>PVHX01001891.1:0-186479 GCA_004024805.1 Geosciurus inauris
TTTTTTCTATTTGCCTCAACAAATGTTTTCAGTGAAGTGTGTACAGCTTCTGAAAATTTGTTTTTTTCTGTTATGTTTGATAACATGTATTAAAATGCAATTTTTGAGAAAAAAATAATAAATGTTTGAAGAGACAAAAGAAATATTTTTTTTAAATATATAATAACAGAACTGTGAAAATGAATGTAAGGAACACTCTTGAGAATACACACTTTTCTAAATGTGAACTTTCCAAATTACAATAGTGAGGCAAGGTGACATTCATTTTAAAGTGTTTATTACACTTAACCCTAACATTATAGAATTGAATAAAAAAATATTGCAATGGCTCTCAATTTAGGTATATTCATCTTCGTGTGTGTGAGAGAGAGTGTGTGCGTGTGTGGTACTGGGGACATAACTTGAGGATGTTCTGTGACTGAACTACACCCTCGTCCTTTTGGGGGATGGGGTACCGGATATGAAACTCAGGGGCACTCGACCACTGAGGCACATCCCCATCCCTGTTTTGTATTTTATTTAGAGAGAGGGCCTCACTGAGTCGATTACCCCTTGCTTTTGCTGAGGTTGGTTTTGAATTTGCAATCCTGCTGCCTCTGTCACGAGAGCCTCTGGGATTACAGATGTGTACCACTGGATTCTGTGGAATATTCATTTCTGTGGAATATTTCATATTCACTCAGTCAGAACCCTGAGTGAGAGTTAATTCTTTAAACAACTTGCAGTGGCCTGGAAATGGATTCTTCTCCTTAGCCTCCATAAATGACCCCACATTAACCTTTCTTCTTAAACTCAAAGCAAAGATAAAAGCCAAACCTACCTTATTTCTGAAACAATTTTATGATCTCTTCATATGCTAAATGTGGTAAATAATCATATCAGTAGTACAAAATAATTCAAGGTTCACTGACTCTTTCTTTTGGCCATGAACAAAAAAACCTATAACTCGTACTCCTATTACCTGAAATCATTTCAAATTGTCAAAAATAATTTCACATCTTCCTGTAAGCCTTCCATTTTCCAAGTTTTAACCTTTAATTCTTTGAACATTTTTCCCTCCTAAAGGCATTAATTAATCTCTCTGCTTATGCCCTGTTTTGTCAATGCCCATCATAAACTGTGATGCTCTGTATTAAACAGTGATTTAGAAGTGAACTGACAAGATCAAAGAATGATCTATTACTTTGAGTAGAAGGTAATAATAATGAAAGAATTTTTTGGCAGTCTTTTCATATGGTACAATTATATTTAGCTGTGATCAATTTATATCTTTGGAAACTTCTCACATAAACTTCTCAAAACCAGTTGATACCAATGAAAAACTGATTTGTTGATTGCTTTTTAAAACCACACCCATTAAGCACCCATGCACAAACATCTATGCCATATATACATATGCAGTGGACAACATATCTTTGGAAAAGCTTTTTGATGACTTTGGCCCATTAACCAATGAGTCAAAATTATATGAAATATCACATTTCCTCAGTTCAAATAAAGACCAATATATTTTAATAACAAATTTAGGAAAAAAGAAAACTATAATCAAATTAATTATGTTCACCTATATAGGACATACCTTAATTTAGGAATGCAAAATATTAAATAAAATTCTTAGAAATTATATACATTTAATATATCTATCAAAATACACATGCATATGTTATTTATATAGATATATAATCATATGTCACATACAATGTTTCAATAAACTATGGACCAAATATGATGGTGGTCCCAGAAGATTATAATGGAGCTAAAAATTCTGGTGACCTAGTGGTACCATAGGTATGTTAATAGCATACTACAATTGTATTATTCAATTTTACATCACTATGAAAACATGCTGGGGAAACTAAACTTATAAAAAGGGAAGGTTTATGTTGGCTCACAGTTTCAGAGGTTTCAGTACATGATTGTTTGACTCTGCTGCTTTGGGCCTGTGGTGGCACAGAATATATCATGGTGGAAATGTGTGGTGGAGGAGGCCTGTTCACCTTATTGAAGCCAGAAACAAAAAAAAGAAAGCATTTGGGTTCTATTATACCCTTTAAGGGCATGCTACCTTTCCACTAGGTTCCACCTCCTAAGCTTAACCACCTCCCAATAGCAGAACAGACTGGAAATCAAGACATGGGCCTTTTAAGGACATTCCAGATCTAAATTATAGTAGCAATACATTACTCAAATATTGTGGTGATGTCCATGTACACAAATCTATTATGCTGGCAGTCATATAAAAGTATTACACATGCAATTTTATGTACTACATCACATTGAAAGCAGGAGTAGAGACAGGGTAATCTAAGGAAGTTCTATGGACAATTCTTTAATGATTTTTATCTCATTGACATGGACAGGAGGCCCACATAATTTTGGGACATGCTACACCTGAAGAAACATTGCTAGGCTAAATTGAAAGGGGTACAGTTGTGACAAAATAAAAGAATATTCTCAGATGTGGGGAATTATACAATCAGGAAACAGATTCACAGAGGTATTTGGCTGTATGTACATGCTAATATTTGAGAGAAAGAAATAATGAGTTCAAGGGCATAGCCACAGACATCAAGGTAAAGACCAGAAAGTCATGGTCAGAGCAGAGGACAAGGTACCTGCACATGTTGAGAGGGTAGAGAGTATAAATTATCTCAGTCCTTGAAACTTTCACTGTAACTTGTACTACTTGATTTTGAACTTATTAGGACCAATGAATTCTTTATGTCTTCTAATTTCTCCTTTCTGTATTGGCAATATCTCCCCTATGCCTGTCCATCACTCCATGTTGGAATCATATGTCTTACTCTCAGTCCACAGGTGCATAAATACACATGGATTTTGCCCCAGGATTGGTCATTCTCAGAATATCACCTGTACTGATTTAGATGATTTAGATAGTATTTGGGAATTTTTCAAGTTAATATTTAGATGAGATTTTGCACATGGATTGATGGTAGAGTGGATTAAGAATTTTAGAGAATGTTGGTAGGGAATTAATTTGTTTTCATGTAAGAAGGACATGAATTATTTTAAGATTGAAGGATAACTGTCTCAAAGGCAAACTCAACATGTTGAAACTAAATTCATAGTCATTGCCTCTTCTTATCCCCACATACTAAGCATTTTTCATTGTGTCCTTTTTGTGTAAATGACATGATAATCTGCTCCATGCTGCAAAGCAGAAAATGTAAAACCATTAGTGAAACTTGTATCTTGCTCATTCAACTTCTGTTATCCATTATTTTCAGATGTTCATTGTTTTTTCCAAAATGTTTTTAATATATGTACTTCTTCACATATCCATCACCACTGTGCCTGACAAACTACCGTTCTCTTTTCTGAACAATTTACATCATCTCCTGGTTGTTTTCCTCACATTGATTCTGGTTCTAAAGCCAAAATGATCATTCAAAATTCAAATATGATCATTTCATATCTCATCATCAACATATTTAAAGAATGACAATAGTATAATTTTTTCCACCTTAAAGTAGTCCTTTACTGATCACTGAACTTTGCTTTCAAAACTTCCCCTGGAAAGTAGATATAACTGCTGGTGTTCACATCATTCTTCAACAAGAATTAAGTCTATAAAGGAACATCTAGCAGGATCAATGAAATGAGGACATAAGGTAAAAGAAATCAACAGAAGGAAGTATTTCAAGATGAATTTTATATTTCATTTGATGTGTTTCATTTGATATTTTTTCTTTCCTTTTGACCTTCTTTCTTTTCCTCCATCTTTCCTTCTTTCTTAATTTCTATTTCTATATTTGATCAATAACATTTCTACATAAAGGAATTGGATCCTCAAGATAGATATTGAACTAAACTTATGTGACTTCAAACTAAAACTGACAAGTGAAAAGTAGATGCAAATCAATTTATATAATTCTATTTGATAGATTTGTTTATGTTTTAGAACCATAAACAGAATTGAGTATTTTTTTATATAGGCACATCCTCCAAGTTCTTCAGTAAAATAGATTTGTTTGCTTCCTAATAAAGAAATAATGAAAAAAATCACCAATACTAAAAATAATAGCTAATATTAAATGAAAGCCACCTTGAACATGTTACATGAACTATCTAATTGAATTATCACAATATCTCTGTAGTGTTACTATTTAAATTCGATAAATGAAAAAACTTAAGACATGAGAACAGATATTTGAATACAGTTCACTGATTTCAAAACACATACTTTTACACTATTTTATCTCCAAACTACTTTTGCAACAATATAATTATAAACTATTCCTGTGTACAAATGTTAATGTATTTTTTATGTATGGAATTTCCTCTGAAGTTTTAAAAGTATAATAACACATCTTTTGGTTTCTATCTTAAAGTATATAAAAAAATCCTTTAAGGGCAAATTGGGAAAAAACAATGTATACTTCAAATATTAAAAGTCAGTAATCTTAAGTTCCTAGTCTTTGAAGACAAAGTTAATATAGATTTTGATTATTTGTCAGGACCTTGACAGCATATGTGAAAGAAATGTGGAATCACTAGGAGACTTCAGAGTGTGGTGAAATCAAATTACATAAGCATAAAAAAGAAATGAGCTATCATGTCACAAGAAGCCATGGATGAAACTTAAATGCATATTACTAAGTGAAAGATGTCAATCTGAAAAGGCTATGTATAATTTTAACCTCATGATATTCTGGAAAAAGCAATACAAGAGACACTGAAAACATGAGTGGTTGCCAAGAATTGCAGAGAGATGAATGATCAGAATACCTACGACTTTTAGGACAGTGACAATACTTTGTACAATACTCTGACAATGGATACGTGCCCATAAGTATTTGTTCAAACCCGTAAAATACACACCAGTAGTGACTCCTAGTGTAACCTGTTGACTTTGTGATAATACTGTGCAATTTATTCAACTGAAGTAAATATACCACTCTGGTGCAAGGTAGTGATAAAATTGGAAGGCTGTGCAGAAGTAGGAAGGGGGTGTATGGGAGATCTGTACCTTAATTTCAATTTTGCTATGAACCTAAAACTTCTTTTAAAAATAATGTTTTTACCAAAGAAAGAATGTAGGGAAATTAAATAATTTTAGCAGTTAGAGATTAGAATTGTAGTAGTCAAAAAAAAAAAAAGTACCAAGGATAGTAGCAACCTCTGGTGAAGGGAAGAAAATGGAGTTAAAAGGGCGTAAGAGGCCTTCGGGGTTATTACATGTGCCTTATAGCTTGTTCTCAACATTGGTTGCATAAGTGCATACATTTGCAGACTTTCATTAATTTCTTAATATTTGTACATTGTTCTTTGTGAAAGTGAAAGCTGTATAAAAATATTCAAACATAAAAACAAAAGAAAACAAAATCAAATGACAGAGAACTGGATTTATTTCCTTCTTTTGATATGTTTTCTTATACATAGTTATGCCTTAGACCATATTTGTTCATTTTTCAGTAGGAAATTTGGCAGTGTTGCTTGCCAAATTCAATTTTTCCTACTTTCTTTTTCCCTTTCTTCCTCTTTACATATTCTTTCTCTCCCTCATTGCTGTATCTAGTCATTAATGTTTTCAAAAGAAGGAATTGGATCCTTCTAATAGATATTGAACAAGAACTACTGTATTCTCAAAAGTAAAATATCAAATAGAGAACACATTTAAGAAAAATAAAACTCAAGACACTGGGAAGATAGGTATGTGTATGTATATGTAGGTACATATTACTAAAAGAACAAGGGTCAGGTAGAAAAAGGAAACAGATGGCAACCCTATTCTAAGACTTCACTAATGCAATACAAGCTATTGGTATGATTTGGTTGCCCAACAGAAAGTTTTCATGAAGGTAAGGGGAATGTCATACCTGGATCATTAGGCTCAGTACAGGCCTTCTATTCTAGCATGACACTGAAATGGTTATACTGTTCAAAAGAAGACATCAAACTTGCTATAAGAGCACGTCTGTTCTTATGTATATTCTCTACAATGTTCCATAAATTATGACTTTGGTAGTTACAGACTAAATAAATAAAGAATTTAGATTACTAAAACTAGGCAATACATGACTGAAGTTACTTAAGTTACACATTAAAAGGTGGGTTTTTCTTTAGCCATGATATCTTAATAGCTTCATATACATTAAAAAGTCCCATTTAATAATAATAGTGGCTGCCTATATTGAAGATAAAATAATTAAATATCAGCTTAACTTGAAGTAAATGTAATTTGCATTATGAGTAAAGAATTACTGATGAATGCCAAGTATTTAAGTAGGGACAGTAGATTTAAAGGTCAGGAATTCATCAATAGTATTTAATTAAGCATTTTAATTTTATAATTAATCAAGTCCATTTTTATTACTGAGGTTCCCATAATTATGCTCAAATAATAAAATATAATCATATTATTTTAAGGAACCTATCAGCAGATGCTAATATTTCATTACACCATCACAAAAGTATATTAACTGCAAAACTCACATTGATTATTTTCAGTATCAGTGCTACTATGTGTCGTTGGATAAATGGGACAAAACAACAATAATTTTGTACTCCCTCTTTCTAAAAATGTCTTAGCATATATGATCTTTGCACTATCAACTTTTGTTGACATGAAGGCAAAATGTCATTCTGAGGCAGAGGGTAAAACAATACTTGAGTTACCTTCATAGCACTTCTAATTCTATAGTTTAATGATTTTTTTCCATCTCTATGTTTTTGTTTTTGTTTTTGGTACTGGAATGCTTTGCTGGACACAATATCCGCTCCTGCTTTTACTTTATCTGAACCTTAAAAGATGATGATAGCTGAGGTCAAATTCCAAAACAAAAGATAACATTTTTGTGTGTGTGTGCTACAGGGAATATACAGACACTAATATTTAACAATTATAGCAAAATTACCATGGATCATATTTTGAATTGTTGAATAATACAAAAACAAACTATAGAAATCATATATAAAAATAGAGTCAGATATGAAAGGGAATCTTATTAAAATCTGTTAGGTAGATATTATCTAGGAGCTTCAATTTGAAGAATTTTGACTTGCTTTAGAAAGCTAAATCAGGGATGAGTTGAATTTAAAAGCAACAAGTTTATTTTCTTTCAGGAAAGAGTTAGAAACAAAAGTCAATTTTTGACAATACTACGCTGAGCTAAGAATGTAATCTAGTCTCAGAAAAAAATAATTAGATATAAAGGAGAATATAGTCATTGTTGTAGTGATTTAATTTTATCTGAAAAGATATAATTTTTCTTCTTCCTTGAAATATGTTTTCTCTTCAGGTTAAGATGTATGTACATTAAGTGAAAAGATTAACTTTTTTTCTAGAAGTGAAGAGACTAATAATAATAGAATTCAATCACTTTTTTCATACTCATTGTAGATTTTGGGCAGTTGCCTAATCCAAACCTGAATGCAATGGAAGATTTAAGAAGATGTCTGTACATATGACATCTGAGCGGATTTTGAGACTATAAGTGTAGTGAATGGACTATCTACTTTATTTGTCTTTATTACCTGTAGAATAAAATATATGTATAATTAACTCTGGTTTAATTATGTTAAAGGTGACCTACAAAAATATCATAAATTTCAATTGCCTCAGCTATGTGCTTCAGCAGTTAAATATCCCTTCCAGCCAAGCCAAGATAAGTCAGCAAATAAGCTGATAAATAGTGACCCTTTAATGCACTTTTTAAAGTCCTCAAACTCTGCCATGCTTTACTTTTGCCAATAACATCAGAGCTTATGTGTCAGGTCTTACAAGAGCTAATGGATGGAAAGTTGGGAGACCTTCATAATCTTGTCCAGTCATCTGCTTTTATTAAAAAAATGCCTTGATGGATAATTCTCTCAGTTTTTTCAGTCCTAAAATATAGTCCTTTCTTTGCTACTAGATTCTAGAAAAAGACAATGAATAAATAGTTCCTATGATGTATATTTTAATATAAATGTAAATTCCATTTTTTAAAAACTTTACTTTCTAATGTTAATGAAGTTTAGTATTGTCTCCATCACTTTTTCTGTCATTTCCTCCCATGTAGGAGTCAAGATTCTCCAGAGTAAAATAACAGATATATATGTATATGTATGTGTGTGTGTGTGTGTGTGTGTGTGTGTGTGTGTGTATAGAGAGAGAGGTGTCAAAAACTGATATTCTTGTCTGCTGATACAAACACTGACCTGAACACTAGAAAATATGCCAGTGGAATGCACAGCTTCCCTGTAACTCATTTCCACATTACTCCATAACGGAAACTCCGATTTGCCTCTCTGGAATCTACATGTGGAAGCTACTTAAAAATTTGCCATGCAGTCTGGTGATAACAGTCATTATTATTGTGGGTTGAAAATACTTTATGAACAAGAACCTTGAGAAATATTTCTGCTTTTCACATTGCACACAAAAGATGACAAGTTCATATAATTTTCCCAAGGACAGATTTATTGTTAAGTTCTAAAGCCAAAATCTAATACACTCTGACCTACTTCAGATCCTCTGCTTTTCCTATGCTTTTATCTATGTTCTTTTTAGGGTAATTCAGATTGTACTTCCTTCAATCTAGTTCTTCCTGGAACATCTAGGAGTTATTAGTGGCTGCCTAGTGGTCCCAGCACTTCTTAGTTGAATCACAGCCATAGTCTAACAAACCCCTGCTGATTTGCAATGTGCAGGAACCCTTATGAGCTGCCCATGTGAGAAGTCCCTCCAGAACAAATCTGCACCTGCAATTCCCAGTGAATCCCCTGGTGGTTAGCTTTCAAGCTCATTTTTGAGAAAATCGTGTGTTGTCTCTTTCCAAGGAGATTTACAGCACATCTTTGAATCAGTAATTACATAGCTTCTCTGTGTACTGTATTTTCAGTTGTCCAAGAGTATGACTTCATTTCCATGTGAAATGTACCTAAGCTTTTTAAGGTGAATTCCCTCTATAGCATATAGTCTATATTTTAAGATACAGAATTACTAAAATACCCTCCAAATTTTGGTTTAAAGATTTCCATTTTGTTTGACAAGTAAATAGAGACTTTGTCTTATTAAGATGTCATATAGCACTTACTGGACTTGCTTAATTGTTTTATATGTTAATATTTTGAATTCTTATATCGAATATCTGCTCTTATACTTCCTTTTGTGAAAGAGATATTGAAATATTGGCTCACTGAATGAATAAATGAATGAATGAATGAATGGGCAATCAGAGCACAAAGAACCAAATTAATGGAATTGGAAAATGGACGGTGTAGCAGACAATGTTTGTGTTCTCCAATATTCATGTATTTGAAATCCTAAAGACTGAGGTAATGGTATGAGGAGATGGGGTTTTTCAGTAGGTAATGAGATCATCAGGGTTAAGTCCTCACTGATGAATTAGTGCCTTTATTAAAGAGACCTCATAGGGCACTCCCATTCCTATGTCATGGGAGGACAAATTGAGACATACCCCAATCATTAAATGTCACCTATCATCATCATCTTCAATATCATAATATTTTTTGATGAAATAATATATATCCATTGCTCATTTCACTTAGAAGTGAATGAATTAGAACCAATATAAACACAACAAATTTTAATGTCTTCATCTTAACATTATCGCTACTCATAATATACTTTTAAAATATTTGATCAGTCAATAGAAAATGTTACATTATAATTTTTTACTTATTTTGTTACTATAAATGTTTTCTTATGTTTATTGGATAGTTGTATTTCTTCCAAAAATCATTATCTATTTATATATCTACCTGCTTTTTTATAGAGTTTTAGGTTGCTTCTTTTATTTTGATGTAGGCAGAATAAACATAAATGTAAGAGGTTGCAACTAAGAATATCTCCAACTTTGATTTTAGTAGCTATTTAATATGTTAGTCTAGCCAGATGATGGAAATCAAGATACTTAAACCATACTATCAAAAGAATTATAAAAAATTTCCTAGCAATCAATCCATTCTGATCTTAGAAAATTTAATTACATGCCCTTTTCTGTATTAAATAAAGCTATTTCATTTCCAGGTTCCCTTGGAGATTGGTTTTGACTATAGGGTAGTAAAAAAAAAAATTAATAAAAATGGTGTACTTTAGAAATTAGAATAATCCCAAACTGAATAGGTAAATGAGAAAAGTAAGATGTTTCTGGCACTTACTTTTAACTTCAATGTTGTATGAAAATCCCAGCAGTGTTCTATTTAAATTATGGGCTTTACAACAGATAAATTGAATTCTTATAGTTTGCCATTAAAAGATCAGTCGGTCAGCTGATTGTTATAGATTATTGCCTCAGCAGCTGTGGATTTCTATCAGGGCACTGCAGGAAGCTTAAAATTTAAGGCATATTTAGTTGTACCCTTGTGTGATATAAATGATTACCTTAATATTTAAATTTTACTCTGTTGGGATACAAAAGATACATCTCTATATACATTGCAAACAGGAGGTAGGCACCTTATGTGGTTTTCATTTTCACATATATTCATTGATGCATTCTGCCTTACAATAATGATGTTCCTATAATTTTCTCCTTGTGTTATGGGACTTGTATATTCTTTTAATAAAAGCTTCATGGAAAATATTAAACTCTCAGTATGAAAATTAGTTTTGATTTTGGAAGAAATACAAATTTGTGTAGCAGAAGCATCTCAAAGGTTAAAATTTCTATCATTTCTAATTATTAACTTAGGTGCACAGGTAAGATAAGTTCTGGTGATGTCTGGATTTGGTTTTCAATTGCATTTCAATCTTTTATCTGACCTGTGAATATAGAGGAAAAATGAAAACAACCAGAAATAGGTTTTCACCTGGCATTTGCCGTGTAAGAAATAATACAAACTGAGTAGTTTCAGTTGGGTATTTTATGAAATAATATCCTAAAATATTCTAATTATTGGAGTACTGTTTTACAATTTGTTAGCATCTGAAGAGTTATGATAATCATTTCATTTAGTAGAGTTCCAATTTATTTGATATAAATTCATAATTTATTTTCTTCTATAATATAAGTACATCATTCTATCTCATGATTTAAAAGGCAGACAGACATCCAAAATAGCATCAGACTGCTTAATATCATAATTATCTATGCAGTTCTGTAATTGTCAAAAGACAAATTTGATTTATTTCCTTAATATAGTTAATGAAAAGTCTACAAAATATGCAATAGAATTTAAATGCAACTCTTCATCCAAGTCTACTATTTTAGACAAAACAATCCACATAGGAAAATGATCAATACAAATTAGTGGAATATTTCTCTTCTTTTCCTTTTTCTTTTTCCATTCCTTTCTTTTCTTTGATACTGACTAGTAAAAATAAAATATACATAGGTTTCCTGAGCAAATGAAAAATTCTTGTTTTGGCATAGAAATACAATTTCGTACTCCCCTAAGGCAATAAAAATCATATTGTAAAGTACTTTCAATCTATTATACCCTAATAAATGATTATAATGTAACCCACTGTTAGATTCCAATGTATTTGCCTCTATTAGAAGATAAGTTCTGCTGGCCATGGTGGCGCACACCTATAATCCCAGCACTTTGGGAGGCTGAGACAGGAGAATCGCATCAAAGCCAGCTTCAGCAATGGCAAGGTGCTAAGCCACTCAGTGAGACCCTGTCTCTAAATAAAACACAAAAAAATAGGGCTGAGGATATGGCTCAGTGGTGGAGTACCCCTAAATTCAATCCCCGGTACAAAAAAAAAAGGATGATGAACTCTATGATTCTTCTCTTAGCAATGCAAAAATATGTGGCCAATTTTCTGAAATTTTTCCAATTTTCTATTTCATTAAATTATTAATGGATAATTTTTTAGCTTGTTTTTGTATTTCTGAAGATTTTTACTCATCAAGAAAATCAGATATCTTGCTTAGGATTGGTGCAACATATGTTAGAAAAGTTTCCCTTGGACCAAGTGCAGACTGAATTGATCTTTACTCTCATTCTGAAGGTTCCTCTGAATTAACCAGTAGTCTGCTTCTTTTTAGCTAATATCTAGAAAGAAACCTTATTTTCATTCATAAGTAGGATATTCTGTGTTAGTAAGGGAAACAACAGTTTTCTTCTGTCTCTGCTTTACTTTAAGTTAGAAGCCACCTGCTTATATTCTGGTACTATTTAATTCTTTTTCCCAATTCAAAAACATTTCATATCTATGTAAATAAGCAATTTGAAGATGGGATATACAGTAATATTGACACTATAGGGAAAACAACTCAACTACTTCTTCCATTATTACATGTTTTTAAAGAGACTCTTTAACTTTAGGCATACATATTAATATTGTTTATATATACAAGGACACAAAATAATAGAAAACTAAGTGCAAAAGAAATTATTTCAAAGTTACAGGAAAGCAAAAATCAGATTGGGGAAATACATTTGTGAGAAAACTGGTATACTCTGCACTTTCCTAAGAAGCTGAATCCATTGAGTATGAACTAGATGGAGGTCCAGACAATTAGAATAATAAAAGGCATAATTCAGTTAGTATAAATTAGAACAATCAGAACTGATAAAAAAGTTGACAAAGACCTTTCTTGAGAGGAACTTTATAAAAAATACCATGGCCAAAAGAACCTTTGCTGATGTTTCCCCTCTCTGTTATTTTGTGGGACTAGGAAAGACGCCTTCCTATCAGATGAGATGAACCTTGGGCCACAGTGCAAGGATGAATTTCACACTTTAGCTATATCTTGAACATTCTTATAGTATTTCTGACCTTTCTATAATTATATCTGTTAACAGTTAAATGTTATGTGTGTCCTGATGGCTCTACTGAGTCTTCAGTTCTCTGAATTCTCAGGAAGGCAAGGGATCTGCAGAAGGGAAGTTTAAAAGTAGCAGACACTTACGAAAAAAAGGCATCTCCACAACTCAAAAGGGTAATGTGAAGCAGCAAGTTCTGATGTAGAATTTGCAGATCTACCTAAGGTAGGATTCGACTTTGAAACACTCATTTCCAATGCACACAAAGCAACCTTATATTGAAGAAGACACCCTTTAGGACTTTTTAGAACTATAGGAGAAAAGTCGATGCAGCTTGTGACTTCAAGATAAAGCCAATACCCTCTTACTTTCCAAAATCCAAAGGCTGTGAGAACTGTACTAATCTACATTTTAGATGCTCTATAAATTGAAGAACAATGGTAGCATATATGTTTATAGTTCAGCTAAATTGCTTGAATCTCATGTGTTTTAGTCAGCTTTTCCACTGCTCTGATTAAAAAGACTTGAAGAATTTTAAGGAGGCAAAACTTATTTTGGGCTCATCATTTCAAAGGTCTCAGTCCACAGACAGCTGACTCCATTCCTTGGGGCCTGAGATGAGGCAGAAGATCATGGTGGAAGTGTGTGGCAGAGGAAAGCAGCTGGGCACATGGCCCCAGGAAGCAGAAAGAGAGACTCTTCTTTCCAAAGACAAAATATATACCCCAAAGGCACACCCCCAGTGACCCACCTCCTCCAGCCACACCCTACCTGCCTATACTTACCACCCAACTAATCCCTATCAGGGGATTAATGCACTGATTAGCTTAAGGCTTTCATAAACCATTCATGTCATCTCTAAATTTTCTTGCATTTTCTCACACATGAGCTTTTGGGGGAATATCTCATATTTAAACCATAACATCATGATAAAACTTTAGTGGATAAGGAGTTGTTTCTTATGGGTGAGCCAAAAAAAGAAAAAAAATGTTTCTTGAGATGGAGTCTACTTCTAGTGAAGCTACTGTGAACATTATTGAAAGATTTAGGTGATTATATACAGCTTATTGATAAAACAGCAGCAGTTTTGAGAGGATTGACTCCAATTTTGAAAGAAGTTCCACTGTGGGTATAATGCTGTAAAGTAGCATTATATGCCACAGAGAAATCTTTCATGAAAGGAAGTATCTAACAATGCAGCAAACTTTAATTGCCACAGCCACGCCATCCTTCAACAAACAACACCCTGATTATTCATCAGCCATCAACATTAAGGAAAAACCATCCACCTGCAAAAAGATTACAACTCACTGAAGCCTTAGAAAATGGTTTTATGGCATATTATTTTATCAATAAAACATTTTTTAAATAAATGTTTCCACATTTTTTGGACATAATGCTATTACACACTTAATAGATTATAATGTAAACACAATATAGTGTAAATGTAACTTGTATATTCACTGGGGAAACAAAAAATTATATGATTCATTTTATTATAATATTTGCCTTATTGCAGTGGTCTGTAACAAACCATGCAATATCTCAAAGATATGTCTGTAATAGGAATATTGTAATTATCTATTGTTCTAACACTCTAATAATACTGTGGGTGATTCTAAATTCTACAACATTTCTGTTTCAATAGAGAAAATTAATGACAATTTATACCATCTTTAAATTCCTAATACGTCCACTCAATGTGATAGTTGGTCTTGTAATTTCCTGTGTTTTGCATTTGTCTTCTTTTTTCTCCTTTTTATTGCTTGGAGGGCAAGGCATTAACTTTTTTCTTTTCAACAACTTTTTCTCCTTCACTTAAACATTTTGAAGAACTTATTATGGCTAAACTATACAAAGTCAGAGAAATGACAATCCCCAAATCAAATAACCAAAATCTTTCAAGGCTTGTTTCTTATCTCTTTGACCAAAACTTTATAAAAGGAAAGAAGGTCCAAACATCAGCTTATATTTAGTTCATTCTTTAAATACTTGCATTCAGGATTAAATCTGCCTAAAGTTCTGTACTTTATTCATCAATTTATTTTAATTTTTATTCATTAAGTATATGTAATTTTGTTTTCACATTTTTAATTTCAAATATTTAACATTATTTTCTCTTTATTGAATCTCTTCTCTTGAATTTACTATATTGTATGTTTATGCAACAGTCCCCCAACATCTTCTATTGATATCTTTATATACTTTGGACTGCAGAGTTAATTTCTTTCATCACTCAGTCTACGTCTGGACTTTTAGTATTGCTTTTCTTCCTTCACTAAAATATTTGTGATTTTTGTCAACATTAAACAGTATTGAATTTTTCAAATGTCTACTGAAATTTTTTCATGAAGATGTCGATGATGACTTGGCTCAAATTTCTTAACACACATTTATCATCTTATTGTGGGTAGATCTCCATCCTCTAGTACTCTTGATCTCAGATTAATGGTTCATTTATTATAGAAACCCCTATGAGAACTACATGGTGCTTCCTTCATCTGTCAGCTATTTATTTGATTTTTCTACTTCTCCTTGCTGTCAATAGAAGATTTGTCCAAGAATTGACTAGCCAAGTATGTAATACTGCGATATAAATACAAACACATGAATGGACCGTAATCATGACCTTAGTCTCATGGTAATGTTATTGAAACTTCACATTATTTAACAAGTGTTTTGACTATTCTAAAATAGAATAAATTAATGTTTCTTCTATAAACAAAATATATCACTAAAGAGGACTTTTCACTAGACATTCCATCCTCATCCCTAACATTTTTGTTAATAATTACTTTTCACTAGAAATTGCTTTGTAATTAAAACTTCCAGAGCCAGGTTCATTTTTCTGAAATATGACAAGTGTTTTTATTTTTATGTCAAATCTCTCTCTTTTTGTATATATACACATATAGATAAGTTAAATGGTACAACTTTATATCACATATATGTCATATATTATATATCATATATATCAACTTTATATCATTTATTTGTGTGTGTGTGTATATATATATGTATGTATATATATATATATATACATACATATATATATAAAAAGAAAGAGAGAGAGAAAGTTGTGCCATTTAAAACATCCTCCTCCCCCAACCTTATTTCTGAGATTTCTGAGGTAGGAAAGTATGTGATTAGAGTCTTTCCGTTGAACAATATAGATATGCACTTTTATCTATTAAAATGATAATGTCAGTGTGATCTTGGTCTTTACCAGTCAGAACAGACTTATAAGCCTCTCATCTCTACACATACACACATTTGTGTGCACACACATACACAAAGATGATAAAATTTAATAGGACTAATGTATAAAATAAAAGGATGCTTAATTATAGAATTGAAGTTTTGTTGAAAACAGCAGGTTGATGCCAAATTATCTGGATATAATATATATCAGAGTTGCCTCTTGCGGAGAAAGTTTATTTTTCAACCTTAATAAATGAAGCTACAACTCTACATGGATCTCCAAGGATCCCATAAGCCTTGTATTCTCAGTTCTTTTGGTTTCCATCAATAGTCATGAAATGCTTTGTGTCACATTTTGAGAAGCTATTTATAAAACCTCCTGATAGATACTTCTGCCTTACCCACACAAATTGCATTTTGCAATGAACTCATAACCATTTATTTATGCTCATATCCCGGTTATACCATTTTATTGTAATGAGAGGTAAAGTACTCTTTAGTGTTCCTCAGGTAGATAAGTCAATCCCAATTTCCATACTCTTTACTAAGTAATATAAAGGAATAAAACTTAAATATATAATATATTACTGTTCATACATACCTTAGAACTTAATCCTGGTATGGAGAGACAATATGGTAAAGTGTGAAAGACATGTTCTATGGATGAACAACACTGGACATGACCTGAGTTAATCACTTTCAGCAATATGGCTTAAGCTACCATACATAGAAATGCGTTGCCAGAGCCAGATGAAATCCGAAGTCTCTCTTGATGACAGAAGTCTGAGTTCAGCATGTAATGCTCAGTAAGAAAGTTTTGCTTTTAACAGGGAGCTTTTAGTATTGCTTATGATGGGGGATACATGTCATCAACCTTTTAAAAATTCATCCTCAAAAGGTAACAAATAACTTCACGAGTCTGATAATTCTACACAAAATTTCATCCTCAGCATTATCTGAAGATGATGTATGCCAATACTGCAAAGTAACTGTGAACATAAAATAGCTTAGAAAACCCAGTTTTGCATCCATACTTCTGCAGGGCTCTGGAGTGAGCAAAGGCTGACAGAAAAGCTGCAAGAGAAACCAAGAAGGGATGGTAGCATAGGATCCTGTGGGACAGTTCAAGCAACCAAAGATTAAAACCACACTAAAGGATAAAATACTAAGACAATAGCAGGCAGATCAAATCAGAGACCAGGAAGGAGAAAGGTAATAGCAAGGACAATGGGCACTTTGACTATTGAGTGGTGGAGGGATAAAGAAGAAAGAAGGAAAGATTTGGAGCTCTGCATGGCAAAAAAAAAAAAAAAAAAATTCCCACTACATTGGAAGACATACAATCCACATAGAACACCAAATCCAATAAACTCTGCTAATGTACTTCATTTTTCCTAGTATGGCAAGAAATTGTGCAATTAACACAGGAATATAGCAAACTCCCAAATATCTTAAATGAAAGAATGTCAATGTAGGAGAATAATGTCAAAACAAAAATTTTAAACAACAGAGCAAACATATACTGAAATCAATAAGGAAGAAGAAAAATACTCAGAAGTACAAAAATTAAACAACATAAGAAGCAAAAAATATTAGAAAGTAGTGGAACTAGAAGACAAGTGAAGAAGGAATTTTACTAAAGAAGAAATTTATACATACAAATTTATATATATTTACTATATATAAAATGCATTATACATAAATAAATATGTAAATTTAAGTCCCTAAATAAGACAAACAATGAAATATATTTAAAACTTGAAGGAAACTTCGGAAATAGAAAACACATTAATCTACACATTGAAAGATTTTTGAGGGGGTTAGAGGACTACTAAAGATTGAACCCAGGGTCACTTTACCACTGAGCTGCATCCTTGGTCCTTTTTATATTTTTTATTTTGAGACAAAGTCTCACAAAATTGCTGAGGGTCTTGTTAAGTTGCTAAGGCTAGCCTCAAACTCCCAATTCTCCCACCACAGCTCCTCATTTCCTGTGATTATAAGCCTTGCCACCATTCCTACTTTACACAGTCAAAAGATTACCAAATACTTAGGGAAATAAACCTGAAAAAATAAATGCCTAGATATTGCTAAGTAAAAACTACTTTCAAAGATAAAGATTACATTCTTAGTCTTCAAGCAAAATGACCAAATAATTCAGAAAGTCAAAATAACTGGATACCAAACAGACTTCAAAACCAGCATATATAAAAGGGCTTATCAGTGGACTAGTATTTTTTTTAAATCAGTAAAATCTGATTGAGTGTTTTTATTAAGAAAAGATGTTGGACTTTGTCAACTGCTTGTTCCACATAAGTTGAGATGATCATTTTTTTTTGTCTCAACAGTCTAATTATTGAAGAATGGTCTCTCAACACAATAAAAGCTATTTATGAAAAACTCAGAGCAAACATTAGAGGCAAATCTTAGAAGAAAGTTTTCTCCTAAGACCTAGTACAAGGCAAGATGATTACCCTCACCACTTGTATTCAACATAGTAATGAGGGGATTAGCAAGAGCATGTAGACAATAAAAAGAAATAAAAACATTCAAATCACAAAAAAGTAAAATTATTTGCAGATGTCATAATCCTACATAAAAATGGAAAAACAAACAAAAAACAACATAGTTCACAAAACAACTGTCAAAACTTATAAATTTGGTGAATTGCAGGATTCAAAATCAATGTATTGAAGTCAGTACCATTTTATATGAAAATAATGAACTAACTGAAAAGCAATCATTAATCCAATACCATTTATGATAGTATAAAAGTTCCCTATGAGTAATTTAACCAAGGAAGGGAAAGACGGGAAACTGAAAACTATACATCACTGATGAAAGAAATTGAAGAAAAAATTGAAAACTATTCAATGCTCATTGATGCACATGATTAAAATTGCTAAAATATCCATACTAATAAATATAGTACATTCAGTGCAATCCCTACCAAAATCCCAATAGCATTATTCACATAAGTAGAAAAAAATCCTCAAGTGTGTATGGATTCAAGAAAAACCCTGAAGAGCCAATATAATTCAGAGAAAAAGAAAATAAAGTTGAAAGAATAACACTTAATGATTTATAATGATCTTATAAAACTATAGTAATCAAAATGTTATGATACTAGCATAAAAAACTAATCTATAAGTCAGTGAAACATAATACAGTAATAAATCAGAACACATATAGTCAAATAAATTTTGACAATGGTACCAAGAGTACACAATAGAGAAAGGATGGACTATTCTATGAAAGGTGCTGGGAAAACTGAATTTCCATATGCAAAAGCATGGCTTTAGATCTATACATCAGACATAAAAGTTAACTCAAAATGAAATAAAAGGCCTAAAGGATACAAAATTTCAAAACTTTTTGAATAAAATATAGGGGAAAACCTCCTGAATATTGGCTTTGGTGATGTTTGTTTGTTTGTTTTAGTTTTTAATAATAAACGAGAAGCTCAGGCATGAAAGAAAACCATAAATAATTATGTTACTATATCAAACAAAAAAAATTTAAAAACTCTGCACAAAAAGGACACAATCCTCAAAATATATTGCAACTTGAAGAATAGGAAAAAAATATCTGCAAACTATATAAACTACAAAACTGGTAAGGGGTTAATATCCAAAATTTAAAAATAAATCTTATATCTGAAAATTGGAAAAAGGAATAAACTGATTTTAAGATAAAGAAAAACATAAACAGATATTTCTCCAAAGAAGACATAAAAATGTTGAAAGGTATATTAGAAGGAGCTCAACACCATTAATCCTCATGACAATGCAAAGCAAAACCACTGAGATAATGCTTCTAATCTGTTAGGGTAACTATTTTCAAAACGTCAAATGATAACAAATGTTGGCAAGACTGTGGAGAAAAGGAAACTCTTGAATACCATTGGTGGGACTGTATATTTTTACAACCATTAGATTAAAAACGTATGGAGGTTTCTAAAGAAATTAAAAATAAAAGTATCATGACCCTACTTTTCAGGGCTGATACCCAAAGTAAATAAAATCATCTTAGAAAGATATCTGCACTCCCATGTTCATTGCAGTGAAAACAACCTGTCTATCAACTGAATGGATGAAAAAACTATGGTACACATATACAATGGAATATTATTCAGCCTAAATAGAATGAGATCTTGTCATTTGCCACAACAAAATACGAACCTAGTGGACATGATATTAAATGAAATAAGACCTACACAGAAAGAAAAACCATTGTGTGGTCCCAAGTGGAATTTATATGTGGAATCTAAGGAAAATTTTCAAATATACAGATGGGCATGTTGGTTCTTGCCTGTAATCCCAGCAATTTGGGATGCTGAGGCAGAATGATCACAAATAAGCAACTTAGTGAGAACTTCGGAAACTTAGTGATACCTTGCTTCAAAACCTCAAAATTAAAAATACAAAAGAAGAAAGGAAAAAGAAAATAACAAGAAAAAAGGCTGAGAATGTAACTCAGTGGTAAAACACTTCATGGTTCAATCCTTAGTACCCTCCCCGACAAAAATTTAATACTCCAAGACAGAAACAAACAGTGGTTACCAGGGGTAGGGGGTGAAATGTAGGGAAGTAATGAGGAGAAAGAAATCAGAGGAAACAAACCAAAAGATATGTAAAGTGAAAGATATGTAAACCAAAAGATATGTAAAGTCTAGATATCTAACATAAAAGTAAGAGTAACAGGTAATAAAATTGAACTGTTTGTGGGATTCATAAAAATGACTAACATGTAACTACTCCTATAACATAAATTAAAAAAATGGGTAACTATGTGAGATGGTGGATATGCTAGTTTGCTTCACTATAGCAGGCTTTTTACTGTCTACATGTATCTTATAACATCATGTTGTACATTTTAAATACATATAAACATAACAACAAAAATTCAATGAAAGACAGTTTGAACCCAAGAGTCTGCACCTTGGGTAATATATCCTTCAAATATCAAATCTATTAGAAAAATAATTTTAACATAAAAAAACTAAGAGAATTCTCACCTCTTCATCTAAATAACTCAGAATTTGCTGGAAGACGTCCAAATGAAGACTGAGAAAACTTCTGCCTGGACTTTGAATAATGGTGGATAATTAATGTTATGTATTCTGACAGAGTAGAAAATAATGAAGTTAAAATACTGTAAAAGAAGGAAGAGAAAAATGGAAAAAGTATAATATATATATATAATTGAAACAAAGATGAGAATAAAGATGGATAAGGTTATATATTCTGACAGAGTAAAAAAAATGAAGAAAAGTAATGAAAGAAAAAAAAGAAAATAGGAAAAGGTCATGGTGATTAAATGATATGAAATGATCAGATAAGAAAACAGCACTTAGTAGATTACTAAAGGTACAAATCCAAAGGTAGTCACGAGAACAAAAACACATTTCTTCAAAACATATAAAAATAAAGACTTAAAAGAGAGATCGAAGCATGTTTACCTAGTAGAAGACAATAGATTCTAAAATTGGTTCAAGTGTGAGGTAAATCAAGCTTATATTTCCTACAAGTATCTTTCCCAACATATTCATTGACTGCAAAGGGAATGAGAACAGTTTTACATGGCAGAAACCTTGTAAATATCACTTTTATCAAGTGATCATGATAAACACCCCCAACTAAAAGGGTGTCATCATAAAGTCCTTCATGTGATATCCAAAGAACATCCTAAGAACATAACATTAGTTCTTTACTATCATGGGGGAAATGCGAAAATAAATTACAATTGCGAGAGAACATCAGGAAAGGGCATTATAACATAACTACATAGAATTTTCCAAATGTCAAAAGTGACATTGCCAAGAGAAAAAAGGAAAGACCAAAGAACAGCTAAGGATTCAAGGACACAAAGAGGATATGAAAACAAAATGTAATGTGGAATCACTGACTGGATGCTTGAAGAGAAAAAGACATTAGTGGAGAAACCGGTAAAATTTGAGTAAGTCTATGGTTCAGTTAATCAGATTTCATCAGTGTTATTATTCTGATTTGGATATCATTTTCATAACTTTGTAAATGATTAACCTTGGGGGAAAATTAGGGAAGTACAATATTTTTGTAAGCCTAAAGTTAGTATAAAGCTAATTTTTTAAGTCATAGAGAAAAATTAACAAAGCTAGGTAATAAACCTTCCAAGAATAAGAAGAAAAATGAATGATCTGAACAAGGTCACATTCCTATAACAAAGGAGAAACTTCAATGAATATATTCCATTACTAATTTTAACCAAAGTTAATAAGATACTTTGCTAATAGTTAGATCATCAAGTAAATTCAAATGTATGGCCTAGACAAGTTTGTGATTGGGGATATCACCAAAGATCCTATTTCTATTAACCACAAATCAATCCATAGTTACCAGTTACCTTTTAAAAACTAGTTCTAGTTTAGTGACATCTAAACTAAGTTCTTCAAATCTGGACAGGGTACTTCATGTAGCTGTGCCCTGCTTCTTCACTGTGTTCTCCATTCCTCCACCTGTTCCAACCTCGACCTTCCCTTAACACCAGCAGCACCAGTTGGCATTATTTTCCTCATGAATTTACCATGATTCACAGGGTAGGGCACCAGAATGATGTTGACAACCTGATTAAAGTCGGTCTTGGTCATGGTAAACATAGTCTGGGTTCATGATTTTGGATTAACACTGATTACTTTTGAGCTAAAGTAGGCCCATGAAAAATGCACTTTCAGGTTCCTGTGCCAGCCACTATTCCATCTATGGTCCACCAGGACAGAGAGAAAGGAAGAGGTATCACTTAAGAGACCCAAATTTGCCACATCTGGCTGAATAGTGCATAGATGCTGAGAGTTGTTAATAGTATTATTTTCCATTCAAAGGCAAAGCAAATATATCTGTAACTCTCAGTAATGATTGAAGGTATGTGTCACAAATATGTCATGAATATGATAATTTATCAGGCATTATCCAGGAACAACATTGGAACATTAAAATTCCCAGGTTGTGGGCTCTCTCCTTTTAAAATTTTAAATTAAAATTAAAATTTTAATTCATTCTATGCCAAAGAATTTCTTGTGCAATACCTTGAAAGAGCCAAACAAGAGCATTTTCCCCTTTGATATTCCTGATAATGACTTTCAAATGTTGGCATTTATGCATGAGCAGAAGCTACTTTTCAAATAATGTAACCGAATATATCTTTTACTTTTGACCTTTAAATGACTTTCTAGTCTTGGCTCACATATCTGTCTACCTTCTTGGTTTTGCCATTCTCTCTCATCTTCTGAGATCACTGAGTCTGGCTTCAGGGTGACCCTCTTCAACTAAAGATGTCTTGATCGTAAAGTCTTGTCTGTTTTGGATTAAGACTTCAGAGCTTGCTCTTGCAGGAATTAGAAATAATACATCTGTGGTGCAATTATTTTTAATGAAAATCCTTTCTTTTTTCTCAGATAATAACCTGTAGATAGATATGTTATGTTATGTGATATTTTAATGATACTGTTTTACATAGAGTAACATATTTCCAAAAAGAATTTCAAAATCCTATCTCTTTATCTAAACTTAATTAAACAAATTGGTTCTTAGAAAAAGCCTACTAAACATCTAAACATACTTATTGGTTCCTTTACATATCTATGACAAATTGAGAAAATGACTCAAAGAGAAATACAAACTGTGAAATGTTGAAAAGGCTTTTTTTGTTGTTGTTTTTATCCATGTTTGAACTCTGGGATGCTCAACCACTGGGCCATATCCCCAGCCCTTTTATATATTTTAGTGAAAGACAGAGTCTCACTGAGTTGCTAAGTGCCTCTCAAGTTGCTGAGGGTGGATTTGAAATCAAAATCTTCCTCTCTCAGCCTCCTCCTGGGATTACAGGTATGTGCTACCATGCTCACCTTGAAGAAAATATTTAAAGATAACTATATATCAGAAATTCCTTAGACCACCAAAATGAGAAAGCTTATTAATCTATAAAACTAAAAATAAGACAAATCAAAAAAATCTTCACTCTCTGATACTTTCTATTCAATATTTATCTAATATTTGTGTGTGCGTGTATACAATATACATACAATTAAATTTGACAATTGAAATGTAGCAACTTCAATGAAAATTGTGGATAAATTATCATTTTATATAAAGGAATGTCTTTGTTTAATCACCTATATTTATATAGTGGGAAATATTGACACCAAAGACCATGCCAGTAAAATATTTTTATTCTACATTTACCAAAGAAAGTCTATTATATAGTGTTAAATTTAAATTTTTGAAGTTGTTTACCAAGAGCTTTGTATTTGTACTAAAAAGAGCCTTAATTACACATTTCACTTTGATCCAGCACAAACTTTACCTGGAGTAGAAATATAAAGCAATTATATTCTCATAAAATTAACCTTGTTTGTTATACAGAATATATTAAACTAAAAAATCTAAAGATAATGAAATGTTAAAATTATTGGAGGAATTACAAGAGCTATAATTTTAAAGAATTGGAAATTTATTGTATAAAATGTAATTTAGCTCAAGGACATTTTTCAAAGACTGCCAGTTTTTCAAATCCATATGAGGTATAATTAAAATCTAACCCCTATCTCTCACCCTGCACAAAACTCAGTTCAAACTGGATCAAGGACCAAGGTATTAGACCAGAAACCCTGCATATACTAAAAGATAATGTGGACCCCACACTCCAGGATGTCAGCACAGGAAGTGATTTTCTTGACAAGACTCCTAAAGTGCGAAAAGTAAAATCAATAATAAATAAATGGGATTGTATCAAACTAAAAAGCTTCTTTACACCAAAGGAAACAAGAGTGTGAAGAGAAAGCCTATAGAATAAGAGAAAATCTTTGCTACCTTCATGTTAGAACATTAATTTCCAGGATATATAAAGAACTCAAAAAACTTAATATCAAAAGAAAACCAAATAACCCAACAATAAATGGGCACATAGAAGAAGAAATATGAATGGCAAACAAATATATGAAAAAATGTTCAACATCTCTAGCAATTAAAGAAGTGCAAATTAAAACTACACTGACATTCCATCTCAATTTAGTAAGAATGACAATTATCAAAAATACAAGTAACAGTAAATGTTGGTGAGGATTTGGGGAAAAAAATACACTCATACATTGCTGGTGAGACTGCAAATTGGTGCAACCACTATGGAAACCAGCATGGAGATTCCTCAGAAAACTTGGAATATGACTGGTGAGATGGCGGATGCCTGTAATCCCAGCAGTTTGGGAGGCTGAGGCAGGAGGATCACAAGTTCAAAGCCAGCCTCAGCAAAAGTGAGGTGATACGCAACTCAATGAGACCCTGTCTCTAAATAAAATACAAAATAAGGCTGGAGATGTGGCTCAGTAGTCAAGTGCCCCTGAGTTCAATCCCTGGTACCAAAAAAAAAGAAAAGAAAAGAAAAGAAAACAGCTTGGAATGCAACCACAGTTTGACCTGAACCAGTTATCTCGCTCCTCAGTATATACCCAAAGGAGTTAAAATCAACATGTTACAGTGACATACCCACATCAATGTTTATAGCAGCTCAATTCACAATAGCTAAGCGGTGGAACCAATCTAGGTGCCTTTCAATAGATGACTGGATAAAGAAACTGTACTAGATATACACAATGGAGTATTAGCCATAAAAAATGATTTTATGACATTGGCCATTAGATATATGTACCCGGAGACTATCATGACAAGTGAATAAGCCAGTCTCAAAAAAAAAAAAAAGATCGAATGTTTTCTCTGATATATGGAAGCTAATCCATAATAAGGGGCTAGGATTGGGGTAGGGAGGGGAAGAATAGAAATGCAGTAGAATACACAATGGGAAATGGAGAGAAGGGAGATAAGCAAAGGAAAGAGACTGGAATAAAACTGACATATTATTCCCATGTATCTATATGAAAACAACATAGTGAATCCCACCACCATGTACATCCATAAGAATGAGATTGTAACTAGAATACTATATGTAATCAAAGTGAGCTATATTATACAATATAGAGGGCTGTACATATAATTAGTATAACCATAGTGATAATAATTTTATAAAATATTTGCTTTATGCAATTTCAACATATAGGTCTAATCTTTGAGTGTTACACTTTTCCTGGTTTATTTTGTTTCTGTTTGTGGTGCACATGACTTTTGGGATTAGTTGGGAAGGGTTTTGCTTTTAAAAAATTATCCACTGCATATTAGGTTCATTTAAATTCAAGCTTTCAATGGAGTTGATAAACCTACTAGTTTACAATGTGTCAGGTAATTTACTAGATGCTTAGAAAATAAAGAGTAATGGTTCCTTATTTAGAGACTTAGTCTAATGTAAGAGATGTCCATGCATGTAACTGAGTAGAACATAATAAATTAAGACTAAGTGTTAAGGTATCCCACAGGAAGTGGTGGTTTGTATGGTCTGAGGATAGGGGATGCTAATTCTCAAAGGAACTGACATGGAATTGAACTATATGTGATATATTTTGAATTTTACCTCCAAGTTCCATATTATCTCAACAGAGGATATGATTTCATAATTCTCTAATTCCATTTTATTCCCATACTTTCATGGATTTGGAGCTAGAATATTTATGAATCAGTAATACTTGATAAGAAATCTACTTATGATTAGAATCCCAAATAATGCAAGTGTCAGTCAAGTAGACTTCCGACTGTAGAAAATTGATAAACTCCTCTGAGGAAATCATGTTATTTAGTCTCCTTATGTAATATACGGAAGAAACTATGTGCCAGAAACATTATATTGTTTTTTAAGGCTCACAAAATGAGAGAGTGAAAGTCAGAATTGAAATTCAGACATTCAGACTTGGAGTTTGAGGGCTTAGTATAGTTTAGCATTGTTTTCTGGTGACTGCAATATTCTCCAAAATTATATATAGATTAGAAAATAGGGTTCAATCCTCAGCACCATAAAAAAAAAAGAAAATAGGAATATTCTCTTCATTGCACTTTATTTATTGCTCACTATCTTTGTGAATATTTGAGTTATTTTAGAGAAATAAACTATGTACATATAAGGTTACAGACTGGATTTTTAAAATAAATTTCCCTCACTTTTTTATTGAAGAGTTCATTTGGAACCATTTGTTCATAAAAATTATTTAATATTCTGTGTTCATTGATCCATGAAGCAATAAAAATTATTAAAGTACTTGAAATATTTTATATTTTAACAGTTTATTTAAATTTAATTGTTAAAATTCTAGCATTTGTATTTTCATATAGTTTTATAAAAATGTTATTTGGCCTTTTATGTATTTTCAATAGGCTTTTATAATTTTTATTTTGAAAAAAATTCCTTAGGACAACCGTATCTCAGGTTGTCTACGAATTTACACTAACTTATTCCATTCTTTTCCCTTTAGGTTTCTTGCTCTGTCATTTTAATGTGAGAAAACATTCTACACAAATGACACATTTTCTCAAACTACGTTTAAAAATTAATAAATACATTTTTCCCCTAAAAGTTTCTTCTGTTCATGATTAAAATGTATAATTGTAAAAGTAAAGCAGTTTTCTAAAAGCAACACGACTTCTAACAGTTCAACTCTTCCATTAGGCTGCCCTTGGTATATAGTTGCATAATTAAATATTTTATTTCACTGGTCTGTATTTCCAGATATTAAACATAAATAAGCATGTACATCTTAAAGCTGATCATTTTAACTATATTAAATTAAGAAGGAGAACAGTGTAAATTCTAACAACTTTTACATGTTCTTCTTTAATTTCTCCTTTAATCCACAATTTACTTTAATCTCATGTGTTCTCTTGCATTTTATAACAAACTCATTCCTCCACATTATTAATATCTAAAATCCATTAGGCAACCAAAAGACAGTTGGATTTGAACAACTTATAAAAGGAAATAAAGGTTAAAAACCACAATAACTTAACCAATAATAAATATTTTCATGAAGTAGATATTATAATCCTATGTGTCCCTCACCATGCCAGTTATTCTCCCAAATATCTTGCTGAATATTTTTAATAACTCTCCAAGCCAGATATTCTTATTCATGATTCCTATTCATAACGTGTCAGAGGGGCAACATATTATGGTCATGGCTGACCCAGGTGAGTTCAGGATCTGAATGAGATATGATGCCAAAAATGGGGTCCTCCTCTTACTGTGTGCTACTGCCCAGTTTCATAAGAGGAATATCGAGCATTTGTCATGTTCTTTTTGATTCTCCAGTTCCTGTTTTCTCTGTTTTTTAGTGTTAATGTTCTTCATTTTTATGAAGTTTAGCAGATTGTTGTGCTGGTCATGAAAATAAAATTTATGATTCAACAAGTGTTGCTTGCCCACAGGTGTCTAACTTCCACACTGAGCACAACAGGAACCACTTCTAAGATATTAGTTACATCTTAAAACATGATTTCCTGAATCTTTAATACCACTTTAAAATATTTTACAAGTATTTTTTTCTAATTTCCCTTTTCTATTTGAAATTTTATCTTTTAAAATAAAAAGTATCATTAGATATAGTATATAGAAAATATTTGAGAATGATTATATGATTTTGAAAGATGCAATAGTCAGGAAGTTTTAACTTAATGCAAAAGACAAATACCTTTTGTAGAATTTAGAAAACTGATGAACTCATGCTCCATCAGCTCTTAAATGAATGGTAAATTCCAGATATGTGGCCTTTCCCTGAAACACTTTGCCCTTGGCCCAGAAGGTAATTCTCCATCTTTTTACACTCAGCAGAAACTATTTGTTCACCTTAGATGCCTGAGGGGAATTTCAGGTAGAGCAGCAGTCACAAGCTGCTTCTCATTAGTTTGCTTCCCAGTATCTGTTGTGATACATGCAGCTATCCTTTTCATTTGTTTCATCAGGTTACAAAGCAGAGAAGCAAAGTGTCATTGAGGCAAGAGTGCTGTGCTGAGCCCTGTTCAGGTTTCCCCTTGGTCCTGCCACCAACTGGGCTACAAGAGCAGGGACACAGAACCTCTCTGGGTCTCTGTTAGATGATTCCTAATTGCTTTAAGGTTACTAATCATTCTAAACATCCATCCTGATGTATTTTCATAATTAAATGAATATGGATCAACAACTAAGACAAAATCTAAAATGTGGCAAAGTGATGTTCCTAGTGAGTTGTACAGTTCCTTGGGTTCAAGCTTTATCTGGAGATATGATGAATGCATTAAAGCTAAATGATGTTAGTAATAATAATAATAATTGTGTCAGTCCAAATTCTCATTATGTTCTCTGGACTTTGAAGGCAAGTTAAGTGACATTAACATGATAAAATTGTTTAATAATCCAGTAGTTGTAATAACACAACATATCTGGGTAATTGCCACTTTTAACCTTTCAAAGGTCAATAAAAGGATTTTTTAAATTTTAATTTAATGATGTTGGTAGAATACTTAATATTTTATTTTCCTAAAACATGGAGTATATATGTCCTCAACCACAAGTTATTAATTATAAAAGCACTAGATTTTGTAATATTTTACTAAATTTGTAATTATTATAGCTTTTAACCAGGATAGTAAATCATCATTCAGAAACCCTACCAAAATGCCAATTAGGTTATGTATTTCTCATTTGTTAGCATTAAATGTTTCTTATAAAAACCACCTTAACTTTCTTTTTCTAAAAATTATATTACATTTCTGGAAATATTCATAAACATATCTTGAAAAAGTGCCAGACAATACCATTAAAAGAATAAGACCAATCATTCAGAAAATCTTGGAGGATCTTGCTTTGTTTTGTTTTCTATTGGTTCTTCTTAGTTATACAAGATGGTAGAATCCATTTTGATAAAATCATACAAGCATGGAATATAGATCATTATAATTATCTGGTTGATAAACTATGATCACTCAAGCATAGCTAACCAGTTTTTTAAGACTAGCTATCAAGTTAACTTGCACAGAAATGCCTTTTGAACACATTAATTTTTCTGTGTTGGAGAAGAAATATTTTCATTGTGGTCAAAGGACCAGAAGCATTGGCAATATTTGAGAAAATTCTAGAAATACAAAGTATTGGGAATTATTCAAATATAATGTGAGAGACTAAAGATGGGCCAAATTATTTATATCATAACCAGTACTCCAGGTAATTTTGGTGCACATACAGTAGAAAATGCTGCTCTATGTATATGTGGGGCTTTTGTTCTCTTTATTTGTTTAATAGACTTTATCTTTTAGAGAAGTTTTAGATTCATAGTGAAATTAAGTAGAAAACATGAAAGTCCTCATGTACCCACTGCCATTGGTCTCTATCTCCCAACTGGTAGTATCCTACACCAAAGTAATTCATTTGTTAAAATTAATTAACCCTATGTGTAGTTTTAAAAATGAGAAAAATTATTATTTTTGTGCTTTTAGAGTATTTTAAAAGTATTAGTTTAAAAATAATTCAAATAGTTAACTGGCATATTCATTATTATGCTATTTTAGTTAGTTTTTTCATTACTATGACCAAAACAAATGACAAGAACAACCTAGAGGAAAAAAGTTTATTTGTAGCTCACTTTCTAAGAGGTCTCAGTCCATTGATAACACTTCATTGTTCTAAGCTCCATTTAAGGCAGCAAATCATAAGGGAAGGGTCCAGAGGAGGAAAACTGCTCAGGTCGTTGCAGAGTCAGGAAGCAAATGGGGGCAAGAGAGGAAGGGGCCCATGCCCCATGACCATCTCCTCCATCTGTTCTCCAACTGCCTACAGTATTCATCTAGTCATTCCATTGAAACTAGAATGAACTGATTAGGTTACTACTATCATAACTAATCATTTTAATTTTGAGTATTCTGCCTTAACATAAGAGTTCTGGGAGCATACTTCATATCAAAACCATAACATATCGTATCACTTGCTCTTTCCCTTTGCAAGTTAGAATTTATGGAATGATACAACTTAAGATTTAATGATCAATTATTGTCATATAGTGTGGTAGTTCTATTATGAAGGGTTCTCTGGGATCACAGAGGATGGAGTGTCATCCCCCAAGATACAATCTCCTCCTTGCAACACATAGCAATGAAAAAAGGCAAGCAGCAGCAATCATCTGGTATCATTAATGAACCATGGCATTCTTATTAAGTTTTAGATACTTTATATGTGATATTTTTGTCATATTCTTACTAAATTATTGTGTAACCTCACACTGTGTGCCTTTAGAATTTGTAAGTAGGCTGTGATATGTTATTGTAATTTTTTAAAAACTTATCTATTGTATGTATATATGTGTGTGAATGTAAATATATACATATATACATATGTGTTTATAAACATATACACGTATGTGTATATTCTCTTTTAACTACCGTATGTCCCTATACTGGGGAATTTAAAACTTTTACATTTAAAGTAATTACTTACATGAAAGTATCTAATTTGTCAGTTTCGTGTATTCTTATGTCTTATAGTTTCTTTTTTTGTCCTTTTTCTCTCATACTGTCTTTCTTTATGTTTGTTGACTTTTTTTTGTGTGTATGGCCTTGATTACATTTCGTTTTCTTTATTTTCCATAGGCAGTTTCTTTGTGGTTACCATACACAAGACATTTTGTATGTCTTCTAAGAAGTGTTTGTTCAGTCCTTGGCCCATTTACTGATTGGGTTATTATTCTTGGTGTTAAGTTTTTTGAGTTCTTTGTATATCCTGGAGATTAGTACTCTATCTGACATGCATGTGGCAAAAATTTCCTCCCAGAACATAGGCTCTCTGTTCACCTCATTGATTGTTTCTTCTGCAGAGAAGTTTTTAGTTTGAATCCATTCAATTTATTGATTCTTTCTTTTATTTCTTGAGCTTTAGGAGTCTTGTTAAGGAAGTCAGGGCATAATCCGACATAATGACAATTTGGGCCTACTTTTTCCTCAATTAGGTGCAGGGGTTCTGCTCTAATTCCTAGGTCCTTGATCCAATTTGAGTTGAGTTTTGTGCATGGTGAGAGATAGGGGTTTACTTTCATTTCATTGCATATGGATTACCAGTTTTCCCAGCATCATTTGTTAAAGAGGCTATCTTTTTTCCAATGTATGTTTTTTGCAACTTTATCTAGTATGAGATAACTGTATTTATGTGGGTTTGTTTCTGTGTCTTCTATTCTGTACCATTGGTCTGTTTTGGTGCCAATATCATGCCATTTTGTTGCTACAGTTTTGTAGCATAGTTTAAGGTCTGGTATTGTGATGCCTCCTGCTTCACTCTCCTTGCTAAGGATTGCTTTAGCTATTCTGGGTCTCTTATTTTTCCAAATGAATTCATGAGTGCATTTCCTATTTCTATAAGGTGTAACATTGGGATTTTAATTGGAATCACATTAAATTTCTATAGCACTTTGGGTAGTATGGTCATTTTGACAATATTGATTCTGCCTATCCAAGAGCATAGGAGATCTTTCCATCTTTTAAGATCTTCTTCAATTTCTTTGTTTAGTGTCCTGTAGTTTTCCTTATACAAGTCTTTCACCTCTTTTGTTGAATTGATTCCCAAGTATCCTTTTTTTTCTTTTTGAAGCTATTTTGAATGGGGTGATTTTTCTGATTTCTCTTTCAGAGGATTCATTGCTGATGTATAGAAATGCATTTGATTTATGGGTATTTATTTTATATCCTGTTACTTTGCTGAATTCGCTTATTAATTCTAGAAGTTTTCTGGTGGAAGTTTTTGGATCCTTTAAGTATAGAATCATGTTGTCAGCAAATAATGATAGGTTGAGTTATTCTTTTTCCCTTTCATATTTCTTTAGTCTGTCTAATTGCTCTGGCTAGTGTTCCAAGAACTATGTTGAATAGGAGTGATGAAACTGTCTTGCTCCAGTTTCTAGAAGGAATACTTTCAATGTTTCTCCATTTAAGTTGATGTTGGCCTTGGGTTTAGCATTGGAGGAGCTGAACAGAAGATATACAATCAATCAACAAATATATGAAAAAATGTTCACAATCTCTAGTAATTAGAGAAATGCAAATCAAAAATACTATAAGATTTTATCTCATGCCAGTCAGAATGGCAGTTATCAAGAATACAAACAACAATAATATTGGCGAGGATGTAGGGGAAAAGGCACACTCATCCATTGTTGGTGGGACTGCAAATTGGTGCAACCAATCTGGAAAGCAGTATGGAGATTCCTTAGAAAACTTGGAACAGAACCACCATTTGACCCAACAATCCCACTCCTCAGTCTATACTCAAAGGACTTAAAAACACATACTATAGTGACACAGCCACTTCAATGTTTATAGCAGCTCAATTCACAATAGCTAAACTGTGGAAGCAACCTAGATGCCCTTCAACAGATGAATGGATAAGGAAACTATGGCATATATACCTAATAGAGTATTACTCAGCATTAATAGAGAATAAAATTATGGCATTTGCAGGTAAATGGATGGAGCTGGAAAACATCATGCTAAGTGATGTAAGCCAATCCCAAAAAACCAAAGGCCAAATGTTTTCTCTGATAAATAGATGCTGATCCATAATGTGGGGAGGGACTTTGGGCAAAGGGGAAGGGGACATGGGGGCAGAAATGATGGTGAAATAAGATGGACATCTTTACCCTAGGTACACGTTTGATTGCACATATGGTATAACACTACATTGTGTACACCCAGAGAAATGAAAAGGTGTGCTGCATTTGTGTTCAATGAATCAAAATGCACTTTGCTGTCATGTATACTTAATTAGAATAAACACATAAATGTGCAAAAAATTGCAGTTCTGTAAGAGAATGTTTTTATCTGGAAATATATGCTGAAGTATTTTAGGGTAAAAACCCTGAACTTCAGTGACTCAGAAATACAATTACATAGACACATAAGTAGATAGACAGGAATAACAGCACAAATAATAAAACAAAATATAAACAAATGATAACAATAACTAAATCACGGAGAAGCTTACATGAGTGTTGTCCGTACTTGTTTTGATTACTGAAACTTTTTTGTGAATTTAAAATTATTCCAAAATAAGGTTTATTTTCAAAAAATACATTTTGTAGCTATAATAATCTATTTTAAGGTAATAACAACTCAACTTTAATCTCAAATAAAAAGTCTATTATTTATTTCCCATAACCACATACTTTGTTATTGATGTCATAAATTATAACTTTTAAAACTGGGTATCTATTAACATATTTTATAATTTTTTCTGTTATCTTCTAACTTACAATTAATGACTTGTATCCTAACATTATATATAGTATTACAGTATTCTATATTTGTGTATTTATCTTTATGAGTGAACTTTATACTTCCATGTGCTTTTGTGTTGCTGATATCCTTTCATCTCAACTTGAAGAACTCCTCTTAGTATTTTTTTTTTAATACCAGGATGAACACAAAAGCACTTTACCACTGAGCCACATACCAAGCCCTTTTAAAAATTTTTATTGAGACAGGGTTTCACTGAGTTGCTTAGCACCTCGCAGTTGCTGAGGCAGGCTTTGAACTCGCGATTCTCCTGTCTCAGCTTCTCAAAGTCCTGGGATTACAGGCTTGCGCCCCTGCACCAGGCTGTTCTTTTCTTTGGGTTGTATTTCGTGCTTATTCTCATGTTCCAAAATTTTGTGTTGTGTTGGAATCCAGGCATAAAAAAAAAATCCACTTCTCCTAGATTTACAAACAAGTCAATCCAGCTAAAGATTCTCGATGACTTTCAAACGACCTCTTTGGCCTTATTTGTATACATTCTCAATTAGAAGGGCTTCTAGTTTCTTATTTTAGGAGATAGTAATTTATTGTCCATTCACTTATGTTATGGCTTGGATGTTCAGGTGTCTCCCAAAACTCATATGTGAGACAATGCAAGAAGGCTTAGAAGCAAAATAATTGAGTTATAAAAGCCTTAACCAAATCAATGAATTAATCCTCTGATGGGGATTAGCTGAGTGATAACTGAAGGTGGGTAGGGTGTGGCTGGAGGAGGTAGACATTGGGGGTGTGCCTTTGAGTTTATATTTTATATCTGGCAAGAATGGAGTCTCTCTCTTCTTCTTGATGTGATGTCTCGAGACACTTCCCTTCACCACACTCTTCCACCATGATGTTCTGCCTTCCCTAGAGCCCCAAGGAATGGAGCTGGCTGTCTATGGATTGAGACGTCTAAAACCATGAGCCCCCAAATAAAGTATTCATACTCTAATTATTCTTGTCAGATCTTTTAGTCACAGCAGTGAAAGAGCTGACTAAAACAACTTGTCTGTCCGAAGTACTACAGATTCTCTGAATTTGCTGTAAGCTGCCCATCTCTCTTTCCTTCTCAGCAATCCTCATGTTCCTAGAGTATATCAGGTAACATCAGCACTTTTCTTTGGCAAGACAGAAACCTGTTACTCAGGCAAACCCTGAAAAGGGGAATTTTAGACACATGACATATTGGTGTCTTTCCCCACTCTGTGGAAGAATCTGCTGAACTGTATTGGTCTTTGTCTACCTTTGGTCCTCTGATACAAAAAAAATACACACAGATCTCTTCTGTTCTCAGAAGAGCACTGGCATGTCTATTGTATTATCTAACATAATTCTGAGACAAGTTAAATAGAAATCAATTTGGGGGATCTCTTTGAAAGGCCAGAAATTTAGACATATGTTCCAAATTTTTTTCTCTCTAGGGAAAAGCTGAAAGCTGGGCTTTTTTCTTTCAATTTTTCCAATGGAGCTGAGGGATGTGATTACAGAGAGTGAGTGTGTGATAGTCCAAACTATCATCTTAGGTCTTAGTGGTTTACAACCTTCTGCTCTTTCCTGTCAGCATTCAGACTCAGGCAAAACAGAAACTTGTCCCTAGACAACACCTTAGAAGTCTAAACATTGGAGCTATGTTTCAAACATTCCCTCCAGGGAGAAGTCAATATCAGTCATGTCAAGCTCTGTCAGAGGGAGACTAGGACAAATGAGTTTGTACAATTCCAAGCAATCATCTTTGTCTTCAGTGGTCCATAATATGAGAAACAGAAAGTCCAGTGGTCCATTTTTAAAGTGTAAAATAGTACATTTTAAAATAATACTTAGCCTTAATTGGATCCACTTATAGTCATTTTTTAAAATTATAACCTCTCTCTTTGTATACCTTGATTTTAAAATTAGTTAATCACATAGATTGTACCCCTGAGTTCCTCCATTCATGGCAAAAAGCAACACTGCATTAGGGACAAAAGCCAGAGGACTGCCTGACCAGGTTCTAGTAGCAAAGAATAAATACCTTGCCCACCCACTTTTGAGCATGTTTGGTTTTTTGCAGCACCTCGATATTTCTAAGAATGTTGGTACCCCTTATGGAACTCCTTACATTAACTAGGGGTCATATGGCTCTCTCTCCTTAAAGGAGGCATGTTCCTTTGCTTTGTTGAGGTGGCCTCAGTTGAAGAGAGGAAAGTGAAATCCCTGGGACTGGCAATAGACCCCAAAATTGAAAGTGAATTGACAACATATGGAGAGGGCCCACAGGGACCTTATAGGTCCAAATATGGACCAAAGAAAGAAAATCTATTTTTTAAAAATACTTTTTAGTTGTAGATGGATACAATATCTTTATTTTACTTATATATATTTTTTTATTTTTTTATGTGGTGCTAAGGATTGAACCCAGTGCTTCATATATGTGAGGCGAGCACTCTACCATTGAGGCACAACCACAGTCCAAGAAAATACATTCTTGAACTTCTTTGGTGGTTGTGACATACCAGAGGTTCTGTGAGTGTGACTGAGACTATTCAAAAGGAGACTACATTCAGGAGAACAAAATCTAAGAGCACACAGTGGGGCCTGGGGTGTACAAAAAACCTCCAATAAAGGGGAATTGAGTACACAGGAAAAAATTTAATTACAGGAGCCTACAAGAAAAAAATGGAGATTAAAAATTCTATGCCTAAAGACAGGGAAGAACAATGGAAAGATCCCAAATATACAAATCTTCTTTTCCTTTGAAGAGTCCTATGCAGGGATATAAACAATGGTATTGGTGGGAGTTACTCTAACCCCCATGGAGGACAAGTGGCCTCCTGAACCTTTGATTTCAGTATACATCATGGCTGCCAGGCTCCACACCTAATATTTCCAGCTTTACAGGCCTGCCCTATGTTTGAATCATACTGTAAGAATTTGTGATAGGCTCTATTTTAATCTCTGCAAAGTGAAATCTAATAGAGACTTTAATAAACATCTATAACTATTATCTTCTATTGTGGAGATCTCATACCCACTAAAAAGCTAGAAGATCTTTGTTTCTTGTCTGTTTTGTGTATGTGTGCATGCCTGTGTATTGTATGCTGTGTCTACATACATGCTTGTGTACATATATCAATGAACATAATATCAATAGGATTATAAATAAGTAAGTACTCATAAATTGAATTAATGGATCCAAATTCCTTTTCAGTTCACAGGACTTAAATAAAGCTTTAACAAAAAGGGCCAATTTAAATTGGTAAGGATAAAGATGCCTGTGAAACTACTAACCCACATGTTTTTCTAGGTGGCTGGCCAATCAGAGTTTATTTAAAGTACAATGTCCATTGCTTCTGAGAATTTTTCTTCAGCAGAAATAACTGATTTAAAGTGTTAACTAGACTTGTTTGATACCTTGGTTTTCATGGGTAACCTAAGTTAGAAATGGGTAAATTAGTTTTAATATAAATAGGATTAATTTTAAAAATATATTTATTAGAGAATACATCTGATTAATTTACAAAGTTAAAATACTACAACATCAAGTATAAATTCAAATACTCTTGAATTTAAACAGTTATGTAAGAACATATGTGTGGATTCTTGAATTCCACAAGGTATCATATATTTGAGTCTATTAAATTTGTTTTTCTAAATTAGTAATTTTTTAAAAAGGGGGTTTAATATTGCTCAAAACATTTCAGTTGTATTTTGATTAAAGTACTGAAAAGGTTGCATTTTGATTAAAATACTATTAAGATACTATAATATTTTATTTTATTAAAAAAGAGTAAAATTTGTTTAAATGAGAGAGTATAGAAATCCCATAATTCAAAGTGGAATGTAACAAAGGTTTTATGGCTTTTAGTTAAAGGCATTGATCAGAGTACATGCAGAAGAGATATTAATAATGCTGGGGCTAATGGTTGGAATCCAAATAATCTAATCTAACCCACTTGTTATAATTGACAGTGGGGAACTCAATGTTGATGGCACTGTGATAATAATCAGGGATACAAGTCAGGTTCAAAATATCCTGTGCTCTAACCCCCTGAATGCTACCTGGGGGAAAAAAGATTAAGGCTCTGTTTTTGTATATGCCAGATTGTCTGATCCCTCTTCTTGGATGATATTTGTTGTGTAAATTAAATGCACAGATAAGACTCATAAGGATTATTTCAATATATACATTTAAGACAGTTTCTGAGCCTAGAAAAGATAAAAGAAAGGAAAGCTATAGCTATGAATATATATTTTAGTATGAAAAATTAGAAGGTAAAAGAGAAAGGTAAAACCTAGAGGGTGAAATGATAAGAAAGTATTTTGTATGCTAAAGTAATATTCTTGTGCTCAAGTCCAAGATTAAAGAGAAGACAAAACTAAGGGCAAAAACATGTCTAATTTTCTGAAGGTTCATGGACGGCAAATCTCAAAAATGTTTGTGGATGTGACTAAATTGGCTATAATTGACACTATCAGTAAAGTTATTGGAGTTTTAATGTACTGATAGGAAGCAAAATCTGAGCACTGATCTGCTTTTATCTTCAACATAATTTTCTTGTGTGTGGTAGGTTTTATTACTTAGGGAAGCTATGTCTTGATTTAGTGTTTGTATCTGTTTTAAAGTCTTTTAAATAATTACTTCATACCTAGTTAAATAAATAACTGGTATTTTATGTTATGATAATATAGTTGACACCATAAATATATGTGACCAGAGATATGTGTACATCTGAAAAGCATGTTTGTATGAGCCTTGGCTAAATGTTATGTAAAAGTTTATAAAATTAAATTTTATCTACGTTTATTAGAGATAATCAATACATTCTCTGTTTTATACACTGTATGTGATATAGAAGGGCCATATCACCATTTGAAGAGTTGGCTTATATTTATATGCTTCGACTAAATCTGTTTCTGATTATTAACACTATTTCCTAAATGTATAAGAGATTTAAGGATATGCTTTGATTTTTGCTAGTATTTCTAACCCATGCAGATCTGTGATTACTGTTACCATACACTATGGATTCAATATTTTACCTTAAAATTTAAACAGTTATGTAAGAACATATGTGTAATTTGACACTAACCATTACTGGCTTCTCTGTATATTAGATGCATTTATGTTTTTCAAGTATATAAGTCCTTTAAAAAGTAAAACTTAAGAGAACACTTTATCAAGTTGGTGTTCTCCAAATCAAAATTGTCTGTAGCAATAGTCTTCTTCAGTTTTATATAAAAATAACAAAGTTTTTGTTTGATTCATGTTCCAGATATAATGTGGTATTTTTTTATTTGTCAAGAGCCCCACCTTGTTCAGCCTAGGACTTTAATCTCAGTGGCTTGGATGCTGAGGCAGGAGGATTGAGAGTTCAAAGCCAGCCTCTGCAACAATGAGGCACTAAGCAACTCGATGAGACTCTGTCTCTAAGTGAAATACAAAGTAGGATAGGGCATGTGGCTCAGTAGTTGAGTGCTCCTGAGTTCAATCCCTGGTACTCTTCCCCCAAAAAAGAGCTCCACCTTACCTGAGATAAGTCTCTGCCTCTCACCTTACTCCATGATACAATGGCTCCAAAGAAGTCTAGACTTAAGCTTATTTAAAGTTGTAATAAAAAGATAAATTCTTGTTGTAAAGATTACTGTGATTTCAAAATAACCAAGAGATATGATACAAAACTAAGTAAAGGTTTGGGTAAATTATAAAAGATATGTAAAATTATAAGAAAGTTTTAAAAGGAAGTAAAATTTGTAAAAGATATTATATGTAAGTTAATAAATTTGTCTTTGTGGAGGCAAAATAGATACCAAAGATATATTAGTGTTACTATAGAAACATTTCTTGGTTCAAACTTATTATATAAACTGAATGTTTTTGGTCTTGATTTATTTTTGTGTTTTCCTTATAGAACTTTATAACTTTTGCCTGTTACTATTTGAAGAAATACTCCTTCTAACAGAACAACCTGAGTTAATTTGAGATCACAAGCTATCACCTATAGAACAGAAGGTTATAAGGCTGACTTGAAGCACTAATAATACCAGTTAAATTGAATGGGTAACTACGAAATTGTAGACATCAATGTTATTGGTGAAAGTTACCTACTGGATGTTTAAAACCCAAACTTGAAAACCCAGGCAAGGAAGGAAAATGTCCAAGTATAAAGAAGCCAATATTTTGGTCCTTGTCCTCTAAGACCTGCTAGGATTCAGGAAACAATAGGAGTGCTCTAAGTGTATGGCTATTCTTGGCTAATCACTTCACCTCCTGAGCAGGGAAATCCAGGGGACATTAAAGAACAAGAAGTAAAGCAGAGCACATTCTGGAAAAAAAAAAAAGAGGGCCATTGGAGAGGGAAATATCCCTGATCCACATGTGATCATCAAGACCTGGACCCATGCTGGGAGATGGCACAACTCATACAGGAAAAGCTAAAGAAACCAAGAGACTTCTCACAAGTTCCCAAGAGTAATCCCTGACAAATCTCTGACTAACAGTAGAGAGGAAAGGGATCAGGTTTGATCAGCTTGGTCTTAAACACCTGGCAGGAGAGTATAATCACAATACAATCATACATAGACATTTAAAAGATAAGACATGGTTATTTTACATGAAACGTACATTTGTGTCAGCCCTCCAAAAAGTAAGTAAAACTGGGAAATAATAAAGGAAGGGGTTTTTATGTAGGATTGCCTGATAAATATCACAAAAAATCTCTGTCAGAGTGGACAATACTAGTAGCAATAAATCTTGGTGAGGTTGTGGGGACAAAGGTACACTCATACATTGCTGTTGGGATTGCAAACTGGTGTGACCACTATGAAAAGCAGTATGGAGATTCCTCAGAAAATTTGGAATGAAATTACCATTTGACCCAGTTATCTACTCCTTGGTTTACATCCAAAGGACAGCATACTACCATGGCACAGCCATTTCAATGTTTATAGAACCTCAGTATTTTTAACACTAATGTGGATCCCTTTCCTGCAAGCACTTAGTTTCAAGGAAGAGAGAAACCAATATTTCAGGCAGAAGTTCAAATAGAAAAGATAGAATATCAATATGAACAATCTTCTCTCTCTGTCTCTACATAAGAGTTGGGAGCTGAGAGTTTCCTTCTGATTTTATCTTGCTATTATAAAGGGAAAGACAAAGACAAGCAAATGCCATGGATTTTCCTATCAGCTTCCATGTGGTTGATCTCATAGTCACATGGGCTATAGAAGCCTCTTAACTGTTGTGTAGATTTCTCACAAAGGGAAATGGATTATGTATTGTTTGTGTATTTTTGCTGAGTGATCGTCTTCAGAGGAAGAAGGCTTCCTATTTTGCCATTTTGCTGACATCACCATTACTTTCTCTTATGACAACTTCTAAAAAGTTTCTATAAAATAAGTCTGTGCTCTTTAAACTATACCTTTAATTATTCAAGGAAATAAAGTACATTTGTGAAAAGAAATACATTTATAATGGTAGGAACAGAAAACACATGCCAGAGGATGACTCTAGAGCTAAAAAGAAAAATGTTTATGTTATTAGAGTTTAGGCTGCTGCTATTCCAAAATTATTTCAACTACTGCTTTATAGAGGATTATAATTAAAGGCACGTTTATTCTCTATGTTTATATGCAATTTAAATTTTATTAATAAAACAGCATTCTCCTAGTGGAAAATGCTGGGAAAATTGTGTCAAGGAAGAAAGAAAAGCTGAGTTCAAAACAAATTAGTCAAAGGATTTTAAATGATGCTCTGCATTGATTTGTCTCTTAAATTCTTAGAACATATCAATTTGATTCTTTCAACCTAGCAAATTGGTCTCTCACTTTAGTTTTCATTTTTTCCACAGGGAAAAATAGCAAATGTGAGAGAGAGAGAAAAAGAGAGTGGTTAAACTTTAATAGTCTCCAAGACTCTTTAATTCTTTTAATTTTCTATTGTAATGAAGAACAATAATATAGTTCTGATGCTTTTTATCTGTTAATTGATACCATTACATTCATAGTTAGTGTCTGTTTCAAAGCATTAGTTTGATAAGGTTTTTTTTTCTTTCTTTCTCTTCTTTAATGGAATAAGTGGTGAGGATTTTTTTCTTAATCTTCAAAAAATATTAAAAAATGTTTAGACAGAGAACATTAACCTATGTATCTTACCCTTTGATAATAGCATCAATTTATAAAAGTGAGTTTTCCAAGAATGCACTTCATGTGCCTGAAATTCTCACAGAATGTTTTTATAGTCAAAGCACTTATGAGTATATCTTTGCTACACAAATTTGAATAAATGAAATAAAATAAATGCTTATTGTGAAAAACACGATAAGCATCCATTTTTCAAATAACCAACCCAGAAAATATTACCCAGCCCTCAAATGCATCTCTTACAGGAAAGGTTGAAAATCTTCAAACCTAATTCTCAGTATCTTGTGCCAATAAAATTACTCCTAAAAAACAGACATGTTAGGCAACCTTTTTCAAAGGTAGGAAACAAATCATACTTTTCCATCCATAATGCTGCTATAATTTTATAGATGTTAATGATATGTTTGTAATCTTATTAAATCCTTTGTCCAAGATATTACCTTTGCCCTTGATACCTATCCACTGAAGGCCTTATCTTTTTTGTAGATAGGTATCAAGGGCAAATAATATCAGTATTTGGTAGATAGGGCAAATAATATCAGTAGATAGGTATCAAGGCTTTAATATCACCACCCCAGATTGTTTCGAGGAATGCTCCTTCTTAAGATTGGCTAAGAGAAGGAGTGGCAACATGTAGGTTTTGATGCATATTACTTAAGCATTTTCAGCTTAACTTTTTTCTCCTTATTATACTTCTCTCTCTCTCGTCTGAGCTTTTTTTTCCTTTTTAAATTAATCTTATTGAAGCATTACAATTTTAGTAGTTGGGTTAAAATTAATACATTTATAGAATTTGATTTCCCTCTGAGTTTCTTCTAACTCTGTTTTTTTTTAAATTTCACTTCAATCATCTCTTTAAATGTTTCTTTTTAATTTTGAAAATAATTGAACAAAATATTTATCTTCTTAAAAATATGTATTTATTCTATTTGATATTTTTCATCTACCACCCATTTATCCTTCATTTCCTTTTTTTTTTGTAATATTAAACCCATCCTGCATTGATTTATAATTGCTCAGATATGAAGAAAGAATGAATTACAAGTTCATGGGAAGAATAGAATATTCCAAACTAACAAGGATTCTTCTATGATCTAAGCATTTTTGTCTGTGGTTCTATTAGGTTTTTGTCTCTCTGAAGACTGGAGATAGGCATAGGTATCCCAGTTTACCATGCTTTTTCTGTTCTCCTCAGTGTCACAGGGGCATAGTCATCTGATTCCCTATTTTGCATTCCCTACACCTTGTCATAGCCTCTCACTTTTGAGAAGTGTCCATTGTTAAGTGCTTTTCTAAATGAAAAGCTTTAGGAAATTTTTTTGATTTCTTCCTGGAGAAATCTCTAGTTGAATATTTTTTTAACAAAATTTTCCGAATCTATGGCTTATCATCTATTTTGGGCTGAATTTGTATGCCCTCCCCCAATTTCACAGGTAGACATACAATCCTCAGTGTGATGGTATTTTGGTGTGTGTCCTTTGAGAAGTACATATGCCATAAGTGTGATGCTTTTATGCATGGGATCAGCATCCTTATAAGAAGAGGCCCTCTTTATACAATATGAGAAAAAAGCAAGGAGTCAGGAGCGTGTGACCTGGAAGAAGGCCCTCACTAGAACTTGACCATAATATCAGCCTGAACAGGAACTTCCAAACTCCAGAATTATTAGAAATTAATGTCTGGTGTTTATAATCTACCCAGTGTATGATACTGCCTGCATTGTCACTACCCAGACTGAGACAGCATCTTAGGGGTCTCCTAATACATTTTGTTACTCTTCTAGTTTTATGCTTTAAAATACTTCCTCCTAAAAGAAGATATGCCACATTAACCACACTATTAAAGTACAAGTTCTTCACTTTGCTTTTTGACACCAATGTTGTCATTATTTTTTATCTAAACTTACAGTAGCTTCTTTTTAGATATGATATCATTTGACTTCAAGGAAATGAAATGTAACCAGTTTTTTAAACTCCAGAATCAATCACTAGTTTGCACAAAGTACTGATTAAAGTTTTAAGCAGAAATACAGAAAGATTTGGTTTCCAAAATGTGGTTCAGATTGCTGTTTGTGCTATTTTTTAATGCTTTTACATTTTAATCTAAGTTTCTTTAAAAACTTCTAGAGATGTACTTCTGATTCAAAACATACCCCTAGGGCTGGGGTTATGGCGCGGTGGTAGCGTGCTCCCCTAGCGTGCGTGAGGCACTGGGTTCGATCCTCAGCACCACATAAAAAAATTAAAATAAACATATTCTGTCCTCCTACAACTAAAAAATAAATATTTTAAAAAAAACAACAAAACATACCCCTACATCCTTCATAGCAGCTTGCAAAATTATTGTTTATCTAATCAAAATAACAATATGCAATTCATTTTTTCTGACAGATAAATTGAAGCAGAATACAAAATGAAAAGGATGATGAAAGCTATAATTTGACCACAGATTTACATAATTTAATTGCCAGATAGTAATTGCTTTAGAAGATTCTCAAAAGATAAAAGATTCATCTGCACATGTCCCTTAAAGCACATAGGTAGTCACAAACTAAAATGAATAATTGAAGCTAAATAATCTCTTTAAAAGATACAACTTGGGGGTAAAAGAACAAAGAATTCAATGGCACATAATATATGACATATACAAATTATTCATAAATAATATTCCTGTAGTCTAAATAAATTAATTTTTATTAACACAGAGATCTGAGTTATGCTTTTAATGGCCTGAAACATATTAGAGATAGCAATTATTTTTCTATTAACAGTTAAACTTTCGTTTTTTCTTTTTTACTTTACTTAATGGTCAAAAAAATTAAGTCTTTTTAGCCTATTTGGTCAAAAGATACTATCAATAAATGGATTGTTAAACATACTTGATTAACAAACTAATATTTATTTGTCCACATGGGCATGTCCTTTAAGATTCCACTTTTAATGCTCTTTGTCAGACTCAGACTATTTTAATAGTAGTCTGCTTAATTTTTTAAAAAATTTAATAAAAATGCCTGTTAGGCAACATTTGAGTTTGTATAAAGTGACTTTCTAACAGAACTCAGAAAGAATCTTGTTAAAGTTACATAATAGCCTAAATGTAAAATCCTAATAGCCCTGTGGTATGTCACAGCCTATTTTATATTACAATTGTTGCACTCTTGCTTTATTTCCTCTACTAAGCTCAATTCTCTGAGGCTGGGGTCAGGCTTAATTCATTTTCATATAACTCAGTGTGCCTTCCATAGAGATTGGCACATAATAGTCACTTAGAATATGCTAATTGATTTTCATGTTTATGTCCTACTGAGTTCAAACTGTTCAACAAATCAGTTACCAAATTTTACTTGAGATCTGCCTCAGGAAAAGAGCAATCTTAAACGTATGGTTACAGATAAACACATTTATAGTGGTATCATGGGAGTTAAAAAATGCTTAAATGCTATTAAGAATAGTTCATCTCTTGCAATCAACATGCTAAGCCTACAAAAATGTCTCAGTTATTTGCACTGAGGCATTTGATCCTCGTATGTCTTGATTTTAATGCCACACTGGCATTGACTGGCAGGAGCTCAGAAGAAAAGGAAAAAAAGGTGCTTGTTCTTTAAACAGGAGGATATCTCTGCTGGGAATGGCTCACTGTGAAGTCTGTGTTCTTGGTCTTTGTCCTTTATGGATGAACTTATGGTAACTTCCAGAAATAGGGGCTTTGAACATACATTAAATTTCTCCAAAACATCACACAAGTCAGATTTTTGAGATTTTCATCTATCCCTTTCTAGTTAAGTTGTTGCCATTCAGGGAAAAGAAAAAAGAAAAAATGTGGGGTATTGCTGATGAAATGGCCACAAGTTGACATTTGAAACAGATGGAATATAAATAACTTAAATCTATAAAAACAATCTTTTTTTAAACCTCAAAAAGAAGCAGATGATCTTTAAGGCTATGTGAACTACAGATGGAGCATTCTAGTTGTTTGCGGCTTATCACAACCTGTTTATTATTGGTTCATAATAGTATTATTTAATATATTTATCACTAATAATAATAGCATTCTAAAGTAAGTAAACAAAATTATAATAGATGAGGATATTAATTTGTCTGAATCAGGGCCTCATGAAAGCTCATAGTCTATTTTATGTTACAATTATTATAGCCTATGCCTTATTACATGTATTAAGCTGAGTTTCCTAAGCCCAGAACCACATGTTTCAGAAGATCAGAGCTCTTGTTTTGCGTACTGGTTCAGTTTAGCTAAGTTGAACTATCTTTCTTCAAATCATTCTTCCTGTATAGGAACAAGTGATGAGAGAGCTGGGAGGTGAAGGGAATCCAAACCCATTTGCTTTTAAATATTAAAATTAAAATTTATAGATCTAAAACTTTAGCTTTCATTAGCAAATCACTGAATGGCTCCATTTCTATACCAAATTTCTTACCAAATTTGAGATGTGTTCATATAACTTCAAATATAGTTGCCATACTAATTCTTTTTTACCAAGTGAAAGGGAAGATACACAGTGTCAGTTAGCAACCTCACACAGAGTGTACATTGCAGAGTTCCAAAATTTTTTGGAAGTTTTGTATAAATCAAACAAGTTGAAAAACTGGAAAATAAAAGGAAGGAAAACCCATTGTCACATACAATTTGTATTCTTTTATCTTAGTTCTGCAACAGAATTCAGCTAATCACTCACTAATCAGTACCTTGCTGTAGACCTTCAAGTTGAAAAGAAATTTTATCTTCTATGAATTTACTGAAATTAACCAAAGCCACTGATTTATGGCAGTGACTTAATTAATAGATAATTAAATATCCACATTTATTACAATCTTATTTGTTTAGAAATGCTGATATTATTAATCATAATTATTATACAAAAGTAGTTTATATCCTAATACACTATAAGAAAGGTTAATAGTCACACTTCTTAAAAGTGGCTGCTTTTTGTCCATGTATTTTAATAATAGTAGCACTTAAAACAGATATAATAAATCTGAAAATAAAATTCTTTTCACATTGTGACATGTGTATTCAAGCTTCAAGGAAAATTATCATATGATGAAACATCTTCCCTGAGATATTAAAAATCCCTCACAAATTCTGTTATTAAGCCTGTATTATCCTTGTGTGGTACATGACAGTGTAATGATGACATTTACTTCCAGGTGAAAAGTCAAGCAGAGAAGACTTCAAAGGTTATGCCCATCTCCAGTATATAAATCAGGATCAGAATTAAATCATATTTAGTGTTTGCATTTCACTTCTCTTCATACTTTGCAGCCAATATGTAGTTCGGATTATTTTTGTTTTGTTTTGTTTTGTTTTTGGTACTGGAGATTGAACTCAGGTCCTCGACCACTGAGCTACATCCCCAGCCCTATTTTGTGTTTTCTGTACAGACAGGGTCTCACTGAGTTGCTTAGCACCTTGACATTGCTGAGGGTGGCTTTGAACTCACGATTCTCCTGTCTCAGTCTCCCTAAATGCTGGGATTACAGGCTTGTGCCACCGTGCCCAGCTTGTAGTTCGGATTATTGAGTCATCATTTCTCTGATATAATTATATTAAATGATTTTTATATCTCCAGAAATTATTATTAAAAACAAAATAATAAAATCTTACTTCATGTATTATGTGTTAAATTTTTATTCTAGGCAAGCTTTACCACTGGGTTATACCCCTAGACCCACGCATATAGAATTAAAGAATGGATTACACATAAAACAAAACTTGGGTCACAGTTGATTTGAATTTAATTTTGTTTCAGAAGATATGGCTGTTACTATTTTTAACATTATGATGAAGTCATATTTGAAATTAGTAGCATTGGTCAATGAAATTATTGTTTATTTTACTCCAATTGCTATGAATAAGGATGATTTTAAATTTGTATATTACATGAAAAGATTTCAGGATTTTCTCGGGACTCAGTTATGCAACATTTTGTGACTAAAGGGTTTGAACAAAGGTAAAAACAATACTTCTATTTTTTATGTGCAGTGCATACTTACAAAGCATTCAGTCCTACATTTTTTAGATTGAAATAATGTCAAATGTTGTGTAAGTACATTTTTTGAGTCATTTATCATTCCAAGGCTGCACAACACTAGAAAGCTCTTGACATGTAATACTACCAAGAAACTTGTATAGATAGATGTACTCAGGTGACAGGTAAACAAAATGCATTATATATATATATATATATATATATATATATATATATATATATATATTTTATCTGACTTCTGAAGATTCAGATTAATGTACTATTTATATTGACTTTGCTAAACAAAGAAATAAAAAAATTCTGCTGTTCTTAAAATGCAATACAAAACTCTCTTATCTTTCTTTTTAAAATATTTAATCAAAACATTGATATAAATACTATTTTTTTTCCAAGAGAACTCAGAATACTTCAGTTTTGTTAAATTGAGTTTATTTCTGTGGTCCTGCCTGTCTGCATTATGATTTCATTAAAATAGGGGACCAGTTGATTAATTTGATAGTCAAAATTATATAGTAATAGATTAACTTCCTATTTTTTGGAAAGTGTGAATGACTCATAGTACACCAATAATATTACATTTTCTGCACTTTTCTATACTTTTACTTCAGAAAGCTTTTATCTTGTTTCTCTAATCTCCAATTCTGTTTGTCCCCTTGGATTTATCCCAGAGAATAGGGTTAATGGTGCCTGATATTTTCTCTGACACTTCAGGACTGTAATATTTTTATAACACAAATATAAAGCATCAGCAATCATGACCATATATATTCTCACAAAGTTAATTTCAATTTTGTAGCAAAAGTTTACCACTGCTGTCTTACTTTAAAAAAATAGCATAGCATTGTAGCACCTAATTGAGATTAAGCATTTGCATTTTCTTAGTTACTTCTGAATTTGAGCATGATAAACTATAGTTTTCTGGCAAAACTGTATTTAATACTGCCTATTTACTTAATAGTTTGTCTTATCAGCATTTAAATTTCCTTGTGTGTCAGTCCTTTGCCATTTGTTTTATGACTATCCCCTTCTCCATCTCTTGTGTATTTCTGTGTCTGTGATAATGTTGACCAGACCTAAAATTTATCCATTTCCAATTTTAATGCCCAGTGTTAAGGACCACTAGATGTGCTTTCTTCCTGTGAATTATAATGCCAGAATCAACTGTCCAAGAGCTGTAAAAAGGGAGTATTTCTCAAAATAGCCCATTAACTTGTCTCCCACACTCTGATGTATTTCCCTTGCTGAAAACACAGTAATATTTTCAATGCATGATGATCTGTTTTAGAATCCCTCAATGGTGTTTCATTGTGGTTGGGATAAAGGCCCAAGTCCACTATGTCATTCATATACACTGACACCTTCTGATCAGAACTCATGATCCTCCTTCTCCTGCAGGCTTTCCCTGACCCTCTTGGCTGCTACATACTTTCCCTTGGCCAGAGACTCTCTTCTTCCAACTCCTTTCCAGCTTCAAATTTAGCACTTTTTTGAGAACGACTTCCCTTCTCTCTCATACTTGGATGTGTACCTCAGCAACATTCTCAGAGCTCCATAGACTTTGCATTTCTTGCCCCAGTTGGGATTATCTAATTATTCATGGAATTGTATTTTAATGAATGTTGTTCTAGTTTTTCAGTATTAAGAGGGTAGGAGCATCATCTGTCTTGTCCAACCTAGAATCATTCTTATTGACAAGAAGTCTGGCACTGGTCAATATTTAGTGGAATAAAAATAAGAGATACTCAATGTTATGCAACAGAAGTCCAAATTAAATGAAATAGTTCTCTATGATGCAGAAATGTTTAGACCTACATACCAGCTTGCATTCTGGCTTTCAAAGGGAGTGATATAATACAAGCTTATATTCCCCTGACTACAATTTCAAAAGCCTTCAAATCAAAATTGTTTTAGCTTAATTGATTTGCTAATAGGACTTGCACTAAACTGATGTGAGATGACCTATCGCCTTTATTTGTTTCTTATTTAATGTGAATATTCATACATAGTGTGCAGAGAATTAACTCATATTGTTTATCAATTGCCTTCCTTTTTCAAAATCATAGGAAAGCAATTACAACTAATTTATCATATTCTCAAGAGTTACAGTAAGGTATTCTAGGCCACAATATAGTGTGTGACTTTATGTACATGAAGACATTGATTTTCTACTATCCATCTTAATATCTCCAAGAAGTGTTCCAGGAAATAAACTTTTGTAAAAAGTGAAGACTGGTGGAAACTATGAGTTAGTTTTCACTTAGCTCTTAATCCACTAAGGGCTTTGGACAGGTCATGTACTGCAATCTCTGGCAGAAATATTTTCTTTATTAAACTATTTGATGTAGGTAAATTTTTCTATTTGTGGTTAATCAATTTTTAAACTAGACTTAGTTGTAGTTTCTTATATTGCATATACTTTTTTTTTCCTTTTTAGTTGTCAACATGGGGTGGGATCACTGTGCTTTAAGTATGACAGATTTTGAAGTTAAGATGTTCTCTGTCACAATTAAAGTTCATGTTTATGCAACTTAGAAAACTCAGTCGTTCTCATCTCAAGCTTTCTTATATTATAGACATAAATATAATATTGCCTGCATTTTTTGCACAAAGAAATCAAGAAAATATAGGATGTGTAAACATTTCTCAAAAATGTTGTATTAGGATGACAAACTTTATAAAAAGAAGACTATCTTATCAAAAACGTATCTCTATTATGTTATTTGTATTGTATTGAAATAAGTGATAATTGCCAAAAGCTTAGGCCATGTTAGAAAATCAGATTGTTATATTAAATGGACTCTATAATAAATAGTACACTAGCTGTTAAAGATTTGAATACTACATTTGCTCCATTAGAATACTCACAGAAACATTTTAAGTAAGGGAAATGTAGCATAGTTCAAGAAAATAATGTTATTAATGAACAAGTTGCCATGAAGCACAAAGAATTCTTTTAAAAGAATCTCCATCAATCAAAACGCTAAGACAGAATATAGTTCACTCACGTTGGAAAGTCTAATTCTATTTACCTCTACAAGTCAACAGTGACAATCCAGAGAATCCAGTCATGTTTTAGTCCTGGATTCCACTCTTGAATTCCAGATGTAAACAGAATCAGACTTTTCAATGTGAGTGGATTGTATTCTGTGATGGAAGTTCTAGTAGTGTAAAAGGAAATGCCCTTGTGGGTCTTACTATAGAATATGAACTCTAAAGTCATAACAGATAAATTTAGATCCTGCATCTGCTACTTATCACCTTCATAATAGGGCAAGCAGCTTTTCTGTCTGTTTCCTTATCTGTGGCAGTGGTATCTCCAAATCACAGAGTTGATTTTAGTATTCAATGACATAGAACAAAGAAGTTTTCAAAATATGTTTGACACCCAAAGATGTTAGCTATACTATTTAGTGAATTTGGTGTGTCTTTTAGGGTTTATACAAAATAAATTAAATATGTGTGCCTATTAAAGCTATTCTATTAAATAGTGTAAATTTAAATCTAGTTTGATCATAGAGATTTATTTATGCCAAATATTCACTCTGATTCTTAATGCATATTCTTATGAAGTATATTTACAACAATAAATAAAGACCACTAGTTAAGGATTAGCTTTAATTAGGTTACCCTGTGTGACAAAATCACAAATCAATAAAATAATTAAAATATTTATTGTACTTAATTTCTATCTAGGGTCATTCAATTTGCACTATGTACAACACAAGAAAACAGACATGAAAATTTTCTACTTGATCCAAAAAAAAATAAAAATCCTAAAGACTTATCTATTCTTAAATTTAATGTCCTAATGTCCTAATAATGATAGAGTTGTCATCATTTCAAATCATATGTTACGCTATGTTAAAATATATTCAGTTAAATTAAATGAAATACATGAAGCAAAAGCAACCTGAACATTATGAGAAACACACTGTTAGGTTCAAGTTCAACATCAACCCATCCTGCTGCAGCAGCAATAGCAAGATGGCATTGGAGACAGAGTGACAGGCCCAGGCCAGGCCCACCCAGCCCTCACTATGCTATCGCTGTCCTAACTCACCAGGCGGCTCTTCCCGCCTGCCCCGCTGCATTGCGAAGGAAACCAGGCAGTGGTGAAGCCAGAATTAGACGGGCAGTCTGTGGAGATAGGTAAATTGAGTCAGGTTGGATCAAGGAGGCCAATTTGGGTCTGAGAAGTTGGAGAGGTATTGAAATGCTAATGCCTTCAGAGCTGCCCTTCTACCCTTATCAGGATAATCTGCCCCTGCTCCAACTTTTGCTAAGGTAACCTGTGGGGGATATTATCTCTCTCTATAGGGAATTGTTATTACACCCCCCTTCCTGTTCAAATCACTCCACCTGGGCCCCTCCCCCAATTCATGTTCTTTTTCACCTTTTTGGCCATCCCACCAAACATCCTGGGCCTGGTAATATACACAGAAAGGAGAGAGATAAGGGGAAGAGAGCAGGAGAACAAGGAAGCCTAGGACATATAAAAAGGCAAAACACATATACTTCTTGGGATACCAGGATACCAGTTATGGCCCCCTTCTCCCTCCCAGGAGAAGTCTATGTTACCCCTTTGTTGTTTATGTCATACCTTGCATGGGTCTGCCAATGAGCTGAGGTCCTGTGGGGATGAAAGTATGGGGTCCTCAGGAAGGACGGTATGGGCTCCTGCGGGATGAGGTATGGAGTGGATGGTCACGGAGTCACTTCACCCAGATTCTGGGGGTTGGTAAGACTGCTCTGCTGGAGCTAGATGCAGAACTCATATATTCCAGGAAGTGTAACAGCTTATGAATGGTCCTCGGACCAATCATGGCCCTGTGGTTACAGCCAACGGGCTACCACTCTGTGTTAGGCAATCAGCAAAGGATGGGGAAAGGGGGAGGGGAGGCATTGAAATATGGAGAGAGCTTCTACACCCCTTTTAAATAAACCCTGCTTAAATGTTGCCTTGGTGTCCTTCTCTAATGTTCAAACTTCAACATGTGGAGGAACAGAACTCATCACAGTAATCGACGGTATCAGTGGCAGCGGCCCAAAAACAAGAGACCTAGCCTAAGTCTCTGGGAGAACTACATGCAAATCATTTCCTGGCTAGAAGAAACCTGCTGGAGGGTGCCAGGTAGACCAGTACCCGAGAACTCCATCCTCTGGTCAGAGATGTTGGGCCTTACCCCAGCATCCATCCTCCTCTTTCAGGATGGTGAGCAGCTGAGACTTCAAAGCCAAATTCATTGTTGGAGGGACATATAAACTGTTCCAGAAGACTGGGCTGGGTCCTTTGGGGACATTTATCTGGTGACTATGATTACTAAAGGTGAGGAAGTGGCCATACAGCTAGAGTCTCAAAAGGTCAGGCGTCCCTAGTCGTTGCACAAGAGCATACTCTATAAAGATTCTTCAAGATGTGATTGACATCCCCCTTATAAGGTGGTATGATCACGAAAAAGACTACAATGTGCTAGTCATGGATCTTCTGGGAACCATCCTTAAAGACCTCTTCAATTTCTGTTCAAGAAGATTCACAGTGAAACTGTACTTGTTAGCTGACCAGATGATCAGTAGAATTGAATATGTGCATACAAAAAATTTTATACAAAGAGACATTAAGCCAGATAACTTCCTAATTGATATTAGGCAGTACTGTAATAGGTTATTCCATATTGATTTTGGTTTAGCCAAAAGTTACAGAGATCATAAGACAAGGCAACACATACCACACAGAGAGGATAAAAACCTCACTGGCACTATCCACTATGCTAGCAGCAATGTGCATCCTGGTATTGAGCAGAGTCATTGAGATCACATAGAATCAATAGAATATGTATTTGTTTTTTTTTTTTGGTTTTTTTTTTTTTGGTACCGGGGATTGAACTCAGGGGTACTTGACCACTGAGCCACATCTCTAGCCCTATTTTGTATATTATTTAGAGACAGGGCTTCACTAAGTTGCTCAGTGCCTCGCCATTGCTGAGGCTGGCTTTGAACTTGCAACTCTTCTATCTCAGCCTCCCAAAGTGCTGGGATTACAGGCATGTGCCACCACGCCGGGTTTAGAATATGTTTTGATCTATTTTAATAGAATCAGCCCACCATGGCACAGACTAAAGTCTGCAACAAGAAACAAATATATGAAAAGATTAGTGAAAAGAAGGTGTCCACTTCTATTGAAATTTTATGTAAAGGGTTTCCTACAGAATTTGCTATGTACTTAAACTATTATAGCAGGCTGTGCTTTGAGGCAGCCCCAGATCACTTGTACCTGAGGCAGCTATTCCACATCCTTTCAGTACTTTGAACCACCAATATGACTACATGTTTGATTGGACAGTGTTAAAGCAAACAGGCCGGCAGGCAGCCTCTTCCAGTGGGCAGAGTCAGCAGACCCAATCCCCCACAGGCAAGCAAACCAACAAAACCAAGAGTAATATGAGAATTTTCTAAGCATCACTTGAAGAACAGAAGAAGCAGAGCAGATGATAGGAGCAGCATTTGTTTCTCCCCAAATCTAGAAATTTTAGTTCATATGTACTCTAGGCAGTAGTTGTGCACAACCATTTAGTCAATGTAAAGACCTTAATTTCAGTATCAGTGGGCTCTGGTAGGCATTGTTGATGTTGTCTTACTAGATGTAACTGCTGTAATTTTTAATATTAACTGAGTGAAATATGGTGTCAGGTTTTCTATTACATTTTTTCAAGTGGAAAAGTTAACTAAATGGCTAATTAAATTGGTGGAGAAATTGTGCATATGCCAACTTTTTTAAATTGAAACCTTTCATTTTGAACTATGCTGCTTTGAGATCTCATTTCAGAACACAATAACAGTCTTCAGATACAGTTATGATGGTCTTAAACGTTCACAATTGTGCATTCTTAGGATGTTTCCACCCCTAGGGTTTGTAAGATGTTCACTTGGAACATTCTTTAAATGATTGGCTTCTTGTTTGCAAGACCTCTGATGTGGTAGCAACCAGAGTCCAGTGTTTGAGCATATGAAGGACACTGCCTGCTTACTGTGCCAGGAAAAAACACCATCTAAAGTGAAGACTTAAGAAATAGCAGTGACTACCATTTTATCCTTAGGACTCTGCATTAATTCTATACTTTTCTTGGTGTTTTCAAAAAGAAAATCATATTTTTCACAGAAATTTAGTTAACATCTTGCAACTGAACATTTATGTATGTTGCCTAGATACAAGTATCATTGTAAACATCTATGTGATCTGGAAATTTGTTTTTATTTTGAAATGGGAGCTTTATTTTTATGTTTATTAAAAATTAAAGACTATTTCTGTAAGGAAATGAAGGGTTTTTTTAAACAACAAAATGCCTTGCTGTAAAATAAAGATCTACCCAATATTTTGATAGACTACTTCAAGCCATGTGTTACATAATATTCCTTTGCAAGTCTATTAAGATTTAGTGTTGTAAATTCTTTTTTTTTCCATTTGGTTTGGTCTGAAGGGAAAAGGCATTCTGACAAAAGCAGCAGTAACATGAAAGTTTTCTAAGCATCAATTGAAGAACAGAAGCAGAGCAGATGATTGGAGCAGCATTTATTTCTTTCCAAATATAGAAATTTTAGTCCATGTGTACTGTAGCCAGAGTACATACCTAGTACTGCAGCACAGTATCTAGTACTGCAGCTGCCAGAGCTTGACATTTTAACTCATGCTGCTGCAGACTAACAGCTAGACAGATGTTGAGTAAGAATAAAAGTATTAAAGGATTTGATTACAAAATGTTTCATTTAAAATATTTATGAAATGGCTATAAGCAATTGACTCTAAACCTCGTGAAGTTTAAGTGCTTGTTGACCCTCTAAGCCTCCACTTGCTTCTTCTGTAAGTTACCTGTGTGCTCGCACTTTCTCTCAGTCTTATTTGTGTGTTGTTTTTCTCTGACCCAAAAGAAAGGAAAATTTACCAATGATAATTCTTTAGTGTAATTTATTCATTAATAGCATGTCAGGATAAATTAGAAGTACTTTTATTCTGAAAAAAAATCAATTCATCAAAATTTTTAGCTAACATGCATTCTAGCAAAATTCTTTTCCAGTTATTAGGTCCGAGGCACTGCTGTAGGATTTGAGGATACCTGACAAAAAACAAAAACATATCATGACCATGATCTTATTGTACTAAGGATAATAACAAGAGTATTTCTGACTAATTTTTCTAAAGAATAAATAATGTAAGCATTACATCTTTCCCCTTGTCTCAATAGTACTTGATTAGGGTCTTTTGGAAACCACCTTTGCACAGGACTTCCAATTTTTGTAATTAAATTTAGTCCTTTTTGTACCAGAGAATAGAAGCTGTGATCATCTTAAAATAACATTGCTACTCAGCCCTTGGATGAGTAAATTAATGAATGGTGCACAGTAAACATTCAAGTCCAAGGTTGAATATAGAATTCTATCCAAGCAAGCCTATACTCAAGAGTGATACAAGTGATGTATGTTTCTCCCTCAAACCACTGTTATTTAATTTTTCATAAAATCTTAAAAAATGAGAGATGAATTCTAGAGTTTTACTTGTGCTATCCTCTTAATTAAGCAGTGCATGGTGTTTTATATTTAGACAATGGCTTAACAAAAATGCCTTTATTTACAATGTGGAATATTTGAGCAGGGGTTGTATGTGCAGTTTGGAACTCAGCATGTGGGGAAGGGTGATGACTCCTATTTACTATGAATCAATACATTTTATTTGTGATTATCCAAAGAACAATCTGGTGAAAAATTTTGTCTTAAGAATTCATTATGCTATATTTTTCATGTTCTAATTTTTGATTTTCCTTTGAAAAATAAGAAGCATGCACTCTATTAAAAAGTGAAATTCAGTTACTAAAATTGACTAAAACATATGAATTAAATATGAAAGCAATTTGGACAGTTTTGGTTTTATCGCACCTCTATTATTTTATATCTATTTTGTTTATCTCAGTTTGCTCTTTAGACTTTATTTTCTTCTTCTAGATTCATATTTAGTTTGCTTTTTTGTTTCTAGTTCCTCAAAGAGTTAAGTTTAGTTATTGATTTGAGATCTCTTCTTTAAATATAGGCAGGCATATACAGCTATACATTTCTCTGAATGCTGTATTTTTGCATCCTATAAGTTTTGGCATATTATGTTTTTACTTGCTTTCATTTCTCAATTATTTTTAATTCTTCTTGCCAGTTCTTATTTGATTCACTGGATGTTTAAGTTCCACATGTTTGGTAATTTTTTACTTTTTCCTTTGTCCTTGATTTCTAAATTCTAGTAGTTAGAGAAGACATTTTGAATGATACCTACATTTTTGTGGAGTAAAATATGGTCTATTCTGCAGCACTTAAAAAGAATTTGTGCTCAGCTGTTTTGGTGGTGTGTTCTGCATATGCCTCGTAGTTTTACTTGTTGATGGTGCCATTCCAGTGTCTATTTCCTACTAATCCTCAGTCTAGAACTTCCGTTCATTATTAAAAGTGAAGCATTAAATTTCAAATGCTTGTTGTAGAGCTATCCATAGCTGCCTTTAATTCTATCAATGTTTGCTTCACGTATTTTCATATATTATTTTTTGTACTGGCATGCTTACAATTATTCCATTGTTTCATTAATTAACTTAATGTAAAATATTCTTTTGGTCTCTTACAATGCTTTTTGATTTAAAGTTTATTTTGTTTGATACTAGTATAGCCACATACCTCTCCTTTTATTATTATTTGCATGGAATATCTTCAGTTTCAAACTATAGTTTTCTTTGGTGCCTGAGGAATTGGTTCCAGAAACCCCTATACAGATATCAAAGTCTGTGGATGCTCAATTTTTTATATAAAATGTATAACATTTGCATATAATCCATACCCATCTTCCTATGCATGTTAAATTATGTTTAAATTACTTATACCTAATACAACGTAATGCTATGTAAATACTAAATAGTTGTTAAACTATATTGTTTAGGGAAGAATGACAATAAAAAAAATCTGTACATGTTCAGCACAGACGAAATTTTTTTCAAATATTTTAAATATGCAATTGTTTAGATTGGGGTACAGAACTTGTGTACTGAGGGCCTTCTATGTGCTTTTGATCTACAATGTAAGTGTTATAAAGATGACATTGTGTTGAATTTTATTTTTCTTTTCTTTTCCTTTTCCCCCTAATTTTCTATTTAGCAGACATTTGCCTTTTGTTTGAAGAGTTTAATTAATTTACACTTAATTACTGATAAAGAAGGTTTTAATTCTACCATTTATTATTTGATTTCTGTATATTTCATACTTTTTTTGTTTCTCATCCTTTCCTTTACAGCCTTCTTTAATTAGTTTGGTTTTTGTAATGAATCATTTTAATGCATTTCTCATTTTTGTTGTATTTTTATTTTTTTAGGTTTACCATGATATTTCACATCCTAAATGTATAAAAGAAAGTCCAAATCAATACTAATTAACTTCAAAATTTTACCAAACTGCTACCTGCAGTCTCATCCCTCCCTTTTATGTTTTTGTTGTTACAAATACATATTTATACATTTTATGGCCAATAATGTAGATTATAATTATTTTTATACATTGGTTTTTAAATCCTGTAGAAAATAAAATAGTTACAAACCAAAAATACATAATACTGGTATTTGTCTTTGCCTATGTATTTACCTTTACCAGATTTATGCATAGACCTGATAATTGAGACAACTACTAAGGTGATTAATGGGTAAGTAGACTATAAAGTATGGATACACTGAACAAAAGTACAGACTAACACTAACACAAAGTGAGATGGCAGAAAATTTAATAATGCCATTCAGAGTAGTGTAACATTTAAAACATTGTTTATTTCTTGAGTTTTTTAGTATTTTCAGACTGCAATTGACTATAAGTAATTGAAGCAATGCAAAGTCAAATTGTGGATACGAGAGGACACCTATAAGGCTAATGAACTTAGTTATTATTTATCTGGAAAGGTATTGATTTTCACTCATATGTGAAGGATAGTTTCACCAACAGACAATTCTAATTAAAAGTTTTATTTTATTTTTCTAATACAATAAATATGTCATGCCAGTATCTTCTGGTTTCCATAGTCTTATAAGAAATTGCTGTTAATGTAATTTTGGATTCTTTAAACTGCATGAGTTGCTTCTCTCTAGTCTTCATGATTAGCTCTTTCTCTTTGGTTTGCAATAGTTTGATTTTCTTTTATCTTTTTTGGGTCTCTTTGAGCTCATCCTACCTCAAGTTTGTTAAAATTCTTAAACTTGTATATTGATGTATTTCAACAATTTTAAGAAATTTCTGAAAATTATTTTTTAAATATATTTTCTACTCATTTATCTTTTCTCCTGGTACTTTCATATATATGCATATATTCTTTTTTGACTGTGTCCCTCTGGTCTCTTAAGCTCTGCTCACTTTTCTTTATTGTTTTTAAATTACTGTTCCTTAGACTTAATAATTTAAAAGCTCCCCTCTTAAAGTTTGATGATTACTTTTTTGGCTTGCTCAAATCTACCATACAAACCTTCAAGTACAATTTTTATTTCAGATTTACTTTTCAACCCCAGTATTTCTGCTTCATTTCTTTTCCTAATCAATCTCTTTGATATTCTCACTTTATATTCATTCTTCTTTTCTGATGTCTTTTGTTCCTTGTCCATACTTTTCCTTAGTTCTTTGAACATATTTAAGACAACTGTTTTAAAATTTTGTTGAATAAGTACCACATTTGGGCTTCCTTAGGGATAGTTCCTATCTATTATTTAACTTGAATGAGCCATATAATAATTTTTCCTTGTGTCACATATAATTTTTAATTGAATTCTGAGTAAAATGTTAATGTCTTACTTTTAGAAATCAAGTTCCTCCCCTTATCCAGGTTTTTCTGATTTGAAGAAATTTTTTTATTGCTTGCTTTCTTTTGTTGAAACCTCTAGAAATCCTTTTATTTTGGCACCCTCCAAAATTAATTTTTGTAACAATTGTATTCCTTTCCATTTTTCTGGACTGAGTTCTGAATTAGATGAAATGAAAACAAGATCTTTACATCAATCTTTTAGAGATTTCCCAGACAAAGGATAGAACAAATATACGCAATAATCTATAAATAAGTTATGCTCTGTTACTTCTAGAACCAGGGGCCAGGTCCCACAGGAATGTAGGCTTTTCTTTTCAAGGCTGTGTCAGAGAGAGGAGAGAAAGTAAAACCATCACAGAGATTTTGTATGGTCCTTAAGATGCTTTTTTTTTTCAAATTTAAAATTTTTTTTTTTAGTTGTAGACAGACACAATAGATTTATTATTTTATGTAGTGCCAAGGATTGAACCCAGTGTCTCACATGTGCTAGGCAAGTGCTCCACCACTGAGCCACAACCCCAGCCTCTTAGTTGCCCTCTTTTTGGTGGTGCTGGAGATTAAACCCAGAGCCTTGTACATGCAAGGTAAGCTCTCTACCAACTGAGCTATACGCCCAGGCCTAGTTTCCTTTTCTTGATTCATCATTTCTTGGTTCCTCTAAACCTTTGACCATTTTCCAGAAGTTCTGACAAAATTTTCTCTACCATTTCTGTTTGTTTTTTATTTAATTATAAAAGAAACCAAAGCTTGGAACTGCCTGTTCCACCATTTTTTTCTTAATTTATAAAAAAATTGAGCAAGAGACAAGGGAGAGAACAGCATAAGAAGACAAGCCCAGCCCGAAGGCTTGGTAATAAAAGGGTATGAGTGACTTTTTCAAATGTGTCTTCAATACCTAACTACAACTCTATACATCTGTGACCAGGTAGCAACCATATTTTACTACAGAGACAAGAACAACAAATCCAATTATATGTACAGTCTTAAAATAATCAAATGATATTATACTTTGGTATTAAACTTAACGAATTTTAGAGGAGGGTAATTAATGCTACTTTCATCTTGCTTGCCCACAACTCTGAATAAATTAGTCTGGCATCAATTAGGCCCTACTGATAAAACTTTTAATTTATTTGCCTTATACTAATGGGTAAAAAATGATCTATGCACTGTTAACTTAGCCTAGCAGTTTGACTGTTTTTTAACTACTGTGTCTGATACCTTGTTTGCCTTTCAAGATCCACCCTGCACTGGTGTCTCTAAAGACTCACCACATAAACCACATCAAAAGACATGTACTCACACTCTTGGTTAAATTTAGTAAATAGGAGATCCTTTACAGGATCAGAGGAAAAGGAAATTAGGACATTTATCCCCTTATTACTTTATTTTGGGTTTGCCTATGTCCCTCAACCAAAAGAAGCTGCTCTTTCAAGGCAGCCTTCACAACAGGAAATTTCCTTTGAAAGTTTTAAAAACTCTCCCTTCCCAGGCTCTTTACAGAGGATCTAGGGCTGATAATGACATTACTCATTAGATTTGGAGTCAAGGGACATCTCATGAAGGATTTTTTTTATTTCTTGCTTATTTTACATTTAGTCTCTTTATTAAGCCCTGCAACAATTATTCTAATTTTCACTACTTTTTGTTTCCAGCTGGGATCCTGACTGATAAATATACTAAATACAAGCATTTGAAACTTAGGGTTTTAATTATGCATAAAAATAGCTCTAGAGATAAATAAATCAAAAAGATAAATACCAGCCTTTCTTAGGAGAACTCAGTATTGTAGTAGTTATGTAGTAATAAAATACTAAAAGGTATTCCAAACTTCACGCTGACTATACATTCTCTCTCTCTTTAAATGCAATATATCTGATCAAACATTTATATTTGTAGCTACAGTATCTTTATATTATCCATAACTGTATTTTCTGAGTTAAAAATATATACTATAACATATCAACAACTTAATAAAATAATTCTATTGGCATCAAATGCACAGATATTAAGTGGAGTAAGCCAGTCCCTCAAAACCAAAGGTCAAATGTTTTCTCTGATATGTGGAAGCTCACTCACAATAGCGAGTGGGGTGAGTGGAAGAAGAAAAGCGAGGTAGATTAAACAATGGGGAATTGAAGGAAGAGAGAGGGGTTAAGCAAAGGAAAAACAGTGGAATGAATCTGACATAATTTTGCTATGTATGTATATGAAAACAACACAGTGAATCTCATCATCATGTACATCCACAAGAATGGAACTCTAACTAGAATAAGATATATCCCATGCTTGTATAATTATTTTAAATTTATTCTGCTGTCAGGTATAACTAAAAAGAACCAATAAATTAAAAAAATAATATTTCTGTTGTTCCAATTGAATTTCATAAGGAAATGTCTATAAAATGAACTTTTTATTAGTGAGTGTTATATGTTGAGAAAGAATGAATTTAATTCATTAGGCAAGTAGTGTTAAAGATTGATTGTAAATTGAAATAAAAGGAAGTATACATTGTCGCCATATTGGAGTTGTTAAGATCACATAAGTTATTTTCAGTTTAATTAGATTATGACATGAGATTTCAGGGTAAATTTGACAAGTTTAAAAAGATGTTTAAAGAAATGATAAAATGAATATTCAAGAAATCTCTTGAGATAGTCTTCTTAAAACTTTAAAAAGAAAGATACAAGATCAAGGTATTGACAATTGCATAACTAATACTCTAAAAGAACTTAAGGTAAGTTAGCTGAGATTCAAGAAGTTTCAGATAGGGAGGTTATCAAAAATAGCATAATGTGGAGTTAAATAGTGTCTGAAAGCATTATACTTACTTATTCAGTCTCTGGCTTATATAGAAGCATTACCTACAAAGAATCTTGAGAAAGATAGGTGTCTAATGGAGTTCAGAAACCTGTCATTTCTTCATGTTTTCCAAATCCTGGTTATTGCTTATATTTTATACCATAGATGATGGATGTCTGGATTGAGCAACACATGATTAAATTTTCCTAAAAGAAAATGAGCATCAGTTGAAAAGCACAAAGATTTCCCAGGGACATACTTAACAATGCATCCTATTTTCTTTTTGGCGTCCCTGGTATTCCTGTCACTAGAGCTCTTCAAAGACATGTAACTTAAGGTTGAAAGGTTTCTCATAGGGAATGCGAAACTCAATAATCCTGGCTTGACCACGTATTGAACACATGGTTGGCACAGAAAAGGCATTCAGTAAATGTGAAATTAGAATATCATATTGCTAAAACTGTAAAAAGTATCATAGAATAAGGGTATCAAATCATTTGGGGGAATATTTCCACTTTCAATTAATGTTGTCACTTGCTAAAAATATCATTGATCTATGGGTATCTTAGAAGAGTGGAATTGAAGTAAGATGACACGGATAGTAATCGCAACTCAACAACTGTATTATTCTAAAAATGTAGACAAAAGACACAGGATTCCTAAGATAGGCTTCCCTTATTTATAGAATTAAGAAATCTAGAAGTAGAATATAAGTGAATATTTTAAAAATGTTTTCTTGGTAATATTAACTAAAATTTTTTTATAAATGCAAGTCACCTCATAACATTTTCATTCAAATAAATGAATGTTGAATTTATATTATATAGGCTTGTGGCAATTTTCTGCACTATATATTTGCATATTGAGCATATAATAAATGATATTGTTGGCTTTTGATGAAAAATGTTACAAGTACTTTAATCTGATTAAAGTACATCAAAGGAATATATTCAAATATTGTGAATATATGTCAAAATTAAAAGTTAATTATATTTGGCTAATTTGTTTTAATGCAACTGTTTTTTAATAGAAGATCTACAAGCCCTTTCAGGACTGATTGCTGACATCAAGATTGATATCTTCACTAGAGAATGTGTGTTTACTAGGAATATTGTGAACCTGGTTATTTACTCATTAATTTATTTACTTAGTGGTACTGGGTATTGAACTCAGGGGCACTCCACCACTGAGCCATGTTCCCATTCCTTTTTATTTTTCATTTTGAAACAAGATCTTGCTAAGTTGCTGAGGCTAGCTTCAAATTTTTGATCCTCCTGCTTCAGCCTCCTAAGTCTAGGATTACAGGCATGTGCCACCATGCCTGATGCGAAAGCTGTTTTTGAATACTCATCGTAGTTTAAAATGAAAGATTTTTTTTTTTTTTTTTGGTAGGGGATGTGCCAGGGATTGAACTCAGGGCCATTCAACCCCTGAGCCACATTCCCAGCCCTATTTTGTATTTTATTTAGATTCAGGGTCTCACTGAGTTGCTTAACAGCTTGCTTTTGCTGAGGCTGTCTTTAAACTTATAATCCTCCTGCCTCAGCCTCCAGAGTTTCTGGGATTATAGGTATGCATCACCGTGCCCGGCTAAAATGAAGGAGTTTTAAGAGAATGTAAAATACTGCATATTTGAAATCTGGATTCCTTTTATTCATCACTAATTCAGATACAAACACACTGAAAGTGCAAATGCTTAGCTAATTTTATAGATTAAAAGGAGAAACAGCAAGTATTACACATCCTCTGTACTAAGCTAGCTTACAGTCTTCCCTTTGTTTGCCTTCTGTGATAGGTGAGAGCAATGGTTGTACTTCATAACTCAGAGTGGCAGCATAACAGCAACTGGAACTCCCATTGTCCTCACTACTGGAAGGTAGATTTCTTTCTCTGAGGAAACTGTAATTTATAGGAAAAACAACAGAATAGTTTTTAGGAGATGGTCAAGCGGAAATTTTATTTGCAATTTATCAAGTATACTCTTTGGAGAAATAGAAAATAAATATTTTAACTTCTTCATACCTTTTTGCATTATGTAAGAAAAAAAAGGCAGCCAGATGTGGTGGCGCACTCCTGTAATCCCAGCACTTTGGGAGACTGAAACTGGAGAACCGCAAGTTCAAAGCCAGCCTCAGCAACAGTGAGGCACTAAGCAACTCAGTGAGACCCTGTCTCTACATAAAGCACAAAATAGGGCTGGGGATGTGGCTCAGTGGTCGAGTGCCCCTGAGTTCAATCTCCAGTACCAAAAAAGAAAACGAAAAAAGAAAAAAAGTAATCTCAGAATATTGTGAAAAAGGCTTAAAACAATTACTTCCTCCACCTTTTTATGAAAAATTAGTCTATAATTCTTAAGCATATCATTAACACATATTAATAAGAAGCATAACATTTTAGAAGACCCTAAAATCCTAATTGGATTAAGCAATAGAAATTTCTTTTCTTTAAAAAACAAAACATGGTTTTAAAAAGTGATCTGCAATGAACACACACTTCCTGGGGAAGCTGTTTTTGCCTCTCTCCATCTGTGGGTGTCATTGAGCAATTGTGAAATGACTTAAAATCCAGTTCATATAACAACCTGCGCTGAGTTCAAAGAATCATCTAGGGTGGGTGAAATTCAAGTTCCGATATCTACTAGGATGGGATATCAAGTTAGCAGGTGAACTGTAGCCAAAGAGTTAATTGCCTGAGCTGCAGCAGAATTGATCCTGAATTACTGAGAAAGTCTGTAAAATACAGGAAGGGCACATGGAACAGAGCACAAGTTCACTTGCTAGAAAAAAATAATCCTTTTATAGTTTGGGCAATTTAAACTCTTTTTTAATGGGAAATCTTTTTTAAAAAAATATAAGTATCATAAAATACTTTCAGATGTTCAATGGCATCTTCAGAACTTTTAAAACATTTGTGGTTCACTAGATGCGAAGTAGATAAATCAGTACATAGAGTGCATGGGTCAACACACATTTCTGGAACCATAAAAATGGGATTTTAACCCAAGTATTAAACATCACAGACCATTATTCTGTATTCACAGGGTGATTCAACAAATATATAGCTAAGCTATACAGTATCTTAGGAAAACTAGCATAGTGATCTTTTATTCTCACATTTCTAAAATAAAGTTATAGCTAATTTCCAGTGCTCTAGGCTTCTTACAAATATGGACAAAATTTATGAGATAATGAAAATATTATTTAATCACAGTGCTATATTCCAAAAATCACAAATATATAAAAGTAGATACTGGATTTTTTTTAACCAGTAATATATATTGTTGTTGACATTCATTCCTCTGGGATATTTCCATTTTTTAAAGGTTCTTTATTTCTTCATAAAATATTGTGCTTCAAAATAACCAAACAATTACAAAAGATTGGATCTTTCTCGAAAATCAAGTTTTAGACTCAATATTTGATTTACTCAGCTTTTCCCTACTGTGAATAAAAGATCCAACCAGAACAATTGTAGAGGAAGAAACATTTATTTGAGGGCTCATTGTTTCAGGGGTCTTAGTCCATAGAAGGCTGGCTCCATCCCTCAGGACTCAAGGTCAGGCAGAATATCATGGTGGAAGAGTGGGGCAGAGGGAAGCAGCTCACATGATAATCAGAGGGCAGAGAGAGAAACTCCACTCACCAGATACAAATATATATCCCACAGCCACGCCCCCAATTCCCATTTCCTCCAGCCACACCCCACCTGCCTTCAGTTACCACTCCATTAATCCCATCAGGTGATTAATTCATTGATTGGGTTAAGGCTTTCATAACCCAATCATTTCTTCTCTGAATTTTCTTGCATTGTCTCACATGTGAGCTTTAGGGGAACCTCACATCCAAACCATAACAATATTATTCAATATGTGGAGATTGTCAAATTAATTTAATGTAATCATTTGTATGGACAATTTTCTTCTAGTTAAATAACAGGTACCATTTGATGAAAAAATCAAATATCCATATAATTCATCAAAAACTATATCCTGTAAAGTTCTCTATTATTTACAGGTATTGCAGGAAAAATTACAGAATTAAGTGGATTAGAACACAGTAAGATCCCTTCCTATGGTTGAGCTAAAAAAGGGTTCCAGGGATTATGAACCTACAGTGGAATGGAGATCAGGTAAATGAATATATTTAATCCATTAAGATGGCCACTAGACAGGTTTACTCTGTATCTTAATGGATGTTGAACATTTATACCTTTCATAAGCATCACCAGTGTCTTGGATGCTCCACATACAGCCAGAAGGCTTTCCAGAATGCGCAGTACTTCTCAGACTCTGACTCATTTGACTCCTGAAAATGTCAGGCTCCCTAGTGGTTGCATATCCTGTCCAGATGCTTAATCTTAAAAATACCTTTAACCTTAAAACTAGACCACAATTACTGAAAAGATGCTAAAGCATTTAAAGAGAAGCCTGTAGTATTTGTTTTCCATGGGATACATTCTTTTTAATGTCCAGGTATTATAAACTGGTTTCCAGACCACTTTTCAGTCTTATGCTTTGCTTCTTCAGATACCCTGTGTTTAATGCTACTGTGGACTTGCAGAAGGATTCCCTGGCACTAAATCCTTTTTTTGCAAGTCTCAAGACCTTGCATGAGGAAAGGCTCCAAAAAGCTTTGTTGTCAACTTCATAGTAAAGAGTAAACCACCTTAAATACCTTAACTGCTAATTGGGTCTCTCAAGTTGCTCATACATTCTCACCTTGGCATATAACATTTGTGTTCTTGCTGATGTACATGCCAGACCAAGCACCAATGAGCTTGTTCTGAACCTGTGACCAAGGCAATAACGCTCCTTTCAACCTTTGTTATTTTTCTTTCCTGCCTCACTCTATAGACAAGTTTTCCCCCTGCTTGCCTGATATGGTGCTACCTAATAAACTGTTAACCCCTAAGTTTTGGAATGGGCTGAAAAATACAAAAACCATTAAGTTATTTTTAATATTTCAACAATTTATGAGATAATACTGTTTTTCTTTGGACAACATAAAGTATATAGAAATAAAATTTTAAAGGGAAAATTTAAGGTAAAAATTATTCTAATTTTAACATAACTTGTGTATTAACAGAACAAAACATTTGATCTTCCTAACTGCTATTGATTAATTATGTGGTAATATTGCTAGCAATATGTTCAGAAGAGCAATATAATTGAATGTCTCATAGTTAAGCAGGCAAATAAAAAACTTGCCTTAATTCTTTTGATTTCATGACTTAAGTAATTTTATTTGATTGCAACTTTATGATACATTAATAAAGTTGGTTTAAATTTTGAATGATGAATTTAAATAAAAACAAATAAATTGATTAGCATACAAATTTAGCTGCTTTAAGAGTAACAGTTGTTTAGGCAAAATGGACAACTCTTTCCCTCTGAAGTAACAACCTGGGGAGTTACCAATGGTTAAAATGGCAGCCGCGTGGTATTAAGAAACAAGTCTCAGCCCGGCGCAGTGGCTCAAGCCTGTAAACCCAGCCCTTAGGGAGGCTGAGACAGGAGAATCGCGAGTTCAAAGCCAGCCTCAGCAATGGCGAGGCACTAAGCAACTCAGTGAGACCCTGTCTCTACATAAAACACAAAATAGGGCTGGGGATGTGGCTCAGTGGTCGAGTGTCCCTGAGTTCAATCCCCAGTACAAAAAAAGAAAAATAGAAACATGTCTCTTTATATATTTTCCTCAAATTATCCTCAAGGTTTTATTTCTGTGTATTATTTTTTAAGATATGTCATGGCTTATAATATCACTTGAATATTTAATCTAATGGAAAGGTAATGAGTGGATGGAATGGACACAGTTCTTACAGGCATTAATCCAAACTCATCCCATCGTCCAGAACTTGGTCATAATGCCATATTACCTAGTTGCAAGCAAGATTTTTAAGACAGCAGGCTTTTTCTGAAAGAAGTGCTAAGTTAAAATGTGGGGATTCATGTGGAGAGTGGTAGAGCCCTGGTCCTTGGCTGATACTTTGGAGCTGATCCTTTGGAACCAAGCCTGAGAAACATTCCTTGCTAAAAGCGAGGATGTTAACAGCCTTGACACTTGGCTCTGGTGCTAACAGTTATCAAATGTTCCAATACAATAGGCTTCCTGGGTGCCTCAGGATAATAGCAGGATGTTCCTGGCACTGTAATAGTAGGATAGGTACAAAAATATTTCTTTTCTTTCTTTTTTTTTTTTTTTTTTTGGTACTGGGGATTGAACTCAGGGGTACTCGACCACTGAGCCACATCCCCAGCCCTATTTTGTGTTTTGCTTAGCCCCTCGCTGTTGCTGAGGCTGGCTTTGAACTCGCGATTCTCCTGTCTCAGCCTCCCTAAGTGCTGGGATTACAGGCTTGAGCCACCGCGCCCGGCTCAAAAATATTTCTAGCTCTATAACTTTTTAGTGCACAAAGAACCTCTTGATAACTCAAAGTCCTTGAGCAATTTACGATGCCGCTATAGTTATCTTCCTGATTATGAGACCCTGTATAATAAACTTGCAGAGCTAGTTCTGGGTCATTCTTCCTCCATTAGAGTTCAGTGTCCCACCTGGCTCCAGCTTTGCTTAAATTTGTCTATGTGTTTTCTTTGTCTCTGTGTATTTCTCCATCTCCCATTGCCCCTTCTTGAGATCCTTTATTAATGCTGTGCATGTAGCATCAGAATCTAATTTGCAAGAAAATGGAAAGGAACCACCATTTGACCATGTTATCCCATTCCTTTGTTTATACCAAGAACTTAAAATCAGCATACTACAGTGACACAGCCACTTCAACATTTATAGCAGCTCAATTCATAATAGTCAAACAATGGACCCAATCTAGATGCCTTACAACAGATGACCAGATAAAGAAAATGTGGTATATATACTCAATGAGATATTACTCAGTCATAAAAAGAATGAAATTATGGGATTTGCCAGTAAATGAATGGAACTGGAGAATATCATGCTAAGTGAAGTAGTCAGTCCCAAAAAAACAAAAGCCAAATGTTCTTTCTGGTATCTAGATGATAACAAGAAGGGAGGGGAAGATTAGCAGTTCATTGGACTAGACAAAGGGAAATGAAAAGAAGGGAGAGGGGATGGAAATAAGAAAGACAGTAGAATAAATCAGACATATTTTTCCTATTGTCATGTATAAATACACCAACAATTTAACTCCACATCATGTACAACCACAATAATGGGATCCTAATTAGAACAAGTTATACTGAAGTCATACTTATCTTATGTTTGTATAATATTTCAAATTATACTCTACTGACATGTAAAAAATAATAATAATAATTTAAAAAATCACTATAAATAAAAGGGGAAAAAAAAGAAAATGGATAGAACTCCAGAGCATTATATTAAGTAAAATAAAGCAAACTCACAAAGTCAAGGTGATTTTTTTTTCTCATATGTGGAAGTTAGATAGAAAAATAAAGGAGAAAAAAAAGTGTGTGTGTATAAGGAGAAATCTCATGAAAATAAAAAGAAGACAAGAGGAAGGGGACGAGCAGTAAGGAAAAAGGAAAGGAAAAGGGAAGTACTGGGGAACAAAATTAATGAAATTATATTGTTATATTACGTACATGTTTTAGTCAGCTTTTTCATTCCTGTCACCAAACCAACTGACAAGAACAATTAAAGGAGGAAAAGTTTATTTAGGGGTTCATGGTTTCAGAGGTCTCATTTCATAGCAGGCTGGCTCCATTCCTCAGGGCTTGATATGAGATAGAACATCATGGTGGAGAAGTGTGGTGGGGAAGCAGCTTAAGATATCTGGAAGCAGGAAGCTGAGGCGGGATGGGGGGCACACTCCACTCTCCAGGGACAAAACTATATATCCCTAAAACACACCCTCAATGGCTCACTTCCTCCATCCACACCTCACTTGCTTTCAATTACCACTCAGTTAATCCCTATCAGGGAATTCGTCCACTGATTTTCACGTCTGAATCTTCTTGCATTTTCTCACACATGAGCTTCTGGGGGATATCTCATATAAAAACTATAACAGCATGTATAAATAGGTAAAAATGAACACCACTATTATGTATAATGATAATGCAACAATTAAAAAAATAAGGAAAAAAGTGTAAATTCTTCACAGTGAAAGAAAAAAGTGATTGTACAGGGACAAATAACTGTGGCATAATCTCTGCTATGCACCTATACACTCTTCCTAAGGTAGGCCACCCTGAGTTCTACCCAAATGACTATACTCAATGCAGAGTCCAGATCCTGTGCATCTCTTCCATCAGCTCTCTGTGACTTCTTGTGGTCTGATTACTTATAAGACAAGAAAGATAACTATAATAATTATTTCCATTTTGAAAAGAAAATGTGTTAACATATAAAAGTCAGTAGCAACATAAATGATAAAATCTTGCAGAGATCAGGGATTATGGAAACTGCTTGCTTTGACAGTGAAGATAATTCCTTTGTTAACACATGCATTTGCCATAATCTGATTCTGCTTCTAGTAAGGAATGTCTTTGCTCATTATTTTTGATATCACTTCACTTTGCTCTCCGAACATCAATTTTATAAAACAGATTTTTTTAAAAAGATCTATAATAACAGTATCATTTAAATGCAAAATGCAGTGTGAGTGATTCTGAATGGGGAAGGCAAACAAACAAACACAAAGTGGCCATTAGGGAAACTGTTGCTTCTAAATTATTTGGAAAGCATAATAAAACAGAGTGGCAGTGACATAGATTTGAAGCTAGTTCCCCTTAGAACTGTTACTCTAAATTTGTTTCTGTATTTAAATTGCAAACTCTTATTTTTTTCTCACCCCAAATCAGTCATTATAATTCCCACTCACAGGTTATGGAATAATCAATATACAATAATCCATAACCATTTATATATCAGAAAATATAATTCAACAGAAATTATATAAATTATTATGTAAAAAATTTTAGAAGTGTGTTAAAACTACAGAATAAAACTGCAAAAATTTACTGAATATATGTAAACCCATAAATAAGTTAGCAGATATTTTTGGCAGTGTGAGTCTTAGCAAGGTAAAAATAGCAAATATTGTCAAATTAATCTGTGTTCAGACACATGAAAATTCTTGTGTTTTTGATTGCTTAAAAATAATATTTTTAAATGTATGTACATGCAAAAATGTTCAAGAATATCTGAAAATTTTTGAAAAAAATATGGAAATAAATACATCTGGAGTTAAGACTGGCCACACAATGTCCAAAGGAGGCTAAAGGCTTCAAGAAACAGATCTTAGCTGCAGAACATTAGGCTAAACAAGAATGGGTGATTAATCATTTTTTTCCTGACACATGGAAAATAATTAGTCATCTGTGATTTAGCAGAAAATGCATAAACACCAGATGTTTCTGTCTTGCTATGTACCATACAAATACTGTTCTTTATTGAAATACCTAACATTTCAGCTAAATTTAAAGAATTTAGCTGAATAATTCTACTTAACATAAAAAGTAAAGAAGATTCCTGCCATCATGATAGCATTTTTAAATTAATATGAGCAGATTTAATCACTGTTTTGCACTATTAAGTCTTGAAAAGGCTATTAAGAGTAGATTCTTATTGACTGATTCCTATTATATCTTTAATATATCTTATATCCAAGATGTTTCAGTGAGATAAAATGATGAGTAATTAGAATAGAAAGAACATGAGTTATGGGTTATAGATTTGTCTGTAAGCAAATTCAGTGACTAAACAAAAATAACTTTTATAATTTACAACATCATATATTAAAGGTCTGTATATCTTAATAAAGACTAACAAGTAAATTGGTAAAAACATATGTTGGAATATGATTTTCAAATGATAGATCTCCCAGGAATTTCTTCTGCATATCTGGTACATCCCTACCACCATCATCATGAATACCTTGAAGTACATTTTACTCCACTAAAGTTGAAGAGCAACCTAATGCTTAATGATAATTATTACAACCAATATTGTATTACTGATTTTATTTATATATTTTATTTATTCTTCTTTATTCTCATTTGAATAATAATATTTAATATGTGCAAAAAATTATGCAATGTACAATTGTTAGAAAAATAAAATGAATGCATATGAGCACATTATTTATATCAAGAACAAAACAGTATCAATAACTTCTTAATTTTATTTATTTTTGAGCTTTGCAATAATCATGCATATGGCATGTGGTGTTTCAGAACTTCATTGTCTACAAACTTTATTCTGCTTCCATGATTCCATGAAATACACATGTTTATTATGCATTTGTTTGTCATTTTACAAATACTTGTGTTTTTTTATTGATACTAATGGACATACGCTATGCTGCATATATTTAAGTTATAAAATTCAGTGAATATGGATATATGGATACACCCATGAACCAATGACCCCAGTCAGGATAATGAAGTGCTACATCATCCACAATTTCTTCATGCCCTTTTGTAATCATTAGCTCCAGGTCCCTTGCACTTGTCTAGTTTGCATTTTTAGAATTTTCTGTGAGTGAGTCATTTATATGTTCACTTTTTTGTCTGTCTTCTTTGACTCAGCATACATATTTTAAAATATGTCTAATTTGTACCATGTATCAAATTTTCATTGCTAAGAAGTATTCCATTGATGCCACAACTTGTCATTCACCTGTTGATAACATTTGGGTTGTGTCCCATTTTTAACTATTATAAATAAAGCTGCTCTGAATATTCTTGTGCAAGTTTTTATGAGAACACTTTTTATTATTAAGGAATAAAAATCTAGGCATGAAGTGGCTGGATCATATAGCAATAAATTATATATATGTATATATGTATATACATATATATAAATAATTTAATATATTGGATTTGGAAGTGAATAAAACTGAGAATTGCTAAGAATGACTAGGAAACTTTTAAAATTTAGATGATCCAGGAATGAAGATGCAAAGTATCCACTTTTATAGAATAAGAATCAGGACAGTGTTGGAGTATTTTGTTAAATGTTAAAAAATACAAATGGTTTTTTTAATTTGCCATTTGTTTTTTAACATTGCTAAGGATTTTTTTGGCATAAAGATATTTTAGATTTTATAGTTATTTCTACCAATATTTTCCTAGAGATCTGCCTTTGATGTTTTCCTTTGAAGTCTTGTGTAATATAGTATTAGAGAGTCACTTACAAATTTTAACTGTACATTGGCTTATATATTTCTACATATTAATCAGTCTATAATTTTGCAAGCAGTACAATGAGCATTAGGATTTTTTAATTTAATTTTTCAAATATATAACCCATTGTCCACAAAAATTCAGTGAATAGTATATAGAAATGTCAGCTTTATCATATACAAAAGCTTAACTAAAAATAAAATTAGATGGCTAGAGTTGTAGCTGAGTAGGGGAGCACTTACCTAGCATGTGCTCTCAGTTCAATCCCCAAAACTGCAGTTAATAAAGTAAAATCAAATTATATTAATGGCTACTGTTTGTATTTTCATAAATAAAGAAGACTAGGCCAATGATCTCAACTTTTTTTTTCAAATTTCTGATTTCTAGGACAACACTGATCACTTAATTATTCAATGAAAGTATTAATATTTAATACCATTATATTCAACAAATACATTTAATAAATCCCACTTATTTTCCAGCCACTCTGTCAAGAATTGGATACATAATAGCTCTTCTAAGTTATGCTTAATGAGATCATGTCCACATAATCAGTGGCAGAATTATTTAGAAAAATTTCTCAAAGTTCTCTAAGAGTGTAAATCCCATTCTGACTGAACTGTATAACAAATTCATGTAAATACTGCCTGCTACCTTCTTATAAATACATTCTTGGAAACAAATAAATAAAGGTTGTGGTTGGAATGGCTTGAACATACATCAACTAAAAAGCTCGACAGTTGACAGCATCTGAGACTGCGTTAAGATAGCGGCTAGAGCACCACCCTTCAGCATCATAATCTTGATCAATAAATTTATTCTTACCATGCCTGATATTTCTCATCCAAAAACTGGGAATGATATGCAGTTGTTGAGAAGACTGAACGAGCTTATTGATAGACCCTGTGCCAAACATGATCAACATTTGCTGTATGCTCATTACAATTAAGCTCTTCTTATCTTAATATTATTAAAGATGCTCATCTTTATGCAATCAAAATCTTTACGTTTACTTTTCCATTTTTTAAATTTCATATCTGAAAATTCTCTTTGCAAATGGATAACCAAAACATATTTGAGATCATTTTTTGTAGAGCATGTGAGTATACCCTTAATTCATTGCAGGTTACTGAAATGCAAGCATAAGCTTGAATTATAGTGGAAAGTTTTATTGTTTTTTTTTTCTTTACAGTTTTATGAAAAGTACAAGTTTGTAAATCATGAATTTTATATTATATCTCTCAGCCAGAATAGAATTCTCAACCACACCTAACAAGGCACAGGAGTTTCTACTTCCAGCTATAGGATTAGCTTGCATCAGAATTCCCCCCACCACCAAGTACCATTACCCATTACCAAGAGAAGCACAAAAACTAAAGACAGTGGCTGAGAGAGTAGAATAAATCTAGAGAAGGAAAATTAAAATGTGAACTTCAGAGCCACCAAGGCAATCAGATGTTGAAGGGCTATGAGTTTGCCTAATTTACTTTTGTCAGTTTTCCCTGAAGACATTTGAAGGTGTTTAGGTTAGAGGCCAAGAGAGAGAGGTTCTACTCAAACTGCCTGCTAAGAGCAAAATAAAACTTTCTCATGAACTTCTTCAAAATGGGCAAGGAATGTGAGAGAACAGGAATGAATCTTACAGGGCAAGGAGAAGCATGGAGAGCTCCCAGTAAGCACAGCTGGGAGTTCTCCTACAAGCCTGGAGTAGTCAGGTATGCATGCATTATACCTCCATTACATTCATTTATTAATGTGGGCTGTATGACATATAATATAGGTGATCTCTATCACATACCTATAATTCCTACCATATTATATATTTAAAACTTAATTAACAAAACATATAAATAGCTCCTGCAAATTGAACAGAAATTCTGAAAATCTCCTTAAAGAGAGAACAAAAACATTTGATCTGACATCTCAGAAAGATAAAAATATTCAATTGGGTAATAAATAACACTTTTAAAAAGGTGCTAATCCTCTTTAGTTATTGACAAAATGCTAATTAAAACCACCAAGAAATATTCATGGATCATAAAGACTAAAACAAGAAAAAAACTACCAATATTAAGTTTTGAGAAGTATATGGAGTAACTTTTATATAGTTGTTGATATAGCAAAATGGGAACTCTTATTTACCTAAACTGATCACAAAATACCACAGGATACACAAATATCCTCATCTGATGATAAACTTGCAGGAAATTCATACTTAGGTATGACAAAACACAGATATAAAATATTTTATTCATGAGAGCCGAAATATACACATTTTCATCAGGAAAAAATAAATAATTTCATTTTATACCTAAAATATTGTATAGCAATGACAATGAGCTATTGATCAGTGTGATAATATGAATAAATTGCATAGACACTGTGTTGAATAAAATACATAGGTAGAAAATAGTGCTGATTGCATTACTTATTTTTATATAATTAGCAATAATAGAAAAATTAAGTACTAATAATAGAATAATCATTGAGGGCATATGATAACTCCAAGGGTCCATAAGGGACTTACACCTTTTTGGCAAATTCTATTTCTTCATTTGGGTAGCAGCTATGTTTCACTTAAAATTGGGAAACAATTATTAAAATCCATATTCGTGATTTGTCTCTTGCTATACTTAAACAAATCAGACTATATTCAGCTATGTTACTACCTGTACATTGAACAGTGAACTCAGGCAGTAAATTAAGTGCTTTTTTGAAAATCAATCTCTTCATGTATAAAAAGTAAATAAGGACATAGATCTATTTCATAAGCTTGTTGGAAAGTAAATATGATAACCCACAAAAGGCTCTTATCTGATTCCCTACCAAAATACAGATGTTTGTATTAGTGGAATACAATATTATACATTTTTACTAAATGACATGTGTTTACTGTCTTAATTGCTTCCTTCATTAAAATGTGAAATATTTGGAATTCCATATGATAGGGATATTAATATTTACAAAGAATCATTCAAGGTAAAATACTCTCATGTTCTGGGGTGCATATATTGTCCTGTATTAATATAAGTAGTCTTAGACACTCATACCTGTTCCACAGTGTGTGCCAGGCATATTAAGTATGGTCAAGCACAGGGTTACATAGTTTATTTTTGTTAAATTTATTGACCCTAAAACCATCTGTCCCAAACTGAAACACTCAGAATTGTCACTAGTAATTTTATTTATGTGGTAATAAATGATGCAGCATATGTATTAAACTAGATATATAAAAAAAGTGGCCCCAAATTAGTCTAATACAACCCTTCTCTCTCTCAGTTCTGGAGCATAATAACACTTGCTTAGCCACTGAAAAGACTGATTGATCAGATGCGCTCTGCACCTCAGACAGAATATAAAATCTGATTGTAGAAAATGAGACCAAGCTCTTTCAAGACTTAATGTACTCTTGCAGTACCTTTATTCAGATACCCTTATATTATTATTAAATATTTAAAATGCTAAAAATATATATAGCAATAAAAAATCACCTGTGTAGGCACCATCCATCTTAAGACATAAAATATTATGGGGATGAAGAGGGGCCATTGTCAAATGTAACTCTTTTTCATCCACACAGAAATCTCTAGGGCATCTTTGTTTTTTGTGGGGGGGAGGAGAAAACCAAGGATTGAACTCGGAGGCACTCAACCACTGAGGAACATCTCCAGCCCTGTTTTGTATTTTATATAGACACAGGGTCTCACAGAGCTGCTTAGCACCTCACTTTTGTTGAGGCTGGCTTTGAACCCGCAATCCTCTTGCTTCAGCCTTCTGAGCTGCTGGGATCACAGGGATGCACCACTGCACCCAGCTTCTAGGCTATCTTTACCAGCATCCTAATCAAAACATTTCCTTTCAAAAAAAATTTCTTATTTACTTAAACTAAAAATTATATGCATATATTTATACATCCCTGGATGCATGTGAAAAATGATTTGTTTTTAAATATGTAATATATTTATGATATTTGTTGAGCTGAATATCTAAGTTGTCCACTTTAATTTATCCTGATTTTGAAATATATTTGAATAAAATTGTTATATTTCTGATTGTTGCTTTAGTCACATCTTATTCACTATGGCCACTTACTTTTGCATTTTTATTATGTTTTAGTCTGAAAATATGTGTTTTCATTTGTTTACCCAGGATCGAAATAAATCAGTAGTTGAAGTTTTGTTTTCTATATTTTTATTATCATTTCACTATTTGGGAATGCAAGATGTACACTATTTCTATGAAAAATATATAATAAAATAATTTTAGCAAATCTATAGGCACTTGAAATGGGGCAATTTTATTTTCATTAATTATCATAATATTTTCTAATGATATTTATAACTCCCTTCTTCATATACAATCTTTACAATATTTTTAGTGCTTGTCACTTGCACTTCTCATGCTTCATCTTGATCATTATGACTTAAAGTCCTCTATTTATTAAATGTAACTCTACAAGTTTTAAAAAACTCTTTTTGTTTGCTTTCCTATAAAATCCTGAAATTTTATTTTAATTGAATTTTTATTTCTACATCCCTGAGACTTTTGCTTTTCTAAGCTGCTCTTAAACTTTCTTTATATTTCAGTAAATTTGATTACTATTCATGTATTTATCTGACTGCCATTCTAGTGGGGCACCTCGCAGGCTGTTTCTTTGAAATTTTGTTTTGAATATTTCATGATTACAATTTTTAAACAAATCTATTAATAATTCAAAGTGTGATTTTGTTTAACTAATTTATGAAATATTTTGGCTATGATTGAAATTATCATTTTATTTTTAATTTTTCATGGCATTCATATAATAGAATCTGAATGATATTGTTTCAATGAAATAATTTTTGCAACCTTTTTCAATAAGTTTAGAAAGTATCCCTCTTTATTACTGATTTGGTTCAAGTTTGTGCATAATTCAATTTTATAGTTTTATTGAATGAGTTGTTCCTAAATATTTAATATTTTGGTTTGAGTTATTGATTTCAGAATTTTTATTATATTTTTGTTTTTGTATAGGTTAAATGTGTTACATACATAAATTTATATACATTTAGAATAATAGCTAAGGACATTGGAATTAGACTTCTATGTTTTACAAAGCAGCTTCTCCACTGAGCTGTTGTTATGAACTTAAGCCAGTTACTCAACTTCACATCCAGCAATTTCTTCATCCATAAAAAGAGAATAATAAGAATATCTAGATTGTTTGTTGAACATATTGTATAATTGTGGTTACAATAGTGCGTGGAACACAAACACAATTGGTGCTATGTAAAGCTTAATATATGTATTGTGCTATGTGTGTCTACGTGTATCTCCATATATATGTGTGTTTTTAATATGTAATATATGCATGTAGGTAAGAAAGTCCATGATTGATATGTTTTGGTAGATCATTTCTTTTATCATTATGTAATATTTATTTCTTTATAAATAATATTTAACATTAACATTTAGGCACTTCAATTTCAGTTTCTTTGCATGATTTTTTTTATTCTTTACTTTGGAGGTATCCCTTTGATTTTGATTTGAGCATAACATACAAAGACAAAAGGACTAAATTTATTTAAATTAAAAAAGAAACTACCTTGTTAATTCTGCAAAATTTATTTAAATCCTGTTATAATTCTAAATAATAAACACAACAGCCCCAAAACCTTAAGAGACACCTCATCAAAGAAAGAATATTGTTGGCAAAAATGTTGAACCTCATAAGTCAGTAGAGAATTACAAATTAAAACAACCATTAGTTGTGATTACATACAAAAAAACCAACCAAAATGTAGAATACTGACAACACCAATTGCCAATGAGGTATAACGCAACAAGAACTGTCATTCATTGCTGATAGGAACATGAAATGGTATACCCACATTGAAAGACATTTTGTCGTATCTTACAAAACTAAGATAACCTTACCACACTATCCAACCATCATATGACCAATATTTACCCAAAGGAGTTGCCCTCACAAAACCCCACACAGGTATATTTTTAGCATCGTCAATTCTAATTGCCCAAATTTGCAAACAACTGATATGCTTGTCAGTAGTTACAAACAAACAGTGGAATATTTTTCAACACTAAAATTGGGTCAGGTATCTATTCATGAAAATACATGGAAAAATCTTAAATGCACACTACTAAGGGAAGAACCATTCAGAAAAGGCCCATACGGCATGACTGCAACTATATGACACAGTTGAAAAGGCAAAACTAAAGAGATAGTAAAAAGAGTAATGATCACTCAGATTAAAGATATCTGCTTCTAATTTTTAAGCCACAGTTGATACTGGGTTTATTTAAAACTTAAAATACAAAATAAGGCTGGGGATGTGGCCCAGTGGCAGAGTGCCCCTGAGTACAATCCTTGGTACAAAAAAAAAAAACAAGTTTTAAGGCAAGGACCAACATACATAAATTAAATCTCTTGTTAAACTAATAGACTATTTTTTTGTTTTTAATAATTGTATCCTTTATGATTAAAGGATACTTAATCCCAGAGGTTAGAGGTAAGAGAGGGATAAACAGGAAGAGTACAGAAGATTTACACTGTACAATACTATAAAGGTGAGTATACATCTATTTGTTCTAGCCCATAATCATACAACCCCAGAAGTGACTCCTAATATAAACCATAGACTGGATGATAATGACATGTCAGTATAGATTAATCATTTATAATAAATGTGTCACTCCAAGCCGGACGTGGTGGCATACACCTGTAATCCCAGCACTTTGGGAGGTTGAGAGGAGAATCACAAGTTCAAAGCCAGCCTCAGCAATGGTGAGGCGCTAAGCAACTCCGTGAGACCCTGTCCCTACATAAAATACAAAATAGGGCTGGGGATGTGGCTCAGTGGTTGAGTGCCCCCAAGTTCAATCCCCAGTACCAAAAATAAAAATAAAAATAAAAAAATAAATGTGTCACCCTGGTGAGGCTTTTCATAATGAGGAGGATTGCTATTTGTATACAGGGCAGGCAATATATGGCTAATGTCTGTACTTCTTGCTCAATTTTCCTTTGAACGTGTGTACTGTTCTAAAAAGTAAAATCTGTTCTAAAGATTCAACTTAACACCAAATGAAAAAGCAAACACACAAATACCTTACACTTGTAAATTTGAAAATATATACATGTAATTGTTAAATTCCTAGAAAACACAATTTAAGGAAAATTAACCCCAAAATAAATGGAAAATATGAATAGGTATATGTTTAGCCCTAAATATTAATAATCCTACTAATGCAATATAAAATAATTAAGAATTTTGACCATATAGAAAAATATTAGCCCATATAATGAAAGCTAATTCTTATAAATATGTAAAGGAAGAATAATACTAAACTTTTATGAAAATGTTTTTGAAAATAGAAAAAAAGGAAATAACATCTCAATTCAAGTATTAAGGTTATTTTGGTATAATGTGATACCAAAATGTCACAACATTCAAAAAACAAAAGTTTCAAATCAATCTCCCTTAAGTTTATTGATACAATGATGGTTCTAAAGACTAGGAAGTTAAGTATATTAATAAATTAAAGAATAATGTATCAAAAATGAGTTCATTTAAATAATTCAATATTGATTAAGCACTCCTATATAAATCATGTGATTTTTCTCAGTAATTAAAGGAAAAGTTTTAAATAAATCCAGTATCAACTGTGGCTTAAAAATTAGAACTAGAAGCAGATATCTTTAATCTGATGAAAGTTAACTATAAAATATCTACAAGAGCCAGGCGCGGTGGTGCATGCTTGTAATCCCAGTGGCTTGGGAGGCTGAGGCAAGAGGATCTCAAGTTTAAAGCCAGCCTCAGCAGAAATGAGGTGCTAAGTAACTTAGTGAGACCCTATCACTAAATAAAATACAAACTAGAGCTGAGGATGTGGTTCAGTGGTTAAGTGCCCCTTAGTTCAATCCCTGGTACCCTACTCGCTAAAAAAAAAGTCTACAAGAAAATTATGAACAATACAATTATTAAAAACAAAGAAATAAAATAGTCTATTAGTTTAACAAGAGATTTAATTTATATATGTTGGTCCTTGCCTTAAGTCTTTTTTTTTTTTTTTGGTACCAGGGATTGAACTCAGGGGCACTCGGCCACTGAGCCACATCCCCAGCCCTATTTTGTATTTTATTTAGAGACAAGGTCTCACTGAGTTGCTTAGCATCTCACTGTTGCTGAAGTTGTCTTTGAACTTGGAATCCTCTTGTCTCCATTTCCCATGCTGCTAGCATTACAGGCACGCGCCACAGTGCCCAACTTTAAATCTTACAGAAAAGATATAAGATAAAAAAGATGAACTGCTACCATCTGGGTTGATTTCTTGACTGGACACTCAGTCCAGTATTGCAAAATATGTCATATGTCATGTACCTTCTAATAAATTGGTAATAGCATCTGTTTAAAAAAGTTGTGAGGATGAAATCTGACTTTAAAAATAGTATGGATCAATTACTGTTTTGCAATGGTGAAAGAAGACTTGAAATTTCATGTGCTTATGGCAAATAATATCTAAAGTTTTAATCAGTACTTTATCTTAATTCAATATAGAGAAATTTCCTTTGTGTGATCAAATCCTTAGGCACTGCACACACTGTCAAAAATGCTCTCAGCCATCATTTTGTTATAATGTTTTATTCCTACTTTGTCTTTTTTACTTAACAGGGAAGAAGAGAATGTGTCTTGTTCATTGTTGTGTTACAAAGATTTGGCAAAGTGCTAGATACAGAACACAGGTTTAATACATATTCTTGAACAAAATTTTGATGTCCTGGAATTCATCTTGCCAAATTCTTTATCAAGTTCTCAAGTGTTCCTGTAATCAAATGCTGATCACTCAGGGAATCGCATCAGATAAGCCAAGGTAAACGGGGTTGACACAATTTTAGTCTAGTATAGAGATAATCTTCCTAACTAGTACCAGTTTATATCATGTTTTTGAATACATTATTGCTTCTATGAATTAATGTTAAAATTACTTATACCCAATTGCATGACATGTATCACTCTGGACAGATAAAAACCAACAAAGTGTGTTAGTTAGCCTTCTGTCTCTGTGACCAAAATACCTGACAAGAATAATGTAGAGGAGGAAGATTTATTTTGGCTCATAGATTCAGAGTTTCAGTCCATGGTCAGCTGATTCTGTTGCTCTAGGCCCAAGGTTTGGCAGAACATCAGGGCAGAAGGACATGGTGGAGAAGTACTGCTCCATTCATGGCAACTAGGAAACAGGGTTGGGCAGGCATAGGGCAGATGGATCATATCAAAGCCTGTCCCCAGTGACCTACCTCCTCCAGCCATTACCACCCAGTCGGTCCATTCAAACTAGGATGGACTTCTTAGGTTACAGATCTCATAATCTAGTCATATTACCTCTGAATATTCCTACATTAACACAGGAGCTTTTGAGGAACTCCTCATATCAAAACTATGACATATAAAATCTTGGAAAATTCACTATAGTCTTCTGAAGGTTCTATAGACAAATCACTAAAGAATTATTGTATAAGTATCTCTTGGTAATAATTGACAAAAATCTTATCAGTGAGTTGGTTAATTCATTAAGTTTATACAAGAAAGTTTTTTATTCTTGTGAACTATTTACAAAAGTTCTTCCAATGAAGCATTTCAAATTAGAATTCTATTACTCAGTTAAATAAAGTTTCACAATTTTCCATATATTGACAGAACTCAACACCTCAACTAGCCAAAAAACGTAAATATTTGTCCAAGTATAGTGCTTTATTCTCACCAATATTAGTTATTACCATTTATCCTAAAATCATTGATAAAATCCACAGCTACTCTGTTATATTCATTAATATCCATTACATAGCAAAATCAACATACCACTATTAATCAGTTGTTATAATTGAATAAAAATAATGTTAAAATAAATATTACTGTGTGCTTAACATGTCTAGATCCTTCTATTTTTTTTGAATAATTACTCTTTATATTGTCATTTTGTAGATAAGGTAACTAAAGCTCACATGATAAGCTCTAACATTCCCAACCTTATTCAACTAGATGGTGGAAGAGCTGGGATTTAATTGCAGATCCATTAATTCCATATATTCATTCACAAGTAAATACTATATAATGGAAATACTAACATCATTATATTTCACCAATAAATTAACTTGTTAAATTAAATTTGGCCTAAACTGCTTTCATATTTTGAGTTTCTATATAGCAAACTATAAGCTAACTTAGTATGGAAGCAAACTGAAACTTAAAGCTATATCCCTGAAACAAACAGCTAAATCTCACCCAGCTAAATCTCATCAGCTGAGCTTCAGCCAATCACAAGCTGCCAACTATTCAGATCAGATCTATAGAAAGCTAATCTCAATCTGAAACAAATCAAACTGTTTCTATATGTCCCTCTCCACCTTTTTTTTCTGTCTCTAAAACCTACTTGCCCACATCATTAGGTGTAGCACTCTGAAATTCTCTTCGTTTTGAGTACTGCCTGGCTTAAGAATTGTTCTTTGTTTAAATAGACTCTGCTAAATTAATTTATCCACAGCTATCTTTTCACAAACTGAGTGATAATATTTAACAATTATAAGTGCATATGTACATCATCTTTATTGTCTTAATATATTTGCTGATGGTCATCAACTATTGAATGCTTAAGTGTATTCTTGAACAGTTAAGTGGAGCCATCTATTATTTTTACATTATGTGAATATAACGATTATCCCTGATAAAGCTTAGATGCAATATTCAAATTCCTTCTATGAACACACGTGATCCAGATGGATATCTGCGTTCAAAAATAACACTTATTCTGCTTTTTGCCTTCTGTCTTAAATGATCATACTATTGGAAATAAAATTATTTGGAGGTGTGCAATTTTCATGCTCTCTATATACACTTAGTACTTCATAAAGCTTGAGGAAATTCTGAAAAAAAAAAAAAGCTTTCATCGTGCATGTGCATCTTTGAATAGAAACCTACTAAAAATAATGAAAAGAAATTCCTTAACAACACTTTACTGTAATATTTAATAACACAGAGAATGATGCATGGAATTGTCTTGAGCTATTTATCTCAGCTTTAGAAATGTGTTTTATTATTTGCCTGCAGATTTACTAAAAGGTAAATTTTTACTCGATTTAGGAGATTTATAGACATGCAAATTTTATGCTGAAATATTAGCGTCCTCTGAGGAGAGTAGACAATAAGGGGGATTGTAAATTGTAATAACCTAACATTGAAATGATTTTATTCTGTTTTCCTCTTAAATGGCTTCAAGAAGGCTTATTTAGGATTTGAAAGTGCATCTAAGTCTTCAAACATAGCAAGTATATCTGCGATTCCAATTTGATTTTGCTTGCTAAATGTTTTATTATGAATTCTGATTTTAGCTCTTCAGATCAATGAAGGGAATAGGTTTGAATGTTTGATAAATACAGATTAAATGCATTAGGTAACATAGTCTGTCTGACTCTATTTCTAGCCAAAATGAACATGTTCATTTCAGCAGAATTAAAATCCATAAATGTTCCACCAATACACAGTAAAACTGTTTGATTTTTCCTCTTCTGATGGAGCAAAGCTGAGTTTGATCAAACAACTACCCAGCAGGCTCTCCCTCCCTCCTCCCCTGACCAATCCTCTTTGATTTTTCTAGATCCATTTCTACAGCTTGGCCACAAATTGGAAGTTGGATTGATTCATTTCACCCTGGGATTGTTCGGATAGGTCACACAGGTGGCGTTACTTTGATTCTTCCTTTTATTTTTGGCACTGGGATTAGTTCTTTTCTGTTCCTATCACTGCTCGTTATCTCCCCCACTGAGTTTCTCTTTCTTCTGAAGTTCAGATACTTAAAGTAGGATAAGACATTTTTACTTCACTGTTTTTATCATCCCAACATTATATTTATCTGAAATGGGAACCCACCTGTGATTTACAACACCAGAACTAACACTTAACTATCCATGAAATTTATTGCATATTGTTTGATTCATTTACACCATGCTATGCAGACCCTGAATTCAATTGTAAATTAACCTACACGATATTTTCAGAGTGAATCATTGGTCGTGCTTCATATACAAACATGAAGTTAGGTGTCTCTTCTCAAAGAAAATTTTTCATAAAATTTAGAGTCTGAAATATTCTAAAATTCGTTTCACCCTCCCAAATGGCCATGCTTTAGTCTTCACTTGGGAAATAAGTTTAGATTTTTCTGGACAAAGTCTAGTAAGATGATTATGTTTAGAGTCTTTCTAATTTTTTCAAATGGAAAAGTTTTCTGCCATGTACCATGCTTATAAGTTGATCAAGCAACATGAAATCTCCTAGTAAGCAGAAATTCCAGTGTGGTCTATTTCAGAATTAAATCCTTTTGTATTGTCTTAGATTGATATCTAGAATAGTCTTGCTTCACTCTGTGGCTACTTTCAGTACTAATTGGCACCTATCATCCTAGTCTATCTTCCTTTCTATTCCATTGTTCAAAAGCCCATTAGGAACTATTGTATTCCATTAATACCGAATTTAGTAATGAACTAGGAAAAACTGTTGTGGATAGTCTGTAGTTTCTGACAGCATTATTATTCATAATCTGGAAAATATTAGACTATCTGTATGTATTTTCAAGTAATATATTACTAGCAACTTGAATTTGGGGAAAAGATTATTTTAGCTTATGTACCTGTATTTGTCTTCTCATCTATCCCCCAGTATTAGTGGGGGTTTGTTTCCAGGACTCACCATGGATACCAAAATCAATAGATGCTCAAATTCATTATGTAAAAATGACATTGTATTTCCATATAAGCTACACACAGCCTCCCTTATATTTTAGATCATCTCTAGATTACTTATAATATCTAACACAATCTAAATGCTATGTAAATATCTGTTATACTGCATTGTATAGGAATAATGACAAGAAACAAAGTCTGCACATGCTCAGTATAGATGTAATATTTTTTAAAATTATTTAATTATTTTTAAAAATATTTTTAAAATATTTTTTTATTTGCTCTTGGTTGAATTCATAGTTGTGGAACCCACATATACGGAGTGCTGGTTTAACTTAATTATTATCTCTTTACAGAAGAAATGCAGTCTGGCAAAATGTATTTATTAACCACAATTCAATTCAAATCAATAAATATGTGTTTAGTTTCTATTCCAGACATGATTCTTTGATAGGTTGTGGAGCTGAACATTTCAACAGACTAGATAAATAAAATAATGAGAAGTACCAGGTATACAGTCATCAGCTATAAAGAAAGCATTGTCAGAGAACAAGTGTACTTGCTATAAATTTTAATATTAGAATAGAGCATAGTCACCTAACATATCAGCCTTTAGTTCAATTGCCCATACAACCTATTTTACTGTTGATATTTGTTTGGTATACCAGATGTACTTTATTTACCTAATCACATACATTATATTCCATTATTATCTATTAGAAGTTTATCATGTTTCCCAGTTTAAAAGATATTCTTCCCAAGTATGCTACTTCCTTTCTTGTCCACTAAAGTTATTCAGTAGAATTTTATGTATTTGTAAGTATAATGTCAAATATTTGAGTTCTAAGAGTTTGAAGATGGATGGTTATATATTGTAAATTCTGACTACACACAAGCTGTTCTCATTAATATCACCTTCACTTCCTCCACCTTTTCAGCTGTCATCTCAACACTTCTGATTAGGTCCTGAGGATCCCAGAGGTCTAGCAAAGTGCATACTGATCACAATCATGCTGGTGTTACTGAATTCCTGTTTAAATCTGTTTCAGACTCTATGCTACATTTCGGATACAAAAAGGTATTTCCAGAATCATCTAATTTGATTAACTTAAATATTCATGGAAGCCAAGGTAATTCTTTAAAATATACGTAATAAAATTTTAAACTGATGACCATTTAATACTCTTTTGTGATATTGTGTGCTGGTCACTGACATGAAATTATTTAAGGGGAAAAAAGTCAAACTTTTTTCAAAATCTCCACAATTGAATATATTTTAAGTAGGCATTTTAAATCTGATGTGTTCTTTAAGGCTGTTAAGGGGAAAACCACTATAAAAAGATTTTGACCTTAAAGAAGAAAAGACATTATTTTCTTATTTGTGATAAGTAGTATATATTAGTTTTATTTAAAATAATCAATTGGGATTCAAAATTGGTGGAATAATGATGCATTATGTATGAAGATATTTGTAATAAAGGCATTTTAAGCTATTAATGGTGAACTTTGCAAAATAAAATAAGCATGTCTGGTTTACAAGTCATTGATTTTTACAAATGATGAGAGAATACCATTCATTTTAACTACTTCTTTCTGAACAAAGAGAATTTCAACTTGCTTAACTTCCACAACTCAGAATGATCACAAAATAAATGTAGAATTGTGAACCATATTTCTGGATTATGTTGATACTTGAAATAATACATCAGTCCTCAAAGGGGAAATTTGCCAACTGCGATGAACATGCAATGATTTGTTCTACTTTAAGTACAACTTTTCAAAGTTTTAACTTCCATAAAGTTATTTCCTTTACAGAAACAACAAAGCATGTGTCTATCCAAATTGTTAATGATGATCAATAACAGTGAGGTGATAATAGTAATAATAGCTAATATTGGTTCTATGATGGCTAAGTACCAATTACAGTTTTGAGAACTTACCATCTTTAACTTACAGAATCATCACTGCAGCCCTGTGAATCTGGTACTATTAATATTTGTGGCTTACCAATGAGGAAACAGAGATAAAAGGTAACTTGACTGACTTAACTGATAACACTCTGTTGTTATGCATTATAGACTTAATCTAATTTATAAAAGTAAGACAAAAATCTTTACAAAACACTAAGATTAGTGTGTATCTATATCAAACAATACAAAAACATAAGTAATGTTAAAATAACATGACAATTTGTAATAACCACATGGTCTGTTAAAAACTTAAGGACTAGTTTAACCAATACTATAGACTACCTCCATGGAAAAATAGTTTTATTTTTCATAAACAATATAGAAAATAATGTGGACAAATAGGTAGATATTTCAAGATTTGGAATAGCATACTATATTAGCTAAAATGTCTAGATAAGTAGTCAAAACTTTTATTTTTCAATTAGAGGGGAATATAGGCAAGAAGAAAGTAATTTTTGGGTGTGTATAGTCTATGTTTTAAATTTCTTATAATAGATCTTTTAAGGAATTATTAAAGTCAGTGTTTTATAAGTGAATCAGGTGCAGTGGTGCATACTTGAAATCCCAGTGGCTTGGGGGACTGAGGAGGATCACAAGTTCAAAGCCAGCCTCAGCAACTTAGGAAGGCCCTAAGCAATTTAGTGAGATCCTGTCTCAAAATTAAAAAAATAAAATAAAACAAAGAAGAGCTGAGGAAGAGTCTTAGTGGTTTAGCATCCCTGGGTTCAATCCTTGGTACAAACAAAACAAAACAAACAAACAAAAACAAACAAAAAAAGAAATATTTTATAGATGAGAAGCTGGGGGTATAAAGATGTCTCATAAATACAATAAGACCAAGCAATGTGTAAGTAATAAAACAGACATATGACTTCTATATGGCTTAGGTGTTCCAAAAACTCAAAAATCCATGAAAGATTTTTGAAAAGAGGACCAAACACCTGATCTCTTACATCATTAATTACCTATAGTATGTTGTTTCACATCTCCATTTCTACTCTGCATCAGCTACTACACAGTATAGTCAGACTTTATATCTTGTCATCAATCTAAATCTCTATATCAAGACTTTAAAATGCAGTATTATCTTTTCTGACCAACTTTCTGTTTTCCCTTGTTCAATTTGAAATTCTCAAAAATCTATTTTCACCCTCAACCTGTCTTACAGCCCTATGATTCTCTTCCATTTATACATCTAGCGCCATCTTTTCTACACTCCTAGTTCCTCTAACCAGATTCAATTATCATCTAGCACTTCAGTCACATACTTCTAGTATGCAACAGCATTTGACTATTAAGCTTTCTTTCAGTTTTAAACCTCCCATCTCTCTTCATCTTCTCCATTCCTATTCTAAAGTGCAGAAAATTAGAAAAAGATGCATAAAGCCATGATTATTGGTTTTCTCTGGGACAATATTGATGATAAGGAAAAACAATGTCATGATAGGAGGAAATTTGCAAGGTTGACTAGTAGAAACAGGAGCTTCATTAGTAATTTCAGGAATAAGAGAACAGATATATTAGAGTATGATAATGGAAAAAATGAAGAAAACAATAATGAAAATAAACAAGGAGAAGACATAAAAAAGAGATAAAATACAACTGAATAGCAGTTTATTTCTCAACCCCAAGAAAAGCCAAGATCAAAGCTACTAGATAAAATCACTGATCCTCAATCAAAGATGATCCACTCACATTCTACTCCTGACTATCTTATCTATATGCTCCATACCTAAGGCTCTAGTAAAATCTGATTCAGGAAAAATAAATAGATGTAATTAGATAACGAAATGTATGTGTTCCAGATAGTTCTGCCTTGTGAGAAGGCCCGGAGGAACAGTTTACGAAGAATTTACAATATAGAAAAGAAATAAGATCACAAAGAGTAAGAATATGACTTACATACAAATGAAATTACTGTTATTTCTTCTCTAAAGGGAAAGTATCCAGCTGCTGATCTCCAGTTACTTATGTAGTCACCATTGGTTGTGAACAGTGTTAAATAATAAATTATAGAATAATACCTCTATTTTCCTTAACCTGTTTCTGCCAGCATTGGTTTTCATGAGAAAACTCAGAACTGGAAACAACACATGTATGCATGTATGCTCACCCTTTTAGTTCTACAAGTTGGTATTCAGTGTATGGTAACCTTCTAAATGGAATAATTTCCCTACCCTTGTTACCATCATGGAAGATTGGTCTCACCCAGAAAAATATACATTTTTTTTCTACCACTTGGTATTTCTTTCTCATATCTGGAAAGCTCCCAATTTGTTTATTTTGTTTTATTTATTTGATTAATTCACTCCACTGTTCACCTATTAATTTATATATTCAAAAGACTTTTAAAAGCACCTACCAAATTTCAAACATTGTGTGCCAGGTACTAAGGATAAAAAAAAAAGACATAGTTCCTGACTTCAAAAATCTCATGGAGTACAGAATGATAAATTAATAAGTCACAATATATTTTATATAAAGTTATAAGAAGAATTTAAAACATATAAATCAAGTCAGGTTAGTATATTGCTACAAAATGTACATTCTTTATCATCCTACTTGGATAGCAACTCAAAACTTGAATCATTATCTCCTAAATTATAGAGTATGACCCATGTCTACCTCTCCAACTTAATGTCTTCTACTCTTTTCCTCACTATGATCCAGTCCTTTTTAGTACCTGAAAAGTTGCTATATTTTCTCCCACTTAGGGGCAAAGAAAGCTTTGCATTTCTCTGCTTAAGATCTTTACATGACTGTGTCTTTATTACCATTGAAGTAGCTACTATTGTAATTTAAGAGGTTTCTTCCTGTTTAACAAATATAAAGTAGCCATTTTTTCTAATAACATTTTATCATATCATGTTTAAAATTTTTCAGAACATAGAATACTAACTAAACTTGTTTGTGTTTTTACAATTCCTCTTTATATGCTGGATAGAGAAAACATCAAATTTGGGACAACTTATGCCCACCTCCATCCACATGGTCTCACCTTCTTTAAGGAGTTCTCAGTCTCAGCCTCGACGGGACCTTTTTCCAAGTTTGTTCCTCCTTCAGTAATCTACCTTAGTCCTGGTAGTAGAGGCTACTCCCTATGTATGCTACACTTGTATTCTTTAGAGTTCTGGTAGCAAGGAGAAAAATAGTCCTCCAAGATATCCATCCTGAATCTCTAGATCCTGTGAATATATTAATTTTTAAATAAAAAGGGAATTTACCAATGTGATTTAGATGACCAACTTTGACATGGGAAGATTATCCTAGATCACTCAAGTGAGTCCAATTTAATTATTTAATTCTTGAAAACAACTTTCAAGATAGATATAATGGTGGAGGAAGAGCTAGAGAAGAGCAACCTGAGAAGTAGTTAAGTGTGGCTGGCTTTGAAGAGGAAGGAAGGGAGGTATGAGGCAAAGAGTGAAGGTGGCGTCTAGAAGATGAAAAAAATAGAAGGAAATAAATTACATATTAGAGAATAAAGATCTCCTGATAACTTTATTCTAGCTCAGTAAGCCACATGACATATTTCTGACCAATAGAATTAAAAAGTAATATGTTTTTTATAGATTTAAGTCATTAAGTTTATGGTGATTTGTTATAGCAACAAGAGAAAGCAAATACACTTTCTCTACTGTTCAGATGGATCCTTCTCAAAGTAAATGTCATTATATTCATGCTATATTACGATATTAAATTATTTATATTCCTTATATCAAATTTCTCCTATCCAAACTAGTAATGTGATTTAAGTTTCCTGGCTGGACAAAATTATACTGAGAGTAGCTGTAAGAGACAAATTCCCCAAGATGAGATTTTAGTATTGGTTTGCTCAGTCTCAGTTTTAAACTCAGGACTCAGATTATATTCAATGAAAATGGAACTCTTTTAATCCCTGTTCTTGTAATTCTTGCAATGGAATACAATGGAGTCATAATTAATGTAGCTGCCCCTACCATTGATTAAGAAAATGTGCCAAGTGAAATAAGGTCTTGGCATCCAAGTAACCAGTTTGCATAATTGTCATTGTGGTTAAGAATATATACACTATAGTATCTTCACTAGAAAAACTGGGGAAGGAAAATTCCAAACTCATATTCTTAATTCCCAGATGAACTCACAGTCTAAAAACCAGAGGGATGTTTTTACTATTTTCTGGTTCACAGCAATCTGAGTAATCTCTCATTCATTTCTTGGGTATTTCACAAATAACCCATTGTTATCACAGATATTATATTAATATTTCATTGATAACACTGCACATTTACAGTGTTATTTTCTGAAGTGGGAGGTGACACTGCCAAATCACTTGTTTGGCTGGTTGAAACTCAAACTCAATTGTGGGCTATAATAAATGAGAATAATATTTCTGAACTCTAGGCATGATGTGATAAGTGAATCAAGATGATTTATGGATAAGAACTAAATTTTACAAGAATTAAATTATATATGAATTAAAATCTTAAAAATGCAGGAATGTTGGCATAGATTTATCACAAGTGACCTGTAAACTTACTCCAAATACATCCTCCAAGGACCTACAGAGTCTATGCTTGCTCTAAGGCATGGAGAAGACATTCAGTCAAGAATTTCTGTTTTTGCTGGGTGCAGGGGAACACTCCTGTAATCCCAGTGGCTCAGGAGGCTGAGGCCGGAAGACTGCCAGTTCAAACTCAGGCTTAGCAAATTAGTGAGCCCTCAGCAACTTAGTGGGACCCTGTCTCAAAATTTTAAAAAATGTGATGGGGATATGGCTCAGTGGCTAAGCATGACTCTGTTCAATCCCTGGTATCAAAAAGGGGAGAAAAAAGAATTTCTATTCTTGATAGTTATTCTCCATTATAGGTCATATATGGCCGTTGGAATACTATCATTAAGACAATCTTTTGGTTGCAATGGATATTATGGATTTTGGAGAATATTTGTCAATCCATAACAAGGAACATTCATCATAAAACCAGGGCCAGCAGGGATATCCCAGTGATCAGAATAAAATAAATGTGAATCATAATAAAGCAGGGATCTCAAAACAAGGTCCATGGTCAATGACATTCCTTTTTAACTAAACTTTAGCATTTTTGAAAGAGAGATGGGCCTTAGTGAATGACTTTGGAGTATAGTCAACAAGCCGATGACGTCTATAGGAAACTTGACTCCTAAACAGTGCACAAATCTCTATAGGCAGTTGCTATTCAGCTATTGGCCTGGCTAATGGAAGTTTCTCCATGCTAATATAAGAACCACCAGAGACATCTAATTTTTTCTGGTAGAGGCAACATAATGCCTTTGTAGCTTCAGCTCAGAGCCATGTAAACCTATCTGCCATAATATCATGCTCAGAGATCATCATCAATATGACATCCTGAAAATGTCATACCAATCTACTACCTTGATAACATGCTGACTGGAGTTGAAAAGCAGGATAGTTGCAAATAGTTTATATGATTTTGTGATACTAGCGAGTGAAAGAAACCTCATAATCATTTGGAGCCTACCATTTTAGTGATGTTTCTGGGGTTCAATGATCTGGAAGAATTCAAGTTTTCCCTGGAAGATTGAAGACAAATTGCCGCATGTTACATTATTTAACCATGGGAAAAAATAAAAGGAGGAAAATTCTTGGCAGTCTTTTTGTATTTTAGAGTAAATTTATGCCATATATGAGTGTACTATGTATACATATCTACAAAATCATGATAGTTTTAAATAGGAACAGAGCAAGGTAAGTCTCTGTAGTAAGTCCAGGCTGTAGAGTTAAACTTCTCTTACCACTGGAGTTTTATAACATAGCAGATCAATGAGACAAGATGTGTTTATATCAAACCATCATGCTCCATGGAGTTTTTGGCAATCACCAATAGAACTCACAGTGTAGAAATCAACATATTTAGAACCAATCAATGCCTCTTTTGTAAATAACTTTATCCTTTTGAGAAAGAGTTTCTGGGGCTTCTTGCTTGCCTCAATAGAGTTAGCATTTAACCATGGAACATCAGTAGACCATTCAGGCAAAGCTTCCCATGATATTTGGTGTCATGTGACCTATCTAGCCATAAGATTTGTCACTTACAAAAGCAATCTACCAACATTAAGAGACCTATGAGCAGTTTTGAAACGTGGGAGTAGATTTCATGGGGACAGATTGATCTGAAACCAACTCATTTTACATCACTTTTCTATCACAGAGAGCATTTATTTTCTTCAAGACAATGCTGAACTGTGAAAGAAAAGGTTTGAGCTTAGTTTGTGAAAATATCTGCAAAAATATATTGCTATTATCTGATAACACACAGCTCAAATTCTAGTACATAATTCAGGGGTCACCTTAGAATGATGAAAACAGGTATTTCTAGTGGGCATAACTTTGGGAAATGTATTTTATGGTCTATTTTACCTTAAGAAAGATGATTAGAAATATAGATCCATAGTAATTAGGTAGCAACTAATAGTTTAGTTGAGTGGTCATGAAATTGAAAGAACAAGAATGAAAGATTGTTACCAAAAAATCGGTGGAAGAAGTATCTGCATTGATGCGTCATGGCACGTAGACTCAGAAGATAGTCCTCTCCCGTGCATGTGCAGGCCACCCACAGTGCAGCTTCTGCCGAAGAGGCTCATAAAAATTAGGTAGACAAAATGATTGACTCTGCAAATGTTGATCAACCCCTCTCTTGAGAAATGTTTGCTAGGTTATTGTTCCCAAAACCAACATAGCTATGGTAGCAAGGATGGAATCTGCATGGGCTCAACATCAAGGCCATACCCTTAGCAATTCTGCCCAGGCAACTGTTCCTGCTGACTGCCTAATATATCCTCAGCAGAGCCAACTCTGAGATTCCAATATGGCATCATTCCCCAGTGCATCATTCAGGCACCTGGTAATAGATTAATTACATTGAACATATATCATCATAAAGAAGGCAAAGATACGTCCTGCCTGGAATAAGACACATCCTCTAGATATGGAAAAACTTGTTATACCAGTAATTATTCTACCAGCACAACTATCCACAAACAGAATTTCTTATTCTCTAGCATGATAGTCTACATAGAATTTCTTTCTGATCAAGAAATTCATTTCATAGCAAATGACATGCAGCAAAGATTTATGTCCACAGAAATAATTTCTGTACTCTGTATACTCCATTGCCCAGAAGTAAATGTTCTAATTAGAAGATGTCAAAGGTTATTAAAAATGCAAATATGGTTTCATCTGGGAGGCAACTGAACCTATCTTAGAGGATAATGTACATGCTTTGAATCAGAGATCATAATATAGTGTTTGTTATGGTTTGAATGTGAGGTATCCTCCAAAACTCACATGTGAGACAATGCATGAAGGTTCCAAGGAGAAATATTGAGTTGTAAGAGTCTTAACCCAATCAGTGAATTAATCCCCTAATAGAGATTCACTGAGTGGTAACTGAAGTAGTAGGGTGTGGTTGGGATGAGTGGGAATTGGGATGTGGCTTGGGGATATATATTTGTATCTGGCCAGTGGAGTGTCTCTCTCTCTCTCTCTATTCTCTGATCATCATGTGAGCTGCTTCCCTCCATCACACTCTCCCACCATGATATTCAACCTCACCTCAAGCCCCGAGGAATGGAGCCTGCTGCCTATGGATTGAGACCTCTGAAAATACGAACCCCTAAAAAAACCTTTCTTTCTCTACAGTTGTTCTGGTCAGGTCCTTTTAGTCACAGTAGTGAAAAAAAAACTGACTAAAACAGTGTTATTGTCCTTCAGTCCATAACACATGGAGTACTAGAATGATTGTGAGAATTCCTCCATGGTTATATTTAATGAGGAGCAAATAGCTTTTTCTTTCTCTTTCAAAACCTTGGACTCTGCTGACTTGGACGTCTCCCCACTTGAGAAATGCTTCCATTGTGGGGCACAACAGTGCTTCTACTAGATTGTAATAGGAATCTGCCACTTCACCATTTGGAGCTGCTAATGCCATTGAACAAACAGGCAGAAAACAGGGTTACCCTATGGACTTGAGTGATTGATCCAAAGAAAAATCAGGAAGCTGCTGCACAATAGAGGATAAAAAGAGAAGAACTATGTCTGGAACCTAAGGAATTATCTGAGATGCCTTTTTACCCTTAATTCTTAAAGGAAAAATAAGAAAATTATAGCAAACCAAAAAGGTCAGGACTATTGATCAATCTAACCCTTTGGGAATGAATGTTTGAGTGATCTAACACATAAACACTAAGCAGTTAAGGTTCTTGCTGAGGCTAGCAATTCAAGAATGGCAGTAGAAGAAGGCAGTCATAAGTAAATTACAGACTTATGAAGAGTTACAGAATTGAGGTAGTAACTTTGCCTAATTTCTCTTTGTTTATATATATATATTTATTAATACACTAGTCATTCTTTTATTTCCTTATAATTGCTATTACTGTGTATACTAGTTAACTTTATCATCATGTTTTTAGGTAGCACAATATTCAGTAGAAATGCCACATAATTTGAGTAGTAATATAGCCAGTGATGGACAAAATGACTATTGGGATTCTTGTTTCTTCTCATTTTAGAGAACAGGTAGAAATTTCACTTGTATAATTTATTGTTATACCTGGTTAGGTGGAAATAGAATTGCTTTGTAATAGTAACTAAAGGAATAGACTGTGCCACATAACAAATGTTTGTCTCTCAACTAAAAAAGCATCTTCTTTGCCCTGTTCAAGATACTGAATCTGAACCCTGTGGCCAGCTGGCACATTGTTTATTTTTGTAAGTAAACAGTGCAAGAACACTGCAAGAAGAATGGTTCCAGTTCTGAAGCATTTTTGCATTTTTTCCCATGATACACTTCTGCCATTGGTACACAGGACACCCAGTGGCATCTCTCTCCTATGAGTTTCATTCTAGTCTCAGGCAGGAGTGGGAATGAGGGTGGGGTTACCTTGTGAGTTTCAATAGCACCCCAGTAGGTGGCTGACTTGGCCCAACAAGACTTACAAAGCCCCAGTGAAGAGCTTCTCAGCTGAATCTTGGTGTCACTGCAGGGGGGAAACATTCCAGCAAGTTCCATTGGTGTCTCAATGGTGACTTCTAAGCACATCTTCCCCAGCAGGCAGTTTCCGCCTACAGGTCATTGCCAGTAGTACCTCAGCTACATTCTCTGTTGTCAAGTGGAACTACAGCAGCATATCAAGAAATGTATTTTGAGATTTTTTTAAAGTATTTTTTAAAGTTTTTTAGTTCATAAGAGGTTGTAAAGTGAAAGAGAGAAATGAGTCTAAGATGGCAACCACTTTGTTCATAGAGACCTCGAGTGAATGATAAGGTCATTTTTTGAAAGAAATCAAAAGAGACAAATTGAGTCCAGATAGACACAAGAAGAAGTCATAGATTTGGAATAATATTCAGCATGTGGATGTAGAATATTGATTAACCTAGAGTGTGTAAGATGAGGAATCTGTCCTGGGAAATACCACCACTCCTTGTGTCACTACTAGGTTGGCAGAGGGAGTGAAATTCTTACGAGAAGCAGTAGTTTGAAGAAAAGTGCATGGAGTAATAACATGGAAGCCAAAATCTTCCAGTGTCCCTTATCTCCACCACCACCCAATACCACACTCATCACCATAAATTTGTTTCTTACTTCACTGATATCAACAATTTCTCTTGCAATAGAAAATCGATCTTTTCAAGCACATTTTTGCATGTAACTTTAAAAATGAATGCCTGGGATGACATGCAAAGGCAAGTCATAGAGTAGAAAAGTAAAAAAGATGGGTAAGTGTAATTTGCTATAAACCAAAGAATTCAAAGTGAATAAACAAAAATCAGATATCACATTTGGACTACCAGATTTATGGATATTTTTGAAAAGTTATAATTCCTGTGCTTATGGAAATATTGTGAAATGTTCCCACTCTTGTACAACTTGTAGAAGTATAAATTGGACTGACAGTAATACATGTGAAACATTTATAAATGTGCCTTGCTGTATATTCAGTAATGTTTCTTAAAAACTTATGTAAATAAGGAAATATTAAGACTTAAATACACTTAATTGAAATACTCAAAAATAAGAAAGTAAAATAAATTATCATCTATAGTAAGTATGGTTTGATTATTAAAATATCATTATGGAAAAGCATTTGTTATTATGTGTATAAATTCCCTCAATCTGCCATAACAAAAATGCCACAGACTGGCTGACCTCAACAATAGAAATGTAGTTTTTCACAGTGCTGAAGGGTGGAAGTTCAAGATTGAGGTGCCAGCATAGATGGATTCTGGTGAAGCCTCTCTCCTCAGCTTGCAGTCATCAACTTGCTGTGTCCTCACTTGGCCTTTTCTCTGTGAATGCAAGAGAAAAATAACTAGATATTTACATGCATACCTTTCATATAATTTTTGAAATGAATGATTATCATAAATGATTGGAAATAAAAATCCCTGGTGTCTCTTCCTCTTCTCATAAGAATACTATTCCTGCTTGATTAGGGCCCACCTTTATATTATTTAATTTCACATCCTTAAAAGTATTTTCTCTAAATATAGACACATTGTGGGTTCGGGCTTCGACGTGTGACTTTGAGAGGGAACTGTGGACACAATTCAGTTTATAACAGTATGCAGATATTACCATGATATATCAATAAATACAAAGGGAAGTTACATAGTATGCAAAAAGTTTCTCATTTTTAACAATAAAGTAAAAGCAAAAAACTTACCTCCTGGAATATTAATAATTCAAGTACAAGGAGATCAATTACAGATTATTTTAGTAGTCTTATCTTACTAACCATATTTTCTATTTTTAATGTAAGCAATTTCAACTAATTATGTAGCCAGAAGACAATGGTATTTTTAAAAATATATTTAAAATTGAATAAATTCAAGCTTGCAAATAGCTTAAATAACCATGTGTCATTATGTAATAGTATTCACTATTTCTCTTTGGTTAGGTTAGTCAAGCAATATAGCTCAGGGGGAAAAAAGAGCATATTATTATGTAATAGTAAATGTGTAAAATTAATCTGAGTGAAGTAAATCTCAGTGGAAAAGGATAAATTGAAAAGATGGGTATCAAGACAAATCATTATTTATTAATAATGTAGATACAAAGGTCAGTTGGAAGTACCTCCTATACATTCCATCCTAGCATGGATTGGGCACTCATAGATGTGGGAAATTGTTCTTTACTTAACATTTGGTAGCTCGTCAATATAAGACTGGCTTTTATGAGAAAGGTCACTGTACCATCTTACAGTTTGTCTCTATTTAATGACATTCTTTCTGTTAAAGCTTACCTTCAGAGGCTCCCTTATGTGAAGGCAAAACTTTGAGAAAACATTTTTTACCTATGTTTGTATTAGGGAAAACAAGTGTATTTATGTTCCCAAGAGAAAATTCTAGAAATGTGCTAGTATGGGTAGAATGTCATTTTCAGTGTAGAGGACCATCCCACTCTTTTCTTAGTAACTTTATTTATGCAGAAGTTTGCCAGGAAGCACTTACAGCTCAAGATAAGTTTGGCAACCCTAATGTGCAAATAATGAGGCAGATTTTTTTGTTTTGTTTTTGTGTTTTCAGAGGATATATTCACAGAGAAAGTTATTTTCACCTAGTAATCTCCATTTATGACGATACGATTTCGTGTTACCATAACCTTCTCCTGCATTTCTCTGCACACAGTGGGTGCTCAGCAAATGTTGCTGACTAAATTGTATTAAGGATTGAAGTGAAGTGTTATGATTATTTTCATTTGGTTGCCATAGAAACAGCAGGAAAACCTATTGTTGAAGTGAACCTCTTTTGATTATCTCCCCTAGGTAGATATGAGTACCTGGGTGTAGGAAGGACAAGTTGGCTGATCTCCTACTGAGAAGCCCTTCACTGACCCCAGACCATAGTGTATTACAAGAAGCTTATGCATTTCTGTGCTTTGTCTCCCTAACTAGATTACGTATTTTTGTAGGAGAAATGACTTTTTCTTTTTATTATCTACTCTGAGCTAGTGATTTACAGGCATTTTCTCCCATCCCCTGCAAATAGGTAGTATTATTTCTATTTTTACAAAAGAGAAGATTTTAAAACTTGGCAGAAAATATTATGACAGGAAATGGATTCTGGTTTGTTGAATCCAGCAATTTAGCAAAAACTCCGGTTGCCTTGTACATTTTGCTATACATCCTCCTTATACCTCAGTCAGACTGACACTGAAGAGTCAACAACAAAAAAACACTCAAATTTGAATAAATAAGATGCTAAATTTTATAAACAGTGTTTGAGAACACATAACTAAATCCAACCTTAAACAAACAGAATTGATTAGAGATGCTGCAGGAATATCTTTACATTATTTTCGCTGATTAAGCAAGTGAAGTTCCTGGGGATTCCTAAGATTTCTTAATCAGATCCTAAGTAGTCTTTAAGCATATGGACTTTTAAGGACATTTCAATGATCCCAAAAAAGGCTGTAAATGTATACTAAAGTGGTTTTTGAACATTAGAGATACTAGGTCCCATTTTAGATCTCATTCTTCCAAATCTCCAGCAACAGAGATCTGAAATCACAATTAAAAATTGGCAAATATAGATTTCTTCATCTATTTTAGATAGATGTGTATACATGTTTTGTTTCTAAAAATTTAAAGTAACCCTTTAAATTTGTGCTTTATGTAGTTATGAATGTGTTTTTTTCTGTTTATAGTTCTATGTGCTTTTATATTATACATTTTAAACCTCTAGATTGATAGGTACATCTAGGTAAGTAAATACATTGTTACATATTCTTCAAATATTATCTCTCTTATTTAAATATTTTTTTCTTATTAATGTATTTGAAAATGAAACTGTAAGGAAAAAGGATTTAAAATAGAAATTCAAAACCTTTGCAAACAAAACCAACATTCCCTGATGGGCTATACATTCAAAATAAGAACTCCTGCTTTAAGATATTGATTAGATACAAGTAAATTTTCAGTACTTTAAGTGCTAAGTAAAAATACCTCTATAATTTTTTTAACTTAATATAAACTTTTTTATAAGATCTCAATTTATTATCAAAGAACTGATAGAAAAACAGTGTATTCATAGAAGTTAAAAACTAAAAAGGGAGAACTGAGATAAATAAGAAGGTAAGGCCAAAAGGGAAAAACTGAGATGGATACCATTTCAGGGTTTGGTTTTGTTTTGTTTTTTTGTCACTGACTTTGAATTTTGCATAATTATCCTGAGTAGCAGACAATTATTTTTGTATAAGAGAAATATTTTGGCTTATAATGTATTTTTATAACACTCACCAAAAGGCATTGACAAGAATAATAATAGGGTCCATTTTATAACATAGAAATATAGATAATACACAGGAAGAATTAGAAACTAGCATTTGCAGGCACAGTAGAGGATCCATTTTTGTTACATTAAATATTTCAAATTAATAAGGTGAGGAAGAAGAAAAAAGTTTATGTTCAAAATGAGTAGTATTCAGTTATTGGTTGGTAAAATAATCCACAGTAATGAGAGAAAGGAAGGCATTTGTGATAGTTCTGTTTTCAAAACTAAGGGATAATGTTATTAAGAGCAGAAACAGCTATTGCTTAATTGGTTTGTCAGTTTGACACATCCATAAGGAAAAAGATGACATACTTAGTAATTTGAGAATTTAATTTGGACCACTTGTGACTCTGGCTATGATCAGGAAGAATTCTAGCTACAGTTTAATATACCCAAGATGCAGATAGTGGACTTCTGCCCTGTCTAAAGCCTGAAGCACAGACGAGAATGCTTACTAGAACCAAGATGCTGAAGAGCTAAGTGAACTAGGAGGACTCAGGGCAGGAGTAGAGCTTAACAGTCCCACTGGTGACCATGGGGTGGAACCCCAAGAAGAATATCCTGCCTCCCTCTCTCACTGTGGTCTCTTGCCAATTATCCCCAAGAGCAAAGTTCAACCAGATATAGGAGTTAAGAGGCCCTTTGATGCAGTCCTAACACATCCATCTCCCAATACACAAAGAGAGAGTGAAGAAAAGTGGTGAGCAGGGTAGAATGTCTAGTGAGATGAGCACTTGAACTTTAGAACCTGGTGAGATTAAAGATCTTGAAGGACAGATGTGGAGAAATAAGGAAAGTCTGATTAAAATCAGGGCTGGAAAACATTTTGTAGCCATGTATAAACGAGGGCAAACAAAACCCAAGAAATAGAATGAAATTGTCTAATGACAGAGTGCAGCACACAAAATTAAGAGTTTTAAAATCTTGAAAAAGAGAACCAAACGCAGATCAAATAGTATATGTGGGAGACCTAAAAAACAAGACATAAAACCAGGTCTGTGACCTACACATGATTTATAGGAGACATACCTACCTGCAACTATTGTCTTTAACATTAAATGCTGCACAAAAATAATAACAAAATCACATTAATAAAGAATAAGTTTTATGAGAAAGATAAAAATAAAATCGTATAGCCTTTCATAGGAAAAGGAGATTATAGTTTGACAAAAGTTGATGAAGAAACTATTCACCTAAGAGGTAAGAAAGATGGATATTAATTATAGTAGTTACTGTTGCTGTCTTAAAAGGGTCAGTTTCACTGCAGGTGGCAAAAATTTCAGCTAGCATCTCTGAAGCCTTTCTGTGGCTACTGGGGCCTGCTCTGATAGCACAGGCAAGCTAGAATTACTAGAAATCAAAGCTCTCGAAACAGCCTCAACCCCTCCCGCATGAGAATCAACGAGTAACTAACACAGCCCTCTTACCTCTCCTGTGGGATAGTATTTCCTATTTCCCATGCTGCCCCCTGAGTTTTCCAATAGGATTAAGCCCCAGTAGTCCATTGCTGGTGAGACTGCAAATTGGTGCAACCAATCTGGAAAGCAGTATGGAGATTCTTTAGAATAATGGAAGCACCATTTGACCCAGCTATCCCACTCTTGGGATATACCAAAGACTTAAAAATAGCATACTACAGTGATGCAGCCACTTCAATGTTTATAGCAGCACAATTCACAATAGCTGAACTGTGGAACCAACCTAGATGCCCTTCAATAGATGAATGGATAAAAACTGTGGTATATATACACAATGGAATATTACTCAGCATTAAAAGAGAATAAAATTATGGCATTTAAGGTAAATGGATAGAGTTAGAGAATATCATGCTAAGCAAAGTGAGCCAATCCCCAAAAAACAAAGGCTGAATATTCTCTCTGATAAGTGGATGCTGATCCGTAGTGGGGGAGGGGGCCTGGGAAGAATGGAAGAACTTTGGTCAAAGGGGAGGGAGGAAAAGGGAGGGGACACGGGGGCAGGAAAGATGGTGGAATGAGACAGATATCATTGGCCTAGGTACATGAATTACTGCACATATGGTGCAACTCTACATCATGTACAACCAGAGAAATGAAAATTTGTGCTCCATTTATGTACAATGAATCAAAATGCACTCTGCTGTCATGTATACCTAATTAGAATAAATAAATTTAAAAAAAGAGCATTTTCCCTTCATTTGCTTTGTGAATGTTGCAGGTTATATGATCAAACTTGTTTGGTTATTCAAACTTTTGTGGCATTATTAATTTTCTCCTTCATTCCATCAGCTTCTGATGAAGTAGAGTCAAAACACAAAATAAAGTATTGCTCCAAGCATAGAAAAAGAAAAAGGTACTCTTTGCTTTTGCTCCTTTGACTTTTTTTGCATGCGTCTATGTGTGAAGTTTGTATTATTTTCTATTTATTCATGCACTATTATTTCCTCATGATCACTCTCTGAATTCCTGGGGCTTTATAATAATAATAATAAAGTCAGTATGTCATAGCATAGCAGAGGACATGGAAAAGCAAAACAGTTTACCTTGTGGCCAGTAAGCTAAAGGAAAAAAACAGGAGGAGACTGAGGTCTCATATTCCCCTTCAAGGGTACCCTCCCCCAGTGATCATTTTCCTCCACTTGACCTCACCTCTTAAAGGTTTCACCACCTACCAATAGTGCCATGCTGCTATCAGTCCTCTAGCCCCTGGGTCTTTGGGGACATGTAAGATCCAAATTACAGTAAAAAAGATATTGTAAGAATTAAATGAAAGGAAATATGCAGTACAACCCATAACACTTGGAACCTAGCAATTATTATAAATCAATAGTAGCTAATACATGTGCATTTTAATAAATAATTGTTACTAATATTTTTGGAGAGTAAAGTCATACTGTTACAGTTTGAATATAAGGCACAATCCCCCTCCCCCAAGTCCCTGCATTAAAAATGATTAGATTATGAGAACAGTAACATGATCACTGGGTTGATACAACAGATGGATTAATAATTTGGAAAGACTACTGTACTGAGTGGTAATTGTAGGCAGATGGGATGTGGCTGGTGGAGGTGGGCTACTTGGGGTGTGCCCTTGGGAACTGAATTTTGTACCCCTTTCTTCTCCCTCTCTTTCTCTGTTTCCTGACCCCTGTGAGGTGAGCAGCTTTCCTATACCAGATCCTGTGCCCCACTTGAGCCCAGAGCAACATTGTCAACCAACAATGGACTAAACCTCTAAAACCATGAGCTCAAAGTAAACTTTTGTTCTAAATTATTCTTTTTTTTTTTTTTTGGTACTGAGGATTGAACTCAGGGGCACACAACCACTGAGCCACATCCCCAGCCCTATTTTGTGTTTTTATGTAGAGACAGGGTCTCACTGAGTTGCTTAGCACCTCGCTGTTGCTGAGGCTGGCTTTGAACTAGCAATTCTCCTGTCTCAGCCTCCCTAAATGCTGGGATTATAGGCTTGAGCCACCGTGCCCAGCTCTAAATTATTCTTGTTAAGTATTTTGGTCACAACCACACAAAACTGAGTAACATACATACACTTAAGAAGTATGGAAGTAAAAATTAAAGTAACAGCACAAAAAAAGTCTTGCTAAGCTTTCATATTTATCTACTTTCTAATATCTCATTTAAGACAGATGATCTACAGCCTCAGCTCCACCCATCCAGCCTCTGAGTAACTGAGAACCTAGCTATGATTGTAAATTACCCTCAGAATCTGTCATCATTCCTGCTAGTACTGGTGCCTAGCCCTGCCCTAAACCTCTTAGCAGTTTTGGTTACCAAGCCACAAATTAGCTCTTGCTTTTGAATTCCCATTAAAAGTTTTATCCTATCTCTATCCAGGAATATGCCAAAAAGAATAACTTTCTTTAACTTACACATGCTTCAAAGAACTAATTTTAAACTCCCCTTGTTAAGAGTCTACCTCAAAACCCCACCATTTCTGCTTCAGTTTATGTTAGATTAAAAATGCAGATGATTCTTGTGGTGTCTCTGGGACATAGCGATTGGGAATGCTGAACCCAATGCCATGGCCAGTGACAGTAGTACCTTTGTGAGGTTTAGAAATAGACATCTCTTTTGAGTACACCTGTGCACCTGTAAGTGAAAGGCATGTATATAGGTTTAACCCCCACTTTCAACTCTTTCAGCTGTGTACAGAGCACAGTTTGTGTAGCTGTGTGTGGCTGCCCTGGCTGATCTTTCTGCTAGGACAGTTCTACAGGTCCCTTGCTCTTGCTGGAGAATACTTTCCATCTCCTGCTAGCAAACCTCAAAGCTAAAATTCTTGGGTTTTGGTGTGTAAATATTCCCAATAAATTTATCCTGAGAATCCCTTAAGTGGAATTCATGTCTGTGTTTTCTCTTAACTATACTAAATTTGTGAAATATTGACCTTTCCAACAGAAATTGGCGTGTGTCTGTAGGGGCCAATTGAATATGATTAACTTCCAAGGTGAAATTAGGAAATAGTGTCAGGGACAATATATGAGCATCTTTCATTTAGTGCATGAGTAAAGGTGACCCTTTCAGTCATAATTGCAAATAGTATGAATAAGCCAACCCAAAATTGAAAGGTTATCTCATTTTAATTGTAACTCTGTTCATCTGAAGTAATAAAAAATAGTTAGCTAATGAATTTCTTATATGAAGACTCAGTCAATTAAAATCTTTGATAGTATGTGAATATTTTCACCATCTATTGAATATTTTGATCTTTATCATTTCCTCAATGGATTTTTAATAAATTCACATTTTCTGAGGGAGTTATTTGAACTTTTAAAATTTGAAAACTTTAAAAATTATATGCAACAATTAGCTCTAAGAATTTTATTGACTGCCTGCTGGTGTTTTTGATTGAAAATGAAGATGATTTTGATAATTTTTTCTCCCCCAAGGAAACTTTAATATCCTTCTGCCATAGGTACCTAATGATGAATCATTAATATCGCTAATTAGAGACTAGATTAGGGTAAAACTTAGCTGAACCACCTTGTTTTGTATTTTATCCCCAAAAGTATTTGAAGTGAGACAGGCCTTCATAAAGTTATGTACCTAAAAGCAAGTAAATAACAATAATAAATCCATTGATAATTATAATTATGCTGTAGTAGCAGTGTGATATTTGTCATGTTAATATCAAAGCCTTGAAATTTCACTTTTGAATTTTTTATTGACCATGATCACTCAAGGATATTCAGCTAGAAGCTCCATTTGTCTCAGGGTCTAAGGTAAGCTCATTCAGATCCTTGGACCTTGGCAGGGATGACAAGAAGCCTGGATTTTGTTGAGTTTTTGTTCTTCGCCATGAATCTCAGGGCCTCTCCCTTTATTCTTTCCAGAAAGGAAGTCTCACTTCTTACACCATACACAAGGGTTCCAAAAGACAGGAAATTTTAAGTCTACTTACAGTCTGGAATTGGAGCTGGCAAAGCAAGACTTTCTCCATACTACTTTGGTCAAAGCAGTGACAGCCCAGTACATATTCAAAGGGAGAATAAAACAAGTAATTTTTGATATTTTGATATGAGAAATATCCAAGAATTTGTGGTCATTTGTGAAAATTCAGCATTTTTGCATTCTGATGACATCTGTACATTTTGCATTATAGGGTGATTCTTTTTCCAGTTTTATTTTTCTTCCATTTTGTACATCTAAACATACTTGTGGAACATATACATCTATGTCCTCATAGATTTCATGTAGTTGAAGTCACTTTTCAAAAGGACATAAAATAAGATAAACTTCTATTGTAATCTATAAAAAATATATTACCTAAAAGGAATTCAATGAGCTATGTCTGCACTATGATTTCAGAGTATTTAATGGCAGGGTGATTCTCTGCCTTTTGAGGGATCACAGTCTCTACTACTTGGTCAATGGAATTGATCCCAGGCATTCTGGCATAGTCAGAATAACCTTGATCACAGTGTTGCTATACCATTTATTTGAATATATGCATGCTCCTACTAAGCTCACTAACATCCTTGCTTTAAAGATTAGATTGATCTTTAGCCAATCAAGATAGCTAGCACTAACTGGAATTAGTCATGATTGTTGTTACTTATCTATATTTATATTACCATGGGCCATTTGTTTATTTCAAGATAAAAAAAAAACATTTTTGAAGATTTTGCCCACCTGCTGCCTATCTCCAATGAAAATACATGTGGTTCAATTAATAAAAGAACAAACCAATAATGGTAGAAAAAGTAGCCTCTATTGATTAGAAACAAAGTATTAAAATTAGTTCTCAGTTACATTGATTATCAGTGAAATAAGTGAGATATAAATGAATTCAACAAAACAATAAATATATAAAAGTAGATTCTCATTCTGTAAATGAAATATTTAATTTGTTGTATCAGAAAACACTTGGTTTACCTTGCTTTTTTATTTTTTCTTGAATGTCTTCTTCAAAGAATTGAAAGAGATCACATATAAAGATACTTAGGTTTACAGGTTGATTATAAAATTTGGATAATATATGCTGAAAGTAAATAAAGGTATTCATACATTAAAATTTCATATTTACAAATACCTTACTGAGAGGAATAGTTTCTGAAAAATACTGTACTCTTCATTTTTACCCTAATGCATTTTTAAGCAGAGTTGATGACCTCTTGCCCATTTCTGAGCAGGTGTGTTCTCCAGAATGAATGCCAATTGCAATGCCCATTCATTGCAATTTAAATGACTGTCTGATAAATGATGAATGTGAGTGGACATTAAGTTTTAATTAACTGAATGAGGTAATCAGATATGACTAAATAGCTGGGTGATATTTGCACAGAAAGTAAGTAACAAGTTTCTAAGTAATAATTTTTAGTCTTTTATTTCTAATATGTGTAATATAACATCCAAAGGAAAAGTGTAAAGCATAAAGAGAGCCACTGTAATAACTTCATCCAGTTATTAGAACTGTAATATCTGTTTATGCTTCCTAAAGAAGATTTTTTGAAACAATGCCACTATTAAATCAATTTTAAAACCAATATAGCACATCAGCACAGATTTAGTTCATTTACTGTATTTTCTTAATTGATCTATATTAGTTTCTCCCATATTTGGGTGTGTGTTATTTGCTCAATAGAATCTTACAGTTTTTGTTTTTCATGTTTTCATGTTATTTTAAAATTTCTAAAACTTACATAAACACCTGAATCAGGAAATCATAATTTCAGTTTTATAGAATGGTTTTTAGAAATATTAATGTAATATATAATTAATACAATTTAACAGTCCTTTAAAAAGTCATTGATTCATTTTAAATAATATCAGTTATTCATAAAATAAAAAAGGCAATACAAGAAAATCAATTCTCAATTTTACAGCATGTGTTGAGAAGATTTTGCATTTCGAACTTCTGATAAGATTAAAGAAGAGTTGTTTAGGTAGTTTACTAGGAGAGACATAAAATAAATACCTTAATAATGGTACAAAAGCAATGGGAATTATAAAGTTAATTATAAATCCAGATTTTTATCTTGGCTCTGCCGCTACCTTTCTAGATGGCTTGGGACAAGACTCACAACCTCAGTTGCCTTATTTTCAAGACTATGGGCAAAAAGGTTAAGTCTGCCACTTCATTTTCTGATCTAGCTGTCTTATTTGATTTTATGAAACTAATCAAACCTTGTTGGCTCAGAGGTGACTACAATGGAAATGTACAGGGCAATTTGTGAAAAGAAAAGTGTGTCTTTAGACTTCCCTCCATACATCTTCCTCTGACATTTTTTGATACATGGTAAGAGGAAAAAGAAGGCTATGTCCACGTATCTAAATAGTGGACTTATCAATCTGCTATATCAAACATATTCCATAACTCTGCTTTGTTAAAATAACTTGAAAATGACCTTGAATATCAGAATCCATGCCCTGTGACACTGCTGCACATCTCTTCTTCACCTCAGATCCATTACATAAATTAGGAATCTTGGAGATGTGTATGAAAGTTCGTGAATGCATTCCCAAGATTCACTCACACCTACAAAGATCAACTCTTAGGTGGACAAACATGGAGGAGAAAACTGAAGGGACTTAGAGAGCAATCTTGGTGCCATTAGGCAAGTGTTCAAAGGTCTCTGGGACCTGAAGAATGGACCAACCTGGAGTATAATTATTTTCCTGGCTTTGTGGATATTGTTTTAGTCAGCATTTTCACTGTTGTGATCAATATAAGATTGAAATTGTGCGGAGTAAATATAGTTTTTCCATGACTATCAGTTGAAATAAGTAAGACTATTATAGATGCAATATCTCTACTCATTAAAAGAATCTCTATTTTTAGGGCCCATAGTGGAATATTAGATAGAGAAGTAAAATTACTAAAACATTTATATATTTAAATACATTTATAAGAAATTAATTCATTAGCATTGAAATAATTTTTCTGCATAATGTAAGGTCTCCTTTCCTGAGGGAAGGACAATTCTTAAAGATTGATTATATTTAATATTTTAAGCATGTTAGTAATAATGACAATGATCTAAATGATCTAAAATTTAAGTTACAATATCCTCACATGACTCTTGTTCCAGGTCAAAAAACTTCACAAAGCAAATATTTCCAAAATCTTGAAAACTTCAGACCCTCTTTAAATTATAGAGGCTGCTGTAATTTCCATCTGACACCAGTGTCATAATTGTTCGACACATATTCCATAATTCTTCAAAAACACAAATACGGTTATATATTTCCCTAAGTTTAGAAATTTTTTTTCTTAATCATTTAGGAGGTAAGGTTCAGTATCTTAGAGTTGCCACACAATCCCTTTAAGATTTCAACTCTAACCAATACCTTTTACACCTGACATTCTCCTCCTCCACTGCTCCAATGCCACCAGATCCTGTGTTGACTTGCTCAGACAAGACATTTCTGTGGGATCTTTAAATCTTTGCACTTGCAGCTGGGGACTCCCTCTTCAGTGTTTTTACAGCACTGTATAAACACTTTACCTTAGCCCCTATTTATTGCTATAAATATTATTTTGCAATTGAACTAAAGAGGCTCTATTCCTCTCCCTTTGCATTTTCAGAGGCTGGCAGTGGGGCTAACACAGTGCTCAAATTTTTGTGGAAGTAATTAGTGATGATTTTTTTGGCTCTTGGAATGAAGCAGAAAGAACAGAGAAAGAGGAAAGCAACCAGATAATGCTTATCTGAGCACTTTTAATAATGCTTAGCATGAAGCAAGATTACAGTATCTTCTATAGAACATACAGACATGGGTATGTAAAAGGAAAATATAAAATAACTTGAAATCAGAAAAATTTCTAAAGTGTCAGGTAAATGGATTATTACATGCACTCATAATGGCAAAAATCTCTTGTAGTGTTCCTCCTCAACATCAATTAAGAGTGCCATACGAAATTCAACAAAAATCCCTTTAAACATAGAACAAAGACCAGCAAAAGTAAAAGAAATCCCAAGAGCCAGAAGTTTGCCCAGTAAAAGGGTAAAGTTGGCATTGCATTTTAGGTACAGGGTAGCAGACCTGGATAGCTGAGACCAAGACCCTCTTTTGAAGTTGGTGCTCATGAGATGCTACAAATTCGGTGAAGGGGTGATGACTAGAAGCCGATGAAGCTGCCAGATAAAGGAAAGAAATGTCTTCAGGGTATTTGGATTTCTATTAATGATCACCAGCATAATTTTGAAAACCAAGAATAATAATATTGAATTGTGAGAGGAATCCAGATTGTTGTTGCCAGGAAAAACATGAAAAAGTGAAAACAAAGACCCTCACTCAGAGAGTATTTTCCCATAACACAGGTCACATGAAGTTTTTACATCTAAACTCTTGACACACGAAAGATAGCAACTCAAAATAACAACACATGAGAAAACATAGTTAAATGATCATACAAAGAAACAGAGGGGGAAGAAACATTTCTAGATAGCAACTTATCTCTATTAATCCTCAGAAAGGAATTTCTAAGGAAGGAACATTAAGGAAAAGGAAAGGATTCCAAAATGAAGTCTGAGCTAACAGATGGTATCATGTTGAAAGAAATTAAAAACAGGTGCACAAATCCATGATAATATTGGTAATAGAGTCTGGACACATAAAACACAAGATTGATATGTAATACTATATTCAAATGTCCTGGAAGATAGCAGAGGATGATTAAAGTGATAGCTGTGAGAATCGTGTATTGCTCTGTAGTAGATATAAGTAGATACATATCATTTATGTTGTGTTGTTCTATAATAAGAATACAGAAAATATATACTACATTTTAAGGTTTGCCATGAAAAATGAGAATGAAGACAATTTCAAATCCAGTAGAAGAAGAAAAAAAAGGAGTTTGAAAGGTCTTAATAAGCCAGTAAGGTAACAATAGCAAGAAGAAAACATATAAACATTTTATTAAATGAAGAGGTTAACTACATAATAATTAAAGACTCATTTCAGAAGAAACTTTTTAACATTTGAATTTTTTTTACACAGCTAATAATAAAGTTGAAAAGAAAATCAAGGAAAAATTGACAAATTCAAAGAAAATTCTACATATCTGAAATCTTAGTGGAAGATTTTAGCACAATTTTTTTAATACTTGACCACTTAAAAGTCATGTATTATAAACATGTAACAATACAAATTTTATAAACAAATATTACTTATTCTTTTCAACTGACCTATACATAATTATGCCTTAAAATAACACAAAACAACAATAAAATAAACATCTTGAGAGCACTTAGAACATAAAACTTTATAAAATTTGAGCACAGATTTGATCCCATACTGTCTCAGTAAATATCACTAAATTAATTTCTTATAGGCAAAGATAAGCCAAAATAACTATGCTATGCAGGCCAAATGGATCCTAATTTTAAAAAATTGTTTATTATAAAATCATAATTTTAAAAATGCTCAAATCTAAAGATTGAAATATGCATCTGCCAAAGTCTACACTCCAACCTTACTAGCTGTTTGATCTGCAGTAAAGTCATTCAATCAACTGGTGTTTCAGATTTCAATTGTAAGTTTAAGAAACTAATATTTACTTCATTAAATTCTTAAAGGGGTAGAATTCCTATATAAAAGGATTTAGAGCCTAATATATGGGAAATACTTTCTCAACAATATTTTTACCGTTATATAATCATATTTCTGTGTTACACCCTACATAGACTTAAACTCAATATTCTTAGTGAATTTCCATAGTAAATTATATATACATATCTATGCTATCTTCTACAATTCAACTAAAATTTTACTTTCATATATTTATATCCTATCTTCTATTCATTTCTATACCATTGTGTTTTGATTACTGTAGATTTATAGAAATTCTTGCAGTGTACATCGTTCAAATTTATTCAAATTTTCCATATTATTTTGGCTGTCTTAGGTCCTTTGTTTTTGCATATAAATTTTGGAAACAACATGAGTTTCTGTGAAACTGCCTTCAGCCAGGCTCAGTGGCACACGCCTATAATCCCAGCACCTTGGGAGTCTGAGACAGGAGAATCCTGAGTTCAAAGCCAGCCTCTGTAATGGCAAGGCACTAAGCAACTCAGTGAGACCCTGTCTCTACATAAAACACAAAATAGGACTGGGGATGTGGCTCAGTGGTCAAGTGCCCCCAAGTTCAATCCTTGATACAACAACAACAACAAATCAACAACAACAACAATAAAGCAACTGTCTTCAGAGAAGTTAATTAAGATTATTAAATCTACAGTTTCTTTGGCAAAGCTGATATAACAATATTGTATTTAATAAATATACATAGTATGCCTTTCTATATAGTTCTGTCTTTTTTATTTCTGGGTTGGTTTTTTTTTTTTTTTTTTGGTACAGGAATCTTTTTTCACTAGAGTTTATAAATGCACACAGCATTTGGGTTCATTTTGATAAAATCCTACATGCAAGGAATTTAATTTCAATCCTCATTCCCCCCATCTTTTCCTCCCTCTAGTCTCCCTCCTTTGCTATACTAAATTTCCTTTCTTCGGCGTACACATAAAGGTGAAATTACCTTTGGTACCTTTAAGTTTGAATGTAACATATTTTTGTTAAATTCACTCCATTTATCATTCTTGTCCCATTCTTTCTCTCTCTCTCTTGCTTGCCTTCTACTCCACTCTCTTTCCTGTATCTTTATGATATCTGATCCTCTCTCCAACTGCCTTCTCTCCCTTATTTTGTTCTAGCTTCCACATATGAGGGGAAAAAAAAAAAAACTAGACCCTGAATTTTCTAAATCTGGCTAATTTTACTTAGCAGGATTTTCTCTATTTCCATCCATTTACCAGCGAATTCCATTATTTTATTCTTCTTTATGGTTGAGTAAAACTCCATTGTGTATATATACCATTCATCTTAATCCATTCATCTACTGACAGGCATTTGGCTTGATTTCATAATTTGGCTATTGTGAATTGTGATGCTATAAACATGGAAGTGGTTCTATAGCTACAGCATAGTAATTTTAGATCTTTTGGATAAATACTAAGGAGTGGGATAGATGGGTCATATGGTGGTTCCATTCCTAGTATTTTGGGGAATCTCTACACCATTTTCAGAGTGGTTGTACTAATTTGTATTCTCACTAACAAGTAAGTGTGTACCTTTTTCCCCACATATTTCCTTCCACAACATTTATTATTATTTGTGTTCTTGATAATTGTCATTCTGACTGGAGTAATATGAAATTTGAGTGTAGTTTTGATATGCACTTTTCTAATTGCTAGAGACAGAGAACTTTTTTATATATTTCTTGGATATTTTTGTTTCTTCTTTTGAGAAGTTTCTGTTTGCCCATTTATTGATTGGGCTATTTGTTTTCTAGCTTGAATTTTCTGAATTGTTTATATATACTGGATATTAATCCCTGGTCAGAGGAGTAGCTGGCAAAGATTTTTTTTCTCGTTATGTAGGCTCTCTCTTCGCTCTCTTGTTTCCTTTATTGTACAGCTTTTTAATTTGATGGCATTCCACTTTTTGTTTCTTGGTTTTATTTATTGAGCATTAGTGGTCTTGTTGAGGAAACTTGTAACTGCAACTATACGATGGAGTGTTGACCCTATGTATGCAAAGCTTCTGGTACAATTTCTAAGTCTTTTTGATTCATTTTGATTTGACATTTGTGTGGGGTGAAAGATAGATGGATATCCAGTTTTCCCAGCACCATTTATTTAAAAGGCTATCTTTCTCCAATGTGTATTTTTGGAAACTGTCAAGTATTGAATGAATCTAAAAATTAGGATTTGTCTCAGTATTGAAATCTTATACAAATTTTATTAGGTTTATCCCTACTTCAGGTATTTTGATGCTTTTTAAATGTTAGCAATTTTTTTTCTTTTTAATTGTAAATAAACACACAATATTTAACCTCTTAACAATTTTACCTACACAGGTTAGTAGTGTTAGTTAGTTGAAACTCTGTACCATGAAACAATAACTTTCCATTTCTCTCCCTTAACCACTGGCAAACATCATTCTACATCTTATCTCCATTGTTTGAACTACTCTAAATAGCTCACATAAGTAGAGTCACATAGTAATGACTCATTTCATTCAACAAAATGTCTTCAAGATTCATTCATATTGTAGCATGTGGCAGGTTTTCCTTCTTTTGAGTGATAATCTTTGTATAGATACAACACATTTTCTTTAGTCATTCAGCTGTTGATAGACTTTAGGCTTTCGGCTAAAGTAAATATAATACTCTTGTTAACATGAGTTAGTAAAAGCAATGGGTGGACAACTAAATAGAAAAATAATCAAGTAAATATGATGTTCCTTAAACCTCATGGTAAAAGTGTTTCAAGAAAGGAAGATTTTATTTTAAAGGAAAATTTTTAAAAAATGAGTGAGAATTGGTTAATAAATAACTGGTAAGCTAACACAGCAAGAAATTTATTGGTCTGGATTTGCTAATATATGTGAAAGGCGCAGGCATTTAATTAAATAGATAAGAAAACCAGCTTATGAAGATTTATATATGACTCAAGATTTATATATGACTGTAAGAAATGTAACCACTAACATTATTGTGTAAGGAAAAATAAAATGTGATTATGCTTATGAGTCATCATTGAAAATACATTATTCCTTCAAGATCAGAAATTTGAAATTTTGCATCTCTTACAAACAAATTGACAGTTGTCCGGTATCCCAGAACTTCTGAAATGCAATAGTTCCTCAAAGATTCACTTTCTTGCCTGGGGATATAGCTCAGTGCTAGAGTGCTTGCCTTGTAGGAATGAGGTCCTGAGTTCCATTTCTAGCACAAAAAAATAAAAAATTCACTGTCTTGTGTTGGGTTATTACCCATTACAATGATAAGATACCCTTTCTTTTGAGGTAGAACAATCATTTTGATTGGTTTTTTAAAGATTCATATCATTCACCAATCTTTTCTTTTTTTGCAGTGCTGGGGATAAATCCCAGGGCATTGCTTACACATGCCAGGCAAGCTTTACCACTGACCTACAGTCCCAGCCCAGCATTCATGCATATAAAGGTTAGAAATTCAAATGAAGAATCTCTTCCTTGCTCAGCATTTCCCTATATCAATCACAGTAGTTACTTTCTAAAACACATAGTCAGATATCCCTATCCCAAAAGATATATGAAATCTTCTATGGAGCCATTTTGGAGGTTTCCTGCTTATCATAGCTTAAAATGACTCTCAGAAAAAGTAACAAGAATGAGGATGAAGATGATGATGATAGCGATGATGATATGAAAAAAGGGAAGGGAAGGGAGGTGAATAGGTAGAAGAAAGTGAGGAGATAGAGGAACTGAAGAAAAAGAGGATAAAAATGCAGTAGAAAGAGAATTCTAATGTTTCAAAAGTGTGATTAAATCAACTGTCTAGGAACTTGCTTTGTCTGAGACAAAAAAGGAATAGTTGGCATATTTAATATTGTATTAGGGTTAAAATCTCCCCAGAATTAAAGAAAATACTGTCATTTTTCTTTATCTTGGAAAACTAAAATAACTATTTAGGGACTCCAAATCACCAAAGCTAGACTTCCCTGTTTTTCTAAAAAAAAAAAAAAAAAATCTGAAAATATTGAAATTATAAACAAGATCACAACATTATACAACCAATTTAAACAATATTATGATTATGGTCACAGAAATGATTCAATAGTAGATGAGGATTTAAAATGCAAAATTATATTTTCTGTGTTCTCTCTGTGGGTTAGCAAATACAAAGAGGAAAGAACCAGAAGCCTCCCCAACTGCTGTCTCTCAAAATTTTGTTGTGCATTTAATTATTTTTAAGAAGATAAAGATGCAGAGCTTTTAATTAAACATTCAGGGAAGGCTAAAGAGTGCTGTACTATTTTCCATGGAGTGGTTCCCAGAAATTGCATTCCACAGTAAAGTACAGAGTCTAATTATAAATGCCCTAACAAAAATGAGAGAGAGAAATAATTTGCAATATATGTTAGGTGAAAAAGAACATGGTCAGGACTCATCTGAAAGCTTTAAGGTCAATAAAGTTGGGGCAAAGAAAAGGATGTTATTGCAGTCACAAACTATAGACGGGAATATTCTTAGAGTGACTGGGGACATTCAAACATTGCTTTTTAGAACACGCAATTTCTAAATATATTTTTCTCTATTAGTTGTTACAAGAAAGTCACGTTTTCATCTTCTCAGCTACCACTAGTAACAGCAGCAGTAGTTTCTGTAAGACAATGCTGTGTGTAGAAAACCCATTTTAATATTTAGTTACTTCATTTTTACTTTTAATGAATGCATAATAATTGTACATATTTATGAGGTACAATGTAATGTTTTGATACATTGTACCATGAATCAAATTCAAGTAATTAACAAATATATCATCTCCAATAATTACATTTCTTTGTGGGTGGGAACATTCAAAATCTTCTCTTCTAGTCATTTTGATATGTGCAATTCCCTATTGAAATAACATGTCTTTGAAGAATCAGTAATTTTTCAAAACCAGTATGACTTATGTTCACACTCCTATGCTTTGTTCCTTTCAAACAGTGGCTATCAACAATATCAACATAATAAAATCACTAGAGGTGAGGGGGAACTTTAAAATAATATCATAGATGGGCTCCCCCCTGAAATTCTGCTCTAACTCCTCATGGGTAAGGGGGAAAGGCCCAAGCTCTAGCCTGTTGGAACCTGCTCTAAGTGACTCTAATGTGCAACCAGGACTGAGATCTACTACTCTGAAACTTTGTATTCTCCTCAGAATTTTTCCATAATTTTTTTAATTTAAAAAGAAAAGTAAAACATCCTATTCTTACATACTTTATATAAATTTCCCCAATCAAATATAAAATGTATTATTATATGCAGTTTTTACTTTATAGGATCCTTCATTTATTCAGTTATTATACAGTAAACATAATTCATATCGTGGTTCTTACTCTGAGTCCAAGATCATCTAAAAAAACCTCTTAGATTGATAATTCACAGTTATAGCATTAAAACTTTATTTCACTGATATTTCTTCTTAATGTGTCCCTTTCTATGTTCATCCTTCCATTCAAATGATTTTTTAAATATTTTTTAGTTGTTGATAGACCTTTATTTTACTTATTTATCTATTTATTTGTTTGTTTATTTATTTGCAGTGCTGAGAATTGAACCCTGTGCCTCACACATGCTAGGCAAGTGCTCTGCCACCGAGCTACAACTCCAGCCACTCAAATAACTTTTAAAACAATATTTGCAAGTATATTTCAGCATTTTTAGTATATTTATCTTTATTTTTTAAACTTTATCTATTAATAAATTAAAACAAATTTCTTCTGATAAAAGCAATTCTTAAGCCACAAACATGCACACCCACTCGCACACAGCCACTCTATGACTTCCTCTTTCTCTTCTCAGCTTGTTATTTTTTCCTTGAAGTAACACTATTATTTTAAAAGACAAAATAATTTTAGCTTCTTAAACCTCACATAATGATCAGAAATATAAAAGAACTTCACATGCAAAGAAAACTTCAACAGAGCTCTAGTGAGGATTTGAATAATAAATTATAATAATTCCACTCCTTATAAGCATCTCTTAAAATTTTCTTTAAGATAATACTGACAGTAAAACCAAAATACAATCAGCCATGATACCCTATTTGAAGTTCCTCAAAGCCTTTGAAAAGATGCCCTTTGTTCATCTTCTTTCAGACTCGTACATTTTAACTATCAATACTTATACCTATATTGACAGGTTAACATAAGAAACACAAAGAGAGAAAAATGAACATCCAACAATACAAAGCATTACATGGTATGTTAAATTTATGGCTTTAGAAAAAGGCTTTTATTACAGGAAGATGATCGATCTTTAGAATTACATTGAAATAGAAGATATCTCAGGGAAGGTGGGATGCTGGGTGGAGGGAGGATTTTACCCAGTAGATTTTGTATAGGATGTTAATGCAAGAATGATGGCCTAAGCAAAGGCAAGGATCAGAGAACATACACAGTATGGGAGAGCAGTAAGCGTCCTGATGGCTCAGGAAACAGAGTCCATGTATAGGGGACAAGGGTGCTACAGATAGTATTTTGGAGGCATTAGTTTAACAGGCATAAAATACAAGAGAAAGGACTTGTATAAACCTCAGACAACAGGATGCATCGGAAATCTGGTAGTAGCTCTGTGAGCACATAAAGTAGCAGTGAAAATGTCTGATGGAAGTGAGATAGAGATGTTAACATATAACTAACATGAATGATAGATTATTAACTGAATGGATTAATTACACATCAATTTGAACCATAGGCAAAATGCTGAGTGACAAAAGCATGAAAAGACAATACTCTATCCCCAAGTGTCTGAATACACATGAAAATCCAGGCAGGTAATTTCTACCATAAGAAAATGTATAAAAGAGATGCTTTGAGAGAGATCTGTATGAAGTATGCCTGGGACTCAAATGTTACAGTGACCAAACCTATAGAATAGGTGCACGATATTAAAGAAAAAAAAAACATAAAAAGAGATATTAGAAAAGTCTCACAAGGTGATTATGATTTCCTTAGATTAGCCTGAAGTCAGTATGGGAAAGACCTGGTTTACTACATTAGCACCACAGTTGACATCTCTGGAGCTCAGTCTCTATCCAGCACCTGCCCATGGACCTCAAGGCAGACATTCCAACCAGGTGTATCCCTGCATTTTTAGTCTCTGGCTAAAGTAGCCTCTTAGCCTCAGCCTTTTCTATTAAATGCTTCTGGCACCGAGAAAAGCGTCCAAAGCACAGGGAGAAAAACTATTAAACATAAAATCATATGTACATATATTTTTTGAGAAAGCAAAAATGACTCCCAAAGAAGAAGAGCTCATATGAGGATAAGGCTAACGAATATCGTTGAGGAGTCATACATAATTACTTAGTTTGATATATTAAGAATTTTGTGCCCACTATTGGACTTGTAAATATTTTAAAGCAGGACCATAATGTGACTAGGAAGGCTTCTGAAAAACCACTGAGGACAGTTCAGTGAATAGATTCAAACAGGACGGATTCATAACAGGAAAATCAATAGTTATCTATTATAAGAGTAGAGACAAAGAGATGACAAAATATTTTAAGGACAAAAGAACACTTACAAATAAACAAAAAAATGATAGGATGATAGTATGCCTGACTTTGAGATTAATAGCAGATCAAAATTAAGTCAGTCATGTGGGAGAACTGAGAAATTGTAGTATGTCAGTTATGATGCCACTATAATAAACCAGGCATGATTCATGCTTGAGAATGGTTTATTGACTATCCTAAGGGATTTTCAAAAAAGCTTATTTCAGTCCCATTCATCTTCATGTGTATAAATAAAAGCATGTATAATGCTCAATTCAAGGCATCAAAAAGGACCAAATATAACTTTTATAATTGAATTATATAGCTAATAATAACAATGACATAAATCAATGTCATCTCTCCTGAGACCTCCACCTCTGGTCCTAAAGTAGATTCTCACTCTGTAGATTTTCTTCTTCACTATGAATGTAGGTGAAAGTGGAGATCATTTTAGCTATTCTACCTTGGACAGAACTTAACCTCTGTAGAGCACTTCATATTAAACTTCTTAGCATGTGCTTATGAAATACCAAGTTGGGAATCTGTGCACCATCTGAATAAGTCCTCAAACAATGCAGTAACCCTAAGCCTCCCATGAGACTTGATCTGTAATTAGTTCCATCTACCACCACCAGTCTCTCTCCATTGGAACTGGGAGACTTTCCATTGACTGCTATCTTCTTAAATAAAGTTGGGAAACTGAGAGTCTGTTACTATTGTTTCAACTTCTTCAATTGATTTTCAGAAAGATTTTATAATAACTAATCTCTTATTGAATATGTTTACATGCCAGATATCCTTCTAAGTACATAAGTGGTAATTTTGTAGGTGGAATTATCCCTTACAGATGAGAAGATGAAGGTTCTGAGAGTAATTAATTCCCTTCAAATCACAGAGGTATGGAAATATGTGTCTGGGATTTGAACTCAGGCACTCTAATCCTGTAGTTGCATCTCTTAAGTATTAAACTGTGCCATATAATTTATCTGACTGAACCATCATCCAATATAAAATATGTTTATCTCTGGAATATTTTGAGCCAAAAGAGGTTGTCCTTGCTGTAAAAATTAATATGTAATGCATTCCAATTTTATCAAAATAGAGGCATTCCCTAAAATATTTTCAATGCATAGGCTATATTTTTAACTTCCACCCCAAAGTTAAATAACTAGAAAGTGAGATTTCAAGAATAAACTATATAAGGCGAAAATTACACTTGGAATTGAAATAAAATGTATTTAAGAATTTTTGAGGCAGAATATAAAATAATTTAGTGATAGTATAGATTAGCAAAGGAAAAAATATCAAAGACAAAGGAAGTTTTAAACCTTAGAGTATAAAACACATACTTGTGCCACAGTTTACAATCTAGCTAAAGAAATAAAACATATCTAAGATTAGTGTCAGAATGTCACTCAAAATCACATTTCAAATACACCAGTGTTATGATCATCCTTATTGTAGCTTTGGAGCCCACAAATTCATATTTCCACAAGCAATTTCAGTGTGAACATTTGAGTTGGCACTGAATGGAAAAAATATATGATCCATTTCTATTAATTTTCCATACTACTTCAAGTTTGGCCAAAGCATTCATATATAATTTCTCTAATATTTTATTATAAACCATTCCCTCTGGTCCTTTTCTTTTTTTCCACCTTTCTACATTTATTGGGCCTCAGAGAATAATGCGACACTGGTAGTCAGAGGTTTCTACTTCGACTTGCAGGGTAAAATGTTTTATCTTTATATCCATACTTTATTCATTCATGCACTTCTGATTTAACAACAAATCAGTCTTTATCTGACAGAGCATGTTATAATCTAGGAGAAAAACTGCCCCATGTCAGTCAATTATTTTATGCTAGAATATAAATTCAACACTTCAATACCTATAACTTTCCTCATTCTCATCATTCTTAGCATTTCTCGATTTTCCATGGCACATATTCAGGGTGAGAGAACACTCCTTCACACACACACACACACACACATGCGCACACACACACACATACCACACTGATTGAAGAATCCCATAGGGAGAGGATCAAAGGTTGTACTGCCACCAAAGAATGAAAAGAGGGTGGAAAAGTTCATGCACCACGTGGCACATGGCAACTGTGCAAATTTGTTTACTCCAAACGGACTAAGATTAATCCAAATAAATAAGTCTCAAGCTAATAGCCAGTCTCTAAAAGAGGGGGCCAGAGATAGAGGAAGAGAGAGCTATGATGAATGACCTCCTCACTAATGCATCTGAACTCAGTAATATACATTTAGTGCATGGAAGTTTCCTATCCAGAGATTTGCTTTTGGTTTTGCTTGTTTCTTCTTTTTAACAAGACCTGCTACTGTCAGGCTTATTGCCAACCCACTGTATAATGAAACTACACTCTTCCATTACAAAAATGCAGAGAATATTACAAATAAACTTATTCAAAAACACCCGAGAGCAGTAATATTTTTAATAACAGAACAGAGTTTTTCCAACTTTTTGTATATGACATAAGATTTGCCATTATGAATATTTTTAAGTGCATAAGGCAGTGATATTCAGTATATTTTATAGTATGCATAATGAACATCATCAGCCAACTCCAGGATACTCTTCCTTTTGGAAAACTTCAGCTATTCCCAGTACATAAAATCTTTCCATTCTGTACTCCCCACTCCCAGTCCTGGCAACTACTACTCTCTGTCTGTATAATTTTGGTTAATCTAGGTACCTTATGTAACTAGAATCACACAGATTTGTCTTTTTAAAAATTGTTTTTAGTTGTTGATAGACCTTTATTTTATTTTATTCATTTATTTATTTATTTATAAACCTAGTGCTCCACACATGAGAGGCAAATGTTCTACCACTGAGCCACAATCCCAGCCCCAGATTTGTCTTTGTGATTGGCTTATTTCACTTATCTTAATATTCCAAAGGAATATCCATGTTGTAGAAAATCTCAGAATTTCTTTTCTTTTTAAATCTGAATAGTATTCCATTTTATGTATATACTACCTTTTACTTACACATTCATCTGTTGATAGGTAATTGAGTTGCTCTCATGTTTATACTATTGTGAACAAATCTGCTGTGAACAAGTGTGTACAAACATCTTTTTAAGACCTTGTTTCTTTTGGCACCTACTCATATGTAGAACAGTGGGATTATTTGATAAATCTTTTTTTTTTAGTAACTGCCATAATGTTTTTCATAACAGCTGCCCAGTTTACATTCCCCAGTGGTGCCCAAGAGTTCTGATTCCTCCACATCCTTGCTGACACTGTTATTTTCTGATTTTTTGACAGTACCAATCATAAAGGGTCTGAAATAATATATCATTGTGGTTTTGATTTGCATTTCCCCATGATTAGTAATGCTCAGTTTCTTTCATGTGCTTAGTAGTCATTCATATAGCTTCTTTATCAAAGTATCTGTTCAAGTTATTTACTCATTTGTGAATCAGGTTATTTGTTCTTTTATTGTTGAGTTTTAGAAGTTCTCTATATATTCTGGATATTAAGACTTTATCAGATATATGATTTGAAAATATTTCTTCAAAATATGTGAGTTGCAGTTTTACTGTTAGTGGCATTCTATAATGCAAAAAAATGAAAACTTTTAAATTTTCATGAAGTATAATTTGTCTATTCCATTTTTTATTGGTTTATTATGCCTTTAGTATCATATCCAAGAAATTATTGCCAACTCTATATCATTAAGGTTTTCCCTATGCTTTTCTTTAATTGTTTTATAGTTACAGGTTCTACATTTAGGCTTTTGATTATTTTAGTTAATTATTTTATATGGTTATAAAGATAGATGCAACTTCACTCTTTTGCAAATGGATAATAGTTTTCCAGAAACATTTATTGAAAAGACAGTATTTTCCTTACTATATTGGTTTTGGTACCCTTGTCCACAATAATTTGATCATGTACATGGGAAGTTATTTCTGGACTGTCTATTCTATTCCATTACTCTTTACTGCTGCATTTATGCCAGAAGTACTGATTTCACTACTGTAGCATTGTAGCAAGTTTTAAATAAGACAAGTGAATAATCCAAATTTGTTCTTTTCTAAGATTATTTAAGCTATTCAGGGTATCCTAAGAATCCAAAATAATAACAAAAGTATTTTTCTATTTTTGCCCAAAAATGTGTACTTGGGATGTTTAAAAAGATTGTATTGAATCTTTAGGATGTTTTGGGTACTTTGGGCATCTTTAAAATATTCCAGTACATGAACATTGGATATCTTTCCATTTATTCATGTCTTCTACATTTTTCCAACAAAGAATTTTTTCACTATATAAGTCCCTCATCTCTTTGGTTAAGTTAATTATTTGATGTCTTATTCTTTCAGGGCTATAGTAAATGGAATTCTACTCTTCTAGCAATTTTCAAATATACAATATGTTGCTGTTAATCATAGTTATTATGTTGTATCATAGACCTATAAACTTATTCATCATAACTGAAACTGTACTCCAAGGCAAAATTTCCCATTTTTCATTCCATTTCTATTTGACAAGTCCCAGAGTCCTAGTAGGACAATTAGGCAAGAAAAGGAAGATAACCTAATTGGAAAAGGAATAATTTTTATTCTTGTAGATAAGATCTTATAATTAGAAAATCCTAAAGATTACACTCAAACACACATACAAGCACACACATACATATACATGTTAGAACTAACAAATTCAGCAAAACAGTAGAATACAAAGTAAACAGAAAAATAAGGTGCATTTCTATACACTAACATTGAAAAATCTGAATAGGAAATTAAGAAAATATTTCCATTTAACTCTGCTTCCCCTTTCTACTAAATTTATAGATATTCTATCCTAATCCTAATGTCTATCAAAGTTACAATAATTTCTGTGGAGTCCCTAGTGTTTAATTATTTATTACTTTTTCATCAGTGTTAGTCCTGTCCACTCGTCTAGGTTGTTTACGCTTTTTCTGGTTAACCTGGGAATAATACATAAACATTATTAGACGATTCTAATTCAATTACTGCTTTGAAGTTGCTTGACTTCAAAGTTATTTAGCTTCAGATATATACATGTACAAGCAGAGAGTAAAGCTAACTCAATGGGAGGTATCTGCATACCAGATCAGAGCCAATGAAAAATAGTGAACTAACCCAACTCTGGAAGGGTTGAAACTGATTTTGACTGACCCCTGTAGCACACATTGTAGTGAATAGTCAAGTGAACAAGGTACTAAAATCAATGTTTTAAAGACATTGATTCCAGAGGAAAGGTGAAATCTTTACTACTTTAGCCAGTTAGAAAATTTGGTAGGTTAACAAAGTGATTTTAAGAAATGGATTCCAAAACCATCCAAAAAAGATATGATATTCTCCAGTTCCCCATAGTCTCCCTAATCATTCAAACTTGTCTTATTTATATATGTAGGTTACCTTCTAAATCACTGCACATATTCACATTTTTGTTCCTACCTTTAAAGGTTTTCATAGGTCCTACAGAAAATAAAACATAAAATTGACATCACGGTATTTTTCCTGACATATCTTTCTGACAAAACCATTTTACAGAAACGCTTTAAACATAGTTTAACATGCATCAGTATATCTTGATACCAGTATCAACTATTCCTAAAATTTCTCTGGAAGCCTAATTTTTTCATGCCAAACTAATGTAGATTTTTATTCATATGGAAAATGCTGACAGAACACAGGAGGCAGAGCATTAAAATCAACTCAAATATGCTTGTCCAAATAATCAAAAGGTGTTTTATTATAAAAGTCAGAATATCAATCTGTCACTCACTCAAGTCAAAATGTCAATCATTGTTCACAAACTGCCTACAAAGTATTGTAAAACATATTTAGTATAAAAGAATATAAAATATTGTATAATCATTTTAAGTAATTTATTATCTAATTTTAATTGATTCAAAACTGAGTCAAGAAATGATTTAATTACTCTCACAAAAAAAACTATCAAAGAATACAAATGATTAAAGTTGATGAAGTATACCAAAGAGGAAGACAGATTTTGAACCATGAATTTTTGTGGAGGAATTTTGTCCCATTCAATCATTCGTCATAGAAAAAATACCTTTTATATGAAATACTTCTGAATAAAAATATCCTTTGTACCCAAAGATGAATAGAGTTGTCCGTCCTTATGTTAAGTAAGCCAGGTACAAAAGGCAAATACTACATGTTCTGATTCACATGGGGCAGCTAAAAAGTTGATTGATCACATAAATGTAGGAAGTACAATAGAGATAATGAGTTTAGGAAGGGTTTGGGTGGGGAACAGAGAGAGAGAGAATGAATAAAAGATATCAAAACACAAGGAGTCACAGTTCTATGCTGTATAGCACAGTAGGGTAACTATGGTCTACAACAATTTGTTATATATTTTTAAATAACAAAAGGCTTTGAAGATTCACAACACATAGAAATAATAATAATCTGAAGAAATGAAAATGATAATTAACCTGACTTTATCATTACATATTTCATATATAAACAATATTATGACATATGTAATGATTATAATACCAAATGCCATTTTATTTACTCAAATTATAATACCATATCCCATAAATAGCTACAGATATTACATGTTAATAAAAAATAAAAAGTTAAAAGAGATGAGATCACTATCTAGGCTGTGAAAATGTCTTTTGATTTCTTTTAAATACAATACCCTTTAAATGAAATTACCTAATTCTTTTAGGTATACATATCATTATATCTAAGAGAGTCTATCTACAGCAAAATTTTATAGTTTTGTTTCTATCATGTATTAAAAGACAAGTACATACCCTTTAACGGTAACATATTTTATACTGATCATTGTGAAAAGGAAATCCTTTTGGAAGAAGGTAAAATTAATAACTCAGAATTACTTATAATAAAATCTGTTTTTAACACTATGTTTAGCAGTGATTAACGTGAAAGTTTAAATTTACAATATTAATAATTTTAATACTCTGTCTAAAGAATTGAAATATTACCAGTTACAAGGGTTTTTATCATTATAAATGTTGTTATCAAAAACTAGACAAAGCAGATTCAATTCATTTCTTCATATTGACAGAAAATTATTATTCCTCATTATTTTTATATTTGCAGAACCATTAAATATTATCCTTAATCTGATATGAGTATTTTTAAATGTTTGATGTCTATAAGTCAATGGTAGTTACACATGGTCTTGAGATTTACTTCTAATTAAGAGTGGAAATGTTCTTATATGACCACAACGCATTAACCAAACACATGAATATTCACATTACACTATTCCTAATTAAATGACTTTTTAAATTAATCAAGCAAATTAAAGTTTAAAACACATAAAAGGCATTTATTATGGCACTTATTTTTTTTTGTATTTTATTTAAAGTTTCACATTGCCATAGTGACAAAGAGAGAAATACTTTACAGTCCATCTTTATGGTACCCAGGCTTCCTCAGACATCATTCTTTTAAATGACTGGAATGACTTCCATTCCATCAGAAACACATTATTAGAATTTGACAATCACCTAAATGAAGAGGCTGTAACAAATCCTATGATCCAAATGAGAAGAGAAGTCTCAGAAATTTAGTGACTTCTCCAAGCCACACTGCTAAGAGTTGCAGACAGGATTTTAAACCAGGTTTTCCAATGCCAAAGTCTATCTTTAAATTACAGTGCTTATTTTGACATCAGAAATTCTTTATCCTGATTACATTTGGTAATTTCTAAGAAAATCCCCAGATGGTTATGCTATTTGTTCAAATTCTACTAATGATGGAAAGATGGATCCATACTAAGCCAACTAATTTCATTAAACTAAAAGAAGTAGTTCTGTTGCTGAAATTGAAATCAGCTTCTCTCAAACTTTCATCATTGTGTTTGAGTTTGCTTGAGCAAGAGGCACTAGTTTACATTACAGTAAATTACTCTCCATCAAATATTTAAAGAGAATTGTCTGTAAAGATTTTTTTCCTGTTAAATACATGCTTTTCTATTGCAAACTTGTTTATTTAAAATAACTTCATTGTATACATTTTGCCAAATCTGTTAATTTTTTTGGACTGAAAATCACTTAATGGCTGTCAAAGTAGAAACTACCATCCCTTGTTTTGGACATAATGCTTTTATTAAGATACTCTCATAAACATTCCTCTTCTGTTTTGACAACCAGGTTAAACCCATTCATTCATTCTGAATTTATATTAATCCTTCTCACCTGTAATACTGTTGATATTTATTTTGAGAACTAGGCTTACCCTTTATATTATTAAATTGTGTTACTTTTTAGATATAAGCTTACTGTTCAAAACAACTAGCATATTTTTAAAATATAATAGTACATAATGTTTTTCCATCCTGGAAACTTCATGTCTTATATATTTAGTCACTATGTTACAAATATTTTCATAAATTTAAATAGTCTTAGTGAGATATAGCAAACATTTTTTGTTCCATACATGTGGATTCTTTAGAAATATCCACATATAAGAAATGTAGAAATCATCATTATTATCTGTAAGGAGTATTTTATTTCTTCCCTTCTTTCTGAATGCCTTGTTTATTTTTTCTCATCTAACAAACAAAGATAGTATCTTCATACAATATTTAATAGATTTGGTGAAAGTGGACATCATTTTCTTGTAACTAACCTTATTTGGGAAAGCTTTCAGTAGTTTATCTTAAGTTTGATTTAGCTGAGGTTGTTTTGGGTTTTGTTTCTGTTGATGCTTTATCAAGATTCTGTAGATGGTTTTTATAAGAATATTTATGTTTTATAGTGGGCGTGTGTGTGTTTGTGTGTGTGTTGCTTATCCTGAAAACTGATTTTGTTTTTTTGTCAAATGTATCTTCTTGAGAAGATCATGCAACATTTTATCCTTCATTATATCAGTGACATAATGACCAATTCTATGTCAGATTGACTGGACTATAATGTCCAGTTATTCAAACACCAATCCAGGTGATGTTGTGAAGTGTTCTGTATATACAAGAAATACCTACAATGAACTTACGTTAAGCAGAAGAAAATTATCCTTGATAATTTGAAATTATCCTTGATAATTTCAATCAGTTGAAAGGTATTAAGAACAGAACTAAGTTTCTTCTGAGGGTAAAGAAATTCCATTTATGGTCTACAGCTTTGGCTCTTGTTGGAGAATTTCTAGCCTTCTCATCCTGAAGGTCCACCCTATAGATTTTAGATTTGCGTACCTAATAACATATCACATAAGCCAATTCCTTGCAATAAACATAAATAAATCATTTCTGGCTCAAGAATTTCATCTCAGTCTTCCTCTTGTGTCTGCTTTAGTCAAAAGAATCTTTCTATATGACCTGAGCTCACAGCAAGATGGAGGAGTTCACATATCCCATACCAAATATGATCTCCGTATATTTAGTTACTTGAGAACCTTATAGGAAGAATGGCGAGCACATTTGGTGACTCAAAGTCTGATAATTCATGATATCTGGTTATTGGCATTATAAACATGTTTCTATTTGACAGAAAGATGAACACAACACAGAAGTGAGTGGTTTAGCTTTTGCTCCATCTCAACTTATAAACAATGAATTAAACTAGTCAATAAAAACATAAAACAATAACAATTATTCTCACAGAAAATCTTACTTCATGGAATGTGAAGGTCTAAATTGCTTTTATTTCCTTGTCTAATTTGTTTTCTTTCTTTGACATCTTTTTAAATCACCTTAAGAATAATTCAATCAAATTGATGTGTTATGCTTTGGTGCAGAGCTGTGCTTGAAAAACAGTCTATTGGTATCTATTATGTAAGTTGTGAAATAAAAGAGCTCTTGAATTACATCAATTTTTTTTCTTTAGCCTGCATCTCTGAAATACAAAGTAATTTTAAGACCCACATTCACAGTAAAATTCCTATGACTTCCAGAAAGATGAGGTGTAATAAACATTAATTTAATTTCTATCTCTACCATTTATTTGATGTATAATTAAAGGGAAATAATTTGCAAATTATATAAAATTATTTTAAAAGTTAAATGATAACATCTGTAGGTATTTTTTACGTTTGTGGTCATTGAATTCATGCTTTAATTTTGTCAATTTAAAATAAATTAAAATAACTTTATTTTCTAGTTTAATTGCTAAATTATTTAATTAATTAATTTCTAGTTAATTGTAGGTTCCTTCTGCAAAGGTATGAAGATCACCCGTCCCACCCCCAGCAGTTGATTATGTGCTAAGTATTTTCGAAATAAAACTGATGGATAATATGAATTGAAACTTCAAAGAATTGAACAATTTATCAATGTTCAACTTAAGTGAACACATATAACTTGAATACATTAGATATTGAGATAAATAATAGCCCAGAACTACTTTAGAGTTTGCAGGATGTTAGTTTGCTGCAACAAAGACTTAGTCATGCCATTTCTTGGTTTCTTGGTTGCAAATAGATCAGAAGCCATCATACTGGGTTACTTTTAACTCTCCAAAGAAGAGGCCTCCAAAAAACTGAACTACTGTACTGATGATTTTGCCAAATTTTTGTTATAGTGTATTTTAGTCAGCTTTTTCATTGCTGTGACTAAAAGACCTGACAAGAACAATTTTAGGAGAGGAAAAGTTTATTTGGGGGCTCAGAGTTTCAGCGGTCTCAGCCATAGAAGGCTGGCTCCATTTCTTGGGGCTTGAAATGAGGTAAAACATCATGGCAGAAGAGTGTGGAGGAGAGAAGCAACTCACTTGATGATCAGGAGCAGACAGAGAGACTCCACTTGCCAGATACCAACTATATACCCAAAGGCACGCCCTCAGGGACCCACCTCCTTCAGCCACACCCTGCCCACCTTCAGTTACCACTCAATTAATCTCCATTAGAGGATTCATTCACTGATTTGGTTAAGACTCTTATGACCCAATCATTTCCCCTCTAATCATTTCTTCTCTATACCTTTCTTCATTGTCGCACACGTGAGCTTTTGAAAGAGACCTCACATCCAAACCATAACATAGTGTATACTAAAATTGAACCCATCTTTTTTGGTTCTTGTAACATTGACAACTTCAAATCATACTTCAAATTTTAATTATTAGGTTCAATTCTTTATGGCTCTCTTGGGTGACAGATCAGACATGAGATCTGAACAGCAGGGCTCTTGTGTGCACTCTCAGCCTTGGCAGGGCTAAGAGTCCTGAGATGGACATCAGAGTCCACAGATGGACATCCTCCATTTAATAGGAACATTGATTCAGGAAGGTAAGGGTGAATGGCTGCATGGTAGTTAGACTGAGAGCTAACAAACAGATGTGTTATAGTTCTGGCTTCCTCAGCTTTCTAAAAGACTTTTCAAATTACCTCCTATGTAAATTGGTGTTAATAATTGTGCAAGTCTCTCTTTAAGAGCCACTATACTTAGACTAAAAGGGAATTTTCAATACTTTGGGGGAAACATTTTTCATCTATATTAAAAATAATTCTTTTCATACCTATGCACTAGCTCTGTCTCTCAGCAAAAGAAAATGAGCTGCTCTGCATTTGTTTCTCAGTGCAAAGGAAGACATTTAATTTCTAAGGCAATACATGGTAACTTAGAACAATGTGCAAAATCTAAAAAGGAAAATGCATACAACTACAAGATGAGTGGACTGTCTCCTCCACAGACAATAACCAATCCCTAATGACTCATTTTCCTCTATATAAACTGAGCAATGTGACAAAGATTGGGAATGTTTTTTTCCCCTCACAAGGAAAAAAAAATTACCTGCAAAGATATGCTAATCATATTAGGTTGATGCATCCATTCGTAGCACATCATTCTCTTTCCTCTGTGTTAGGAATATGCCTTATTATTCTCTGTGCATCTAAGGGAAAGAAATAAAGAAGAATTTTTTTTGATAAAAAGGTTTTGTCTTTGCTAGAAAGGGGCTGGGTTGTGAGCTCTTTGACTACAAATTCAAAACCAAATGACAAGAATGTAAATAGAAATTAAGAATGTGCTCTCTATATTAACTGTATTGTAAATGTTTTTATTAGGCTTTTGGAGTTATGGTTAGCTAGAAATTACATTAGGATCAATAAAATTTATGTTTGCAGGCCATAAAATTATCTAATTTTCATATTTTGTATATGAATCAAGCTTTAATCTTCTATTTGTTTCTTTTAAAAGTTTGCGCTGAGAATTAATAATTAAATACAAGATACACTTCTCTGATTCTTTCCATTCTTATCAGCACAAAAGAGTATTCTTTGATGTGTGCTCTAGCACTGATTCCTTTGATTATTTTTAAAACTCCTAGTCTATTCTCTAATCAGATTTTAAAACTGTACTCCTGAATTAACATTATGTATGCGTGCACCAGTGCTGAGCTAATGGGCTAGGATGAGTCAGATCCTCATATATTTTTATGTTTTTTTTCCCCTTAGTTTGTCTTCATTTCAGATTGAAAACTCTCTTTACTTAGCCAATTTTTTAAATGAACTTCATAAATCTCCTCACGTAAAGCACAAGCAGCAGAATTTATTTAAAATGGAAAACTTTTTCTCCCAATACACTTTTGTAGATTTTGCTGTAAAGGGAAATCAGTCTTAAACAGGCAGGGCTTCTTTGCACTGAAAGAAAATTAAATTCCTGCATCCCTGTGCATACTGCACGCATGATATGCTTTCCATATGATTTCTACCTATGTGATCATCACTCAGCACTGAAAAAACTCAGGGGCAAAAGAAGGTCAGGATGGTATGAGGAGAGCAACAAAAATCAAGATGAACTGAAAATGACTTAATTTCCATACATATTTCATCCTAAGTGCAGGCTCAAAAGAGAAAAGTGCTCACTCATCTTCCTTTTCACCAAAGCCTTCCCTGCAGCCACACTTCAGTTAAGCTAAAGTAAAATAGGCTTTTGCATTGAGTCCGGTTAACTTTCTCAGATCAGTTATCACAAGGAATCCTATCTGCCAGTGGCTCACTTGTCAATCAGAGATACCAAAAATAACAGGAATATGTAAGTGAGCAGCATTTTGCAATTATCTGACAAATGTACCACATTTGTCCCATTTAATCTTTGCAAAAGCCACCATTGAAGATGATTTTACAATAATTGATGAATCATTGATGGCTCAGAGGTTATTAGTTTGAAGAAGGTCTACCCATGAGAAGTAAAAAGACTTCAAACTCTTGGCTTTTTCAGAAAACCAAATTGATTTGAAAGATGCCCTTGCATATCTTTATAGAGATACTATTCATCTGTGAGCTGAAGGGTACAAGTCTCTTTCCTGGAACCCTACAAATTGCAAGGGTTATTTGTTTAGGATCTAACTCCTTGGGCATCTCATCTACTTATGTACTTGTGGCAGGAATATTAGATTTCTTGGGTTTAGCCAGTTTTTTTTTTTTTCATTTTAACCTCTTTTCTTGAAATAAAAAAAAAAAAAAACATACATAGCCATAGTCTAAAAGTACAGGCAAATGAAGAGAATACAATTAAAATTATCTATAGCTATTTACAATTAGTATATTTGTTAACTTTTTTCAAATAATTTTAAACAGAAAAGTAGAAGTAGCACACAGAATTCTTATATGAACTTCACCAATTATGAAATCATATTTCACTTATCAAAATCAGAAAATTAACATTAACCCCATGCTATTTTTTAAACTACAGATATCCTATCAATTTTTCCATTCATATATTTTGTTTTGGTTCTAGATTCTTATCAGGGATCCTACACCACTTTAAGTTTTCTTGTCTTCCTAGTCTTCTCAAATCTGTGGCAGTTCCTTAGTCTGTCCTTGTCTTTCATGAACTTGACAATTTTGAGGAGCATTGGTTGAGGGTTTCCAATTTTGTGATGACTAATGCCTTCTTGTGATTATGATGCACTTTTGGTGGGACCATGATAGAAATGACCTGCCCTTCTCAATGCACCATTTCAGGTTCTTTATGATCTTGATGTATCTTATTACTGGGAAGTTAACCTTGATTCATTGGTGAAGGTGGTGTCTGTAGATTTCTGCATTTATAGTTACCATTTCCTCTTGTAATTAATAAAAATATTGAAGGAGATTTTTTGAGATTATACATATAATATTTTTCTTTTAACTTTTTGTCTAATTTTATCACCCATTAGTGGATCTTGTTTATAATAATTATTACAATAATGCTTAAGTTTGTTTCATTACTTCTACATTTATCAACTGAAATTCTTCCATAAAGGAGAATTATCCTTCTCTCTTATTTATGTACTTATTACATTGATTATTTACATCAGTATGGACTCATGAATATTTATTTATTTTAGAATTTTCATTCAATATTATTATGATAAGCAGAATAATGGTCCTCCAAAGAATCCCTAGGATCTATTACTATATTACCATATTTGGAAAAAGTTTGCAAATATAATGTAGGAATTGACAGATTTTGAGGTGGAAGGATTATTCTTATTATCCAGTCAACCCAATATAATCACCAAAGTCCCTAAAAGTAGAAGAAACTATAATAGGATACATCATAGGGATGTAACCTGGAAAGATTTGACCTGTTATTGCTGATTTTAAAGATAAAGAAAAAGCATCACTTGCCAAGTAATGAAGTAGCCTCTAGAAGCTCAAATCAGCTCTGATGACCAGCAAGAAAATAAGGACTTTGGCTTGCAATGAAAAGGCACTGCATTCATCCAGCAACAAAACAGAGTAAAGAAATGTATCATTCCCTACAGCCATCAGAGAAGCATGCAATAACATAGATATCTTGATTTAGCCCACTGAGAGCTTTGTCAGACATCACTCCTATATTACTGTAAGATAATGCATTTGTGTTAAGTCACTAAGTTTATGGTAACCTGATAGGATAGCAATAAAAATACTAACAAAGCTATCATTTCTATTCCAGCGTTATCCACTGGGATCTACTGTATTGAAGCTATGTTTTTGGTTCATTTTGATAGTTGATAGCACTTTACTCATTTAAATCAACTATGCAATCAACTTCATCAGCAGAACAAATTGTATGTTTCATAATTTTATACAAATAAAATCCAACTTGGGAGCATGGGGACAGCAAGGGTGATGGAATATGATGGTCATAATAACCCTAACTTTATGTATGACTGCATATATGATGTGATTCTATACAACTTACAACTAGAGAATTGATATGTGATCCTCTATCTATGTACAATGAGTCAATTTATACTGTCAACATGTAAGCCTAAATAAAACAAGAATAAAAATTAAAAAATAAAATAAAATAAAATAAAATCCAACTTGGACTCCCTTTACATGTTGAGAGGAAACTCATGAAGAGATACAACTTAGCCAACCATGTAATTTAAATAATTAATTTGAACTATTTAATATGGAGGTATTAGTCATTTGCTTCATTTTCCCAATTTATTAGTACTGGAGTGTGTGTGTGTGTGTGTGTGTGTGTGTGTGTGTGTGCATGTACATGCTTCTGCTAGAGGCATGCCAGAATTCAGGACAGAAAATGATTTAAGGGATGGCTAGAAAGTAGAGGATAAACACATGCTAGCTTCCATCTAGGTCAGTTGACAAAGGCTATAGTTAAAACTTCAGGCCTGCTCTAAAGCTCATCCACTTTATTGAAGAGAAACATTTTCCAACCTTAAAATGCCTGTTTCCACAATTTGGGATCTGGCTTAAAAGGTATTACTTTAAAGAAGTGATCTACTGATATCAATTCAATCTAAAGAACTTATAATTAATGTTGGGTGCCTCTGAAAAATTAAGTTTTGTATAAGATGATGTGGGAAGGAAAGTTCACTAGACATTAAATTAGGGAGGGGTGCTGCATAGTAGGAAAAGGGACCTGGAAAAGAATTGGTTAGACATACCAATCAGAAACTGTCTACATCTCAGTTTGGCTTGTTCTCCCTTAATAGGATCTCATGTGCCTCCAAGCTGCTCAGGCAAAATTTGGTTATTTCAATAGAGACATATTTCTTAAGTTTCTCGGGGCCTGGAACAGTATCATATTTCATTTTGATTTCCTAGCTCAGTTCTAGCACAAGCTACATTCTCTGTATATATTTGTGGAATAAAAATAAACAAAAATGAATCATAATTTTAAATAATGTAAAATACATGTAACAATTCTGCAATAGGAGATAATCTCCACAATAACTCCAGCATCTGACAGTTAAAGATTCATGTTTCATACATCAATTTTCTATAGTACAATGTTCATGTGCGAAACTTTTCATTTATTTTTCATTTCCCTTCAAAATGTAGGATAACTTAAATGCAATTACATGTATAATTTATAGGTGACCATTTAAATTATACAGACAGCATAATTTAAATATAATTATAAATGATGAATATATACTTATTAGGGAATATGTATGTATATTATAGAGAATCAGTCATCTCCATTGATATGAAAATATGTGAAAAAAAGAATATGTGAATGTAAAAAAAAGCAAAAATAAAATTCAACAAGGAAAGACACAGACCTTTTCAAGATCTTTTATTCTGAGAAAATAAATTGAGATGATGATTAATAAAAAGTAACACCATAGATAACTACATTAAAACAAAACAGTTTCTGCCAATTTGATGTTAAAGCAATGTGCTATGTATAGTCTTTTTTTTTTTTTTTTTGATAGTGGCTTACAGGAAATCTAATTTAAAAGATTCAGTTAAATCTCTGGTTTCAACAGTTGATTATTCTTATAGGATTCCTTTTCATTTAATATTTTTGTCCCTCAATCTTTTTCTTCCTCTTTTCCTTTTTATTAAGCTATTTTTCTTGTCAACAGACTCCACAGGAGGTATCTAAGTGAAATCATCCATAAATATATTTGATTTGTTTGGTATTTCACACATCTTTAAGAATTTGAGTAGAAATTATCACCACAAGGAAAGTCAGAGATACACAATATTTTATCACTGTCAGTATTATTTTCAGGTGATTATCACACCCATGCCTTCAAAATACCAATATTATTTTAATAAGTGTGCTCCAAAAGCAAAACATCAATAATTAATATTCACTCTGAAATCTCATGTTTGGCTAAGAACCAAGTATATACATTTCATATTAGCATCAAAGAATCATCAGAGTTGCAAACAGTAGTTGTCTCTTATCTGTATGGAATAATTCCAAGACCCTCAGTGGATGCCTGAATCTGTGGGCACCACCAAACACTGTATGCACCACTTTTCCTACAGATTCAGATCTATGATAAAGTTTACTTTATAAATTAGGTGCAACAAGAGATTAACAACAATAACCAATAATAGAAAACGTAACAATATACAGTCATAAAAGTTCTGTGAATGTGGTCTCTCCTCTCTGCCTCAAAATATGGATTTACATGTAATATTTTTGGACTATTGTTGGCCATGTGTTACCAGAATCACTGAAAGTGACACTGTGGATAAAGGGGACCACAGACCTATCACTTTGAAAGTTACTTTCTCTTCTTCAGTACTCATCTCCCTTTTTTCTCATTTTTCTCCTGTTTGTGAGATTTATTGTCTCTTTTTTGAATTTACAGCTAACAAATTTATACAAAGTCATTTTCTGGAAGCTACACAGAGTTTGTATAGTGATTTATAAATCTTTCCCCATACATTAATATGTGAGACTCTTGATAACCTAAGCAATTCTGATTGAGATTCTTGTCTCCATTTTCTAAAACAACTAACTCAGCAGAATTACTTGGCCCCTAAACTTTATAAGATATGTATTTTCCTACAGTAATTACTTGATGCATAAAATAAAGCACAACTTTAATAAGTATGCAATAGGTTCACAGTACAAGAAAAAAGGGACATAATTTATGAGATATTAAATTCCACACTTCTTTTCCTAGTAATTTCATATTTGGTGTTTAACATCTGTAAATGTCCTAACAATTCCTTATAGCCCATTTAAGGAGTCTCAGTACACTGATTGGTTCCCTGTTCTTAGCTGAAGTAATGGGAGGAAGAAAGGAAGAATGGATATGCATTTAATGAGCAAAAATTTGAAATATTAAGATAGTCCAGCAGCTGTAAAAGTATTACTAAAAATGCATCTCATACATTGCTCAAGGCACTATAAATTAACAGTCCAGGTTTTGATCATCCCTGATATTCTATCAGCTCTTGTGTCAACAACTTATTTACCCTTTTGAGAGATAAATTTAAAAATAAAGAGCTCCTCTTAACCCAAAGCAGACCCAATGTGGTATGGTCTAGCATGCAAAGAGTACTGCAAAAGCATTATCCTACTTATTTCAGGTTCTATTCTTCCTGACAGAACAATTTATATAGTTGTCGTCAATACCCTATAACTGATGCTTATGAGCTAACCATGTAGAAGATGATCATTTAGATATTTTCAAACATACTATTGTTCAACTCATTGCCATTCTCTACATATACATTTGCATATGCTTCCATTTTGAAATTTACTTCTATACCCAACAGAGAAACCTAATATTATACTAAATTTGATCTTTCAAGAGGTAGCAATTTAAAATCATTATTCTGCAATTAAAATACCTGTAATCTTCTCCCAACTTTGTCATTGAGGAAGTTTAAAACCATGCATTTAATATCTTCTTTGAGGTTACTGACTAAAAATTTTGGGAATATAATGAAACACTGTGATTTGATATCATTTGTTAGACAATACTATTAAATTGTGAATTAACTGGTTATCAATCTATGTAAATGGTGAAATATGTTGACCAAATTGGTTGAAATTAGGAAATGTAATATGCTAACATATATACAATTAAAAGGAAATGATACCTTACAGAATATTTTTTAGTGAAATATTCTGGTCCCCATATATTACTTCTTTTTACTTTATACTTATTCAAATTTTACATGGATAATTTACACTATAATCCTGAAAACTACTATACCTGAGACTGTCTTCTATATGTTCATGATATATCTGCTTAGTCTCCTTTGCTGTTTTCAGATATGTCACCTAATCCAGTTTCCATGTCCTGTCTCATTTTTCACTTTTCAAAGGTCATTAGCAAGCAACCCCAACCTTGTATTTTGTCACATTCTAAAATGTCTTTTATCCAGGCATTGAAATTTAACTCGACTCAAAATATCTATGGACTGTCAACCCAAAAGTCTTTGAAAATCATTTCACCCTTAAAACCTACCTCCAAGTTAAAAAAGAAAAAAAACTTTAAATTTGTTCTGATGAACAATTGAGTTTATAAATTGCTTTCGTATCTCTGGCTTCAGTTTTCTCCTATCAATGCTAATTAATTTTGTTTATTTATTTAATTTATTTGTTCTTTTTAGTTATATATGGCAGTAGAATCTGTGCTAATTAATTTTATGAATACACTTATCTCTAGTAGGAATTTGAATCCTCTTATCTATCTCCATGTTTCTTGGTGAAAGTGAAACTTTTCTGTGAGTGAGACAAATGTGACATTCAATGGACTAGAGTAATAAGAGATTTCCCTTTAATAATTTTTATCATGCCTACCTTTTTGATCTCTATTCCATACCTATCTTTTTGGTTTACTTTGCTATTATTGTATCTCTAAATTTCATGCAACAATACAATCTGTGAATGCTTTCTATTCTGGAAGAGTCTCTGACTTATGAAGGTTGTTGGGACTTTCAATGTAGATCTAATGTGCAAAATTAATACTTGACATGGCACACTCTGATGTAGGTATACCCTTTAGTGCCAAGACTAAAGGGCTTCCAAGAAAGATTTTTAATGCAAATTCAGGATATTTACAAAATCTTCTTTAGGCTTAATTTAATGAACATATGATTTTCTCACTGAATATCTATAGCTAGAGTAGTTAGTAGGTCAAGGATTTAGGGAATCTAAATCATAGCTTTAAAACTTGGAAATTTGATAATAAAATTCCTACCAATAATATTCTCAGCCCCATTGAGTATGAGGCTTCTTTTATTACCCTGACCTGGACAAGACTTGTTCAGGAAATATCTCTAGCTCTGCAATATTCTGGGCAACAGGGACTGATTTTTTAAATTTTTTAAACAAAATGTATGTCAATCCTTGAAGTATTATGTATACTCATGATTTCTATTTTTTAAGGAATAGAACAGATTTCAAAAAAATAATAAAATTTCAAGTAAAATAATTTTAAAAAATTGCTGTTGCTTTGGAAAGGGAAATTTAACAGATTAGAAGCACCTTTGAAAAAACAAAAAGTAACAAAGTAATACTAAAACTATGAAGAAAAAACTGAAGAGTGAAAAATATGAATTTATTTTCCAAGTTACTAAGTAATATAATGTTAAATCACCAAAGTACTTGTTGACTGAGTGGTCATGGGTCAAGACAGCAGACTAAGCCCTATGATCATATTTTTTCTCTCCTGAGGCAGTAATTAAAATTATTTAAAAAATGTACAACAGACAACATGGTCATATGGGATGGACACCATTAAGGAGGGAGAAATTTCAACTAGTTCTGGTGAAGTAAAGTTGAAGAAAACATTCTCTGTAATTGTGTCAGCCAGCCAGTTCACCCTGCAGATGCTTAAGAAGGCTACAGACTCAAAGTCCAACAGAAGCTAAGTGTCAGGAGTGGAGATGAAAACAGAGAAACTATTTGAAGATTTAAACAGAAAGGAGGCAACGATCCCAATACTTTTTCAGACTCTGGAGGAAAAAGTTGAAAGCCACAGCCATTTAAGTCTTTGATAGAACAACTTATGACTATCTTTCAAAAATAAAACAACAAACCAAAACAAAACTGAATAAATTATATGGGGTGAGTTAAGGCAATTCTAGCACTCCAGAATAAAGTGTTCTGAATTCTAGCATTTAATAGCCTCAGTAAAATATCCTGCTTAGTCCAAATTGGAGGCAGTTCATTAAAAATCCTGTCCAGCCAGAGGTACTCTGATCGTCATTTGTATTATCTTATGTTAAATGTGAATGCATGACCAGTATTGCTAGATATTTCAGGGTATCCTGTGACATGGAAAATATTGATCAAAACAAACATACAAACAACAACATCGACTGAAAGAAATGCATATAACTCAACAATTAGAGGAAAACTTTGAGGGAAATTAGTTTGTAGTCTCAGTGCTATAGGGACTCTATTTACAAATAAAGATATATCTATAGAGAAATAAAATATACAATTGCTATGCTATAAAAGACAGTAATCACAAACATTTTAGAGAATAAGCAAAAAATTTCCTTAATATAAGCAATATGCTTCATGCAATAAATTGCCTAATATAAACAACATATAGCATAAGCAACACACATGTATGAAAAAGATTTTATGAGAGGTCTCACCCGACTAACAGGAGTTCAAAGGGGAAAAAAGAACAGAAAATGGTAGCAGAGAATAATAGGAGGTAATTTAACAAAGCTTAAGGAAGAAAACAAAAAGAAACTATAATTAATACACAGAATGAATAGCAACAGGTGACCATACTCTGAAATTTCATGTTACCAATAATAAAAAGAAAATCCATAAAAAATTTTAGACAGAAAACATTATTTACAAATAAACCTTTTTCAGACTGCAAACATGCAAACAGACCATTCATCCTTAGTCAAAGAAAAAAAATGCCTTCAAATTCCAGAGAAAAAATAATAGAAAACCTATAGCAATTAGAAATCAAAACTGTGAATAAGCCTCTTCCTAACTGTTATGTCTCTGACAGGTTACCTTGTACACCTATCTTCCTGTATCATTGAAGATGTATTCAGTGCAATGAGGAGTAACAAGAAATGAACCACTGGGATGTTCAAGAGCCAAGAGGGAAACCCAGGGGACTGCTTGTCTGAAAGCCTATAATATCAATCTGTGCAACTTTGGTCAGGAAAATAGAAGAAATATTTGGTAAAAGGTTGTATGTTCATCCATATGACTTAGACAATGTTCCTTGAGCAACCAAAAGAACTTAAACTATAATAATAAAGGAAAATTATAAGCCGGGCACGTTGGCACAAGCCTGTAATCTCAGCACTTAGGGAGACTGAGACAGGAGAACTGCGAGTTTAAAGCCAGCCTCAGCAATGGCGAGGCGCTAAGCAACTCAGTGAGACCCTGTCTCTACATAAAACACAAAATAGGGCTGGGATGTGGCTCAGTGGTCGAGAGCCCCTGAGTTCAATCCTCAGTACCAAAAAAAAAAAAAAGGAAAATTATAACAAATATTCTTAGAAGACTTATGCTTTTATAAAAAATTCTTGTTACTGTCATTTTTTGCTAACTCAAAGAGAATGAAGGTAAACAAGTATATTTGGTCTGACATGTTCAATTTGAAGTCCTGCCATTAGTTTCAAAATTATGTGTCTTCAGTTTAGAAACTGTCTCTGCTTCAAAATGTAATTACACTCTTCTCTTAATTTCCTTCCTATCCAACTTTGATTATCTGATCCATCTTTTCGACCAGTCTTATCAAAACTGCCTTGCTCCTTTACTCTGCTAGCACCAACTAAACACTAATATTTTCTTTTTGCTTATATCCAAGTAGAAGAGTGATGTAGATGCTACAAATAAGCAAATGAATAAATAAACAAATAAGTAACATAAGTTGCTCTAAAGAATTATAATTCAATCATGAGAAGCTTCAGCTATGTCAATAATACTGACTAGCAAGTGTAATTAATCTTTTTAATATTTTTTCCATATTCCCCCAAAATATAAACCTTTGCGAATCTCTTCTAGCTTCAAAACTTAGTATCTCCCTCCACTTTCTTGACCAAGCTAGCTTATCATTTTAGAGAGAAAATAAGTCAGGAAAAGGATGCCCACTTCTCAAAACAAAACAGTTACCTTTCCTCATCTTATCTCCTCATTACCATATATAACAGGTAATTTTCAGTAGTCATTTAATTTAATCTTTCAGAAGCACTCTTTACATCTTGAAAGACTCTCAGTCTTTGCTTTCAGGGAAAACTCACTTTAGAGATCCTTCTTCCAACTTCTCGAATTTCTCTCACATGCAATGAACATTAGAATAGTTCAGAGTTTCTTTCCTAAGATCTTTGCTTATAGCTCCAATTCTCCTACCAGAATTCCACCCATTTCCTTGACTTCACATCCAAATCTTAACCTCTGTAGTATGCTCCTCAACTCCAGATCCACTTATTGAATTGGGACTGTACCATTGCCCCTCCAACATTTCACCCCCAAGTCACCTTGATTCTCACTCAGACTTCTCCTCAGGTTCGTTACTCTTAATTACCATTTGCTTCCTCCAATCTCTTCTTCACAAATCTGCTAGAGAGATCTTTCAATTCAAATATATCCATGTCACCTATATAGGCCCCATGTAGTTCCTCTGTCTCTACAGTAAAGCCCAGAATCCTGTCCTGGGTTTGTAAGTCCTACCTGATTTCACCTCAGGTGTTGCTTCCAAACTATAATGGTTATTTTTAGTTGTCCACTTGATTGGATTAAGAGATGCAGATGATTAAGAGACTTCTAGGTGTGTCAATGAAGGTGTGTCTAGGAATAATTGGCATGTAGGATAGAAAACTAAAGTAGAGACCCTCCCTAAGCATGGGTAGCACCATCCAAGAGTATGGTGGCTTGGATGAAATAAAAGTTGGAAGAACAAGGAAGCAGCAGCAGATGTAAGCCCTGTTCATCTTGAATGGGTTCTTGACTACTGCTCCTATCACCTGAGGATATCGGACTCTCATTTCTTCGCTCTGCCAAAGCAGACTCTGCCAATGATTCTCCTGGGAGTTTGCAGAAACCTTTGGTCTCAGATTAGGATAGCACCATTGATCCCTCTTGATTGAGGCTTCAGCCTCTTGGACTGCACAGCTACTGATTCCTCCAGCTCTCTTGCCTGCAAATGGCAATTGAGGACTATCCAGCTTCTGGCCGTGTAAGCAATCTAATAATTCCCCTTTTTATAATCATAAAGGTTCTCTAGAGAACCCTGACTAATGTACAGACTTCTTTACAACATCCTTTGGGTTCCTTGCTTGTCATTCATTCTAGATTTCTCAGTGTCTTGTTGTTTTTATTTTGCAGTCTTTCACAAGGTATGATGCTTGCTGTGTTGCTCAGATCCCATTCCAGGTGTAAGAATTTTATTACTTCAACTTCTGTGATTGCCACCAACACACAGGTCTCAACTGTCAGCTCCTTTCAGGGATTGCGTAAGGAAAGAAAATCATCTCTCGCAAAGCTGCATCCTCCTTGGGGTGGGATAAGAGAGCAGGCTGCACCAAAGTATTCATTGTCAAGGGAGTTTAAAAGCTTGGCTCTCTAGCTTCGACTTGGGACAGCTCTGAAGAGTCACTATCTTCAAAGACCCAATGCTATGAAGTTTCTGTTGTAAATGCATCTGGCTTCATTGCTTTTTCCTGTTTCTATCTCTTCCCTTCAATAGGGACAAATGTCAAGAGCACTAACACACTGCTATAGGCAGAGTCCATTTCTCATGCAACCTGTGACATTTAATGTCACCACTTCTTTGACATTCTGTTCCACTCCCTTATTTTCCTGACTTCTCACTGTTTGTGTCATTTTTTCATGCAGGCACATCCTGATTCCTCACAATAGGATAAGTTTCCTAATGTGCGTTAAAGCACCCTGCGCTTCCCTGCTTTTAGTACCCATCATATAGTGAATCATTTAGATAATTCTGCATTCTCATCTGGATTTAACCTCCATCACCATTCCACTCCATGCTAGTATTTTTCAGTTTTGTTTATTTTCCAGTTCATGATGTCACCTGCTGCTGGTCCTCACACTATTTTTCCCTTTCCACTTCTTTTTCTACTTCATTCCATTTAGTGAACTCTCATTCATCTTTTGTGTCTTTGCTGAAACCGTATCACACCAGGGGAGTTTCTTCCATTCCAAATATTGAATATTTATAGTAAATATTACAAATATATACTATTCCTAAATAGAAACAGCATGCTTTTATTCTCCATACAATGCAAGGATGAAGAAATTGGGCATGCCCTCCCCCCATTTTATCCTTAAATCTTAACACACTGCTTCACAGTTTGTAAATGCTAAATGGATGCAGGCGGAAAGACTGATTACTTTATATTTCCTTCTTTCCATCCACACATATATGGTTTGACCTTGGGGTACTTGGCTCTCAAATGCATGATTCTTGTCAGAATCCCATGATTCTCTCTTTTCATTCCACTTAAACTCAGAGATGTACAATTTCCGTATTGATGAATATGGAAGTGAGAATGGAATAGTGGGTTGAGTATGGAGGCACCTATTCACTACTAGTTCTCAGAGACATAAGGAAGGATGTCACCTATATAGTTCACACTAAGGAGTGTGTTCTTATTTGATAAGGATAGTAGCAGACATTTCCTGATGTTGTTTAGGTTGTCCCTATTTTATATTATGTAGCAGTTTCTTATCTTAGTGGCACTAAAATAACTAACATTTCTAGTTTGGTACACTTGCTACTAGCATAATTCTTATATTTTATAAAATGTTAATAGTAAATGGAATTATTCTTTCCAAAATTAAATCAGTTTATAAGAAATTGGAAAAGACCCAAATATCTTTAAAATTCTTTCTAGATTTTGGCAATATGATTAGTATTTGTCCAACCAATACTATAACTCAACTTGTGTACATATCTATATACTCATATGAGAAGTATTTTTACTTCTTTCTGTTGTTTAATCATATATAATCACATTTACAAACTTAGACTTTGAGAACATTTGAAAATCAAATGCTTGATTTGTTATTTTTTAACCTGTCCATATTGCTCCATTTTAGACTTTTAATTAATGTTTGAGACTGGCTATACTACTTGTTTGCATTTACTTACTGCCACTCCTCTGGATGGGGCAATATTTCTGCCCTATTAGTGTCAGATTTGGCTTAATATGACCAAAGAAATTTGATGAGAACTTTTAGAATAAAACAGTTAATTTATCCTGTTTTCTTATTTTTCTTTCTGGCACAAGATAGAGAGTTCTTCAGGTCTGAATATTATAGTAAAAGGTCCGTTCTTATGATTAAATATATTAGAAGATATACATGCATCTGTATATATATATATTTATACATGCACAAATATAGAGAAATCCATATATACACATACATATAAAGCTGCACATATATAAAAATTGTAATACACAAATACTTGCATAAACATACTCACTTTCATTTTTTTTTTGTACCAGGAATTGAACCCAGGGTGCTTAACCACTAAGGCACATCCCCAACCCCTTTATCCCATTTTATATTTTATTTAGAGACAGGGTCTTGGTAAGTTGCTGGCTTTGAACTCATGGTCCTCCTTTCTCAGGATCCTGAGCCTCTAGGATTACAGGTGTGCACCATGACACCCAACTAACAAATAAATATCTTTGAACAAAAGCCAACATAAACAGAGCCTGTTAAATAATCATGTGGGATGACTGTTCCCTTTGTGGACCTAGAGAAGATAAGTACTGAGCAGGCTCTTATAGAATGAAACAGTACCATTCCATGTGGAATTGCCTGCTTTTGTGAGCCACATCACCCTCAGTTAAGCTGCTCAACTATGACAAAAATAGTCCAAAGGGGGAACATTCTGTAGTCAATTTGCCCTCTCTATTCCAGTTACCTGGTTAGCTACTGTCATATTTTTCCAGATTTTGAAAATGCAGAGGGAGAGATGATAAGCTTTGAATTGATTGTGTGTAGACATCATCCTTTCATTTTGCTCAAAATACAGATTGCATGATAAAATCATTAACAGAGTAATTTTGCTTTTGTTAGCAGAACTGTATGCAAGCTGAAGTTTTGTTAATAATTTTTGGCTAAATAAAGGATCAAATCAAGTTCAATCTAATTTCTATTGCACTGTTGAACATACTTTAGAAGAGAAAATTTAATATTAGTAAATGTATTCTGAAAATTGAGCCATTTCTCATGTGAGAAGTTTCATGCTGGTTTCACCCTCTCTCCTTGAATATGTTGCCTTCACCTGAGACAATGCTGTGTGGCTTTCCATCTGTAATATCCACAACTCCAAAATCCTCTTTCTTGGAAATACAGCTCTTTATGTATCTACCTTTGAAACAGAAGTTAAGTTTTAACCTCAAATCTGCATTCCTACTACTCATTAAACTCCTTTACAAAAGAAAAGAGACTCTTTTATAGATTTTCTACCTAAGAGCAGTACCAAGAACCCAAGCAGAATTGAGTTAATAGTTGTTTCTCTAGATGATCACTCACATAGGACCTACTACAATCCATTTAATATAGACAGAAAGGCTCTGTATAAAACTGAGCTTTTATCATCTACAGAAAGCTCAAGGAGTCTGTGGCTCATTCTTTTTTTCCAATTATATAAAGATAAGAAAACTAAAGCCTGAGGTACTTAACACCATCTAAACAAAGTCTATAAATAACTTTTAATACCAATATTTACCAATTTTCAGCATATCCCATATGACAATACATGTAAACTCATTCAAACTAGGAATGAAGCTCAGTGCTGGAAGGCTCAGTGGTGGAAGGTGAGCACCAAAAATATAAAACTAAAATTAGAAATATCATCAATTCTTTTAACATTTTTACCTGTTACGATGAAAAACATTTGGGTTTTCATGGCTTAAATTAACTGTGCAATATTCCCAAAATATTGGGTGATTAATGTACGATTTTAAACTAAATCTTTCTGTCTGGGAAAATAGATGGGAAGTGGAAAAATGTGTGACATTCTTGGTACTGTTACTGTTACTGAAATGTTACTCTTGATAATCCCCTAACAACTCTAAACTTCAACTTAATCATCTAGAAAAATAAAAGAATTAAAATAATCTCTAAGGTGATTTAAAAACTGTGATTTTTCTTTTCAGTAAGACTTGTAAAAATTACTGATGTAATACATACAGAAGTTTATTACCTTACGTCTTAAGTGATACTCATTTCTTATCATATTTTGTTAGGCTTGACTTGAAATATGTGAATTGAATCAAGTTATACTAAAGGAAGCTTGCTAACATGTATCTGACAGGAAAAAACTCTTTCAGCCTGAATTACTATGATCCTCTGGCTTTAGTTCTCTTTAAGCTTAAGTTTGCTGCTATGTGAAATGTTCTTTCCCCTTAGAAATAACTTCTCAGGGTTGTGGTTATGGCGCAGTGGTAGCTGGCCTAGCACACGGGAGGCACGGGGTTCAATCCTCAGCACCACATAAAAATATAATAAAGATGTTCTGTCCACCTACAACTAAAAAATAAATATTTTGAAAAAAAAAGAAATAACTTCTCAAACATTATATTTTAAATATTAATCTTGAAAATACTTCTTAAAGCTTTTAACATAAAAAATGTGATATTAAATAGTTAAGGTCTATTTCCCAAGATGCTACAGAGAGTTAAAATGATGAAACATGTAGACTCTAGTTTTCCTTATAATAGATGAAAAAAATAGTAGGTCAACTGCCTCTAGGATAAAAGCTGTATTTAATTAAGTTACATCTTACATGTGGTTAAGCCATAAGAAGGTCATTTTTGCATGAAGGTAGGTAATCCTTAAACTGAGCATAAAGTTTACTAAATGCACAAATTATTCACATATATTTTTGATAAATGAAAGTAAATATACTTTCTCTTTCTATTTTATAAGCCATTGCCTAGCCAATTCAAAGAATTTGCTATGATCCTGCTACTGATTATATGTAGTTCTGAAAGATTGGTACATACACTCTCTTATTGCAGGATGTGATGGGATGGAAAGTTTTTCATTATTTCCAAGTAAGTGATTACAGTGATAGCCTCTGAAAAATTGCATAATTGAAATACTGGTTGTGTATTGCTTCAAGCAGGCATAAATTGAAATGGATGAAATAAAAATCCTTTTAAAACAGAAAAGTGTATTTCCTATTCTCCTTCCTTTCAGTCTACTCACATTATTATGATTATTACAATTTTGCAATTACAGAACTTTAAAAATGCATTGTGCTTAAGCCAAGAACTATTATTACCAATGTATTCTGAATTAAGAATCAACCACAAAGATTTCATCAGTGAGACCTCTCAGTCACTCTACCTTCTGTTAATCTGAGCACTAGAAGATGAAAAGGTCAAGCCCAACAACTATACATACTGAATAGCTGTTTAACACAGCAAGAGACACTATTATAGGCTGGATACCAAAATTGCAACCTGAAAATGCAGAGCCACTAGCGCTGTGGAAGTGAACCTTCCCAGATTTAATTAAAACTATACATAAAGATACTATGGATGATGAATCAGAGACCACGACAATTATCACAGTCTTTTTGTGTGGGGGTAATAAAAGAAAGTTACCATTCAGAAAAAAAAGATATTGAATTCAGAAGATGATGCTGTAGAGCAAGTTCTTGCTGAATTAAAACTGAGTGCCTTTTTTGCCATTTGCTGAAATGCCTTTATCCAGGATGGGAATAGTTGGTGGTTTAAGTGGTATTTTTTTCATTCAAATTCATGTTTTCCAAATGCTTTTTATGGATTTCAACAATGGACGTATATATTCTGGGCTTTTGATAGTAATGAAATTTTAATGCATATTTAACAACTTCTTTCTTCAGGCTCTTGCAATAGGGAATGCTACTGACTTACTATTTATAACTTTTATGGAAGTGCTTCTAAAAAGAGTATTTCTAAATAACCAACAATAGCAGTCAGGTTACAATTAGTGTTCAGTCTGAAAATTCAGTAAAGTGTAATTCCATATAATGAATATATATACATATATAATCATACATTATAAGGAATAGTAAGAGCAATTTTTAAAAATCCATTCCCTTGATGATTTTGTTCCTAATACTCTTAGAAGTTTAATATATACGTCTTAAAGTAACTGTCAGCTAAACCTCCATTTAACAAAGATAATGGTGGAGACATTCCATTATGCCAGTGAAGGATAATTTGGATGTTTTAGTTTGCTAGAGCTGCCTTAACAAAGCACCACAAGCTTGGTAGCTTAAACAGAAGACACTGAATTTCAAAGTTCTTGGGGTTAAAGGTTCAAAATCAAGGTATTGACAGGGTCAGCTCCTCCTGAGAATTATGGAGGAACGATTCATTTCAGACCTCTCTCCCTGGCTTGTGGGTGACCATCTTCAGGTTGTTGTGGTGTTTTGCCTTTATATATGTCCATCTCCAAAAGGACCCCAGTCTTATCGTATTAAGGACCACCCTAATGACTACCTTTTAGCTTGATTAATTCTAGACAAATCCTTTCTCCAGATAAAGTCAGGTTCTAAAGTTCTGGGAGATTGGACTTCAACATATGAGTTTGGACAGCAGACAACTAGAACCCTAACAAAGTAGTTTTGCTCTTTCATTTTTAATAGTTTCAACATCTTAACTGAAAATATGAAGATTTCTTTGTGTAGATGACTACTATTCTCCTATACTAAAACATGACAGAACAATAAATAGTATTTATATGATTCTATAAATTACCTTTTACTTTATTCCACAAAACCTTCTACTATATTGGGAATGAAATGTAATAAACTTTCTTTATATTTTATCTGTTTTGTAATATTTTTCACATTAGGTGTTATGTTCAAAACACTAGTAAATATATAATCTTAACAATGTAAATGACATCAATGATAAGAAAGAAATGTTTTAATATCTCAAGGAAATTTAGAAATATTTACAAAGCAAAGTTCTTTTTATATAACCAAGAAACTTATTCTGTACACACATCTTCCTAAAAGCTATACAATTGTCAGACATGTATTTACTTTACAAACAAACATGTTAAATTAAAATTATTTAATGATACTTGCTAAAGCACAGAATGTACTACTGCATCAGAAATAGGGACCACTACAATGGAGTCTTGGAGTGGGGCAGAGAGATTTTATAGCATAACAAGTAGGAATTTTTAGTCAAGAAGTAGGCTAGAGCCAGGCACGATGGCTAACGCTTGTAATCCCAGCACTTTGGGAGGCTGAGACAGAAGAATCGTGAGTTCAAAGCCAGCCTCAGCAACAGCAAGGCTGCTAAGCAACTCAGTGAGACCCTGTCTCTACATAAAACACAAAATAGGGCTGAGGATGTGGCTCAGTGGTCGAATACCCCTGAGTTCAATCCCTGGTACCAAAAAAAAAAAAAAAAAAAAGGAGGCTAGAAGCCAGTGGATAAAAACTACAAAGAGGATGCATTGGAGTAAGGGGAATTCTGGCTACACCCATATTTACCAGTATTCCTGCTGAAGGCAGACCGGGGTAATCAGACATCATCTGATCATCTAAAGGGTGGTAGAGAATAGGAGATCTGATCGAATGTGGAGAGTGATTAGATATTAAGCCTCGGGATTCTAATTTAGTGGGATTCTAAAAATTCAGCTACAACTGGATTTTTCAATGAAGTTCACAGATGGACCAAGAAGAAGATTCTAAACACTGACTACAGTTTGATGAAACAAAGAAGCTTTGTTACTTTTTTCAGAACTTTGATAAAATGGATGAATACAACAGACTGGAACAAATTTCTCATATGCTGTTAAAATTCTTTTGAATTCCATGTGAATGATACTTTTAATTTTTGAAACCTATCATTTATTTAGCTTTTGTGCTTTATATAAATGATAAAGCCAGTATTAATAAAAACATTTGAAAATTGCATAGCATAGTCCTTAAGTTTTAGGGTCTGAGAATAGATAAATGTTCAATACATGACTCCATTATCTAATTGCTCAATGACCTGGAGCAAGTCACTTCACTTAACTGAGCTTCAGTTTCATCTTGTGTCAATTCAAATAATGATAAATGTAAAACAAAATAATGATGAATGTAAAGTATTTCAAAGAGTATTTGACTCATAGTAAGAGCTATGTGTATATTAATTGTTTGGCTCTTGAAGTGAAACTCAACTTTTCTACAGTTTAGTCTGCATATTGCTTTTATTGTTCTATTCTCATATAGAGAACACACAGAACTGTACCATAGCCATATGAAGTTAAAGGCTTTCCACACAAATTTAACTTTGGAGATAGGCTTGAAAATATATGTTTTATGGCAATAACAAAAAATAGCATAAAATGATAAGAATTAGATGCCCTTAGGGAGAAGGTTCTTTATATAAGATTTAATTTTTTGAAAGAAAGCAGCAATAAAACAGAAAAGAAACCATTTTATTACAGTTTAAGTGTCAACAATATGTGGTGTAAAACAAGGTCAAGTTTTCTCTTAAAAACATACGCTATAAATTCTGTAGTTTATTGAAAAGATAAGAACCTTGCCAGAAAGAGGTTTTATACCTTTTATATAAGTATCACTTGTTTTATTTTCAGTTTATTGTGTTGTACCTGCTATGAATGTCAAAGACATGACATGAATGTAAAGACTGAAAAGTTTTAAGAACATGAGATCAGGACTGGATAGGACCAGAAAGCTGGAGAAAACTTTCAATGTTCAGTAATGTTTATGGTATAAATGGTATTTAGAAAGAGAATATAAGGCATGGGCTTGGAATACAGAGTGAAAATTAAGCTGGTCAGAAAACTAAAATTGAAGTTGTTGATAACTGTAGAAAGATAGTAAACAATGTTTTCTATCTTGAATTGAGGATTAAGTCAGATAACAGAAAAAATAAAATTCAAACAAAAATCATTTCAATTCCCATAAGCAAAGAATAACAAAAGCAATTATATCTGGGGATTCTGACTTCACTTATACTTCTTTCTCATTTCTCAAATATGACACTAATGTGCTCTTTGAATTTGGCAAAGGCAATCTCACCATTGCTGTCAAAGTTGACATTTTCATTTCCCTAACATTTGTTAGTTTGTTGTCGAAAGGCCTCACATTAGTTTTTAGTTCCAGCTGTATCATAAATATAAATGATGGGCAAAGACTTTGCATAGGTATAATTGCTGAATAAATTTTCTTTTTTTAATTAATAGAAGAAGGCCTCAGTCCTTGTTGATTTATATTTGAACCAATCAGGCATCTTAATTGTCTGTTGCATGCTTCAGCAAAATAAGCCCATGGTCAAGATGAAAGATAATGCAGTAACATAAAAGTTAACATAGGAGCTCCACAAGTGTTTTTGAATCTGTAAATTGTTGAATGGACAAACTAGACATGTTGCAACATGTTGTTCTATTCAGTGTCATGTTAATCTGTATGAGTATGTTATCTTACATGATTTGCATTGATTCATAATTTTTCACAGACTAGGTTAAGATTCATTTCAATTTATTTCATCATGCATGTGTTGTTAATTGACTACCTCAAATTAAGAACTCTGTGGTTTTATTATATGTGGAAACTGATTTTGATTGTTAACATTTTTTATTCTCATTTTCTTCTCTTTACAGGAACTGTTCGCCATCTTGCTTTCAATATAATAGATATTATATGTTTTAGATAATTAACTTATAGAGAAAACGTTTAATTTGGCTTAAAGTTTTAGAGGTTCTAGCACATGATCTTTTGGCCTCTATGCTTTGGGCCTGTAGAGAGGCAGCACATCATGGCAGGAGTGTGTGGTACAACAAAACTGCTCAACTCATCATGAGAAAGAAAACAAAAGAGAAAGAGAGAAAGGGGCCAGAGTCCCACACTTCTCTTTGAGGACAAAGCCTCAATAGCCTAAAGAACTCCCACAAGGCCCCACTTCCTAAAGTCTCCACCATCCTCCAATATGCCACCTTGAGTACCAGGCCTTTAACATATGAACCTTTGAGGGACATATAAGATCCCAGCTATCACAGCAGATATCAGATTGAAAATCATTCATGAAGAATAGAATCCTTTCATTTGTAACAAAAAGGATGAAACTGGAAAACATTATATTAAATGAATAAGCCAGACTCAGAAAGATAAGTACTACATATTCTCTCTCATATGTAGAAGCCAATAAGGTTGACCTGAATGTATAATAGTATTTAACAGAGATTGAGAAGAATGTATGGTGAGAGAGGGTAGCTAAAGGAGATTGGATCTGATCAGTGTACTCTCTATTCATGTACAAAAATATCAGACTGAACCCCTTTAATATACATAATTAATACATATTGAACAAATTATAATTAAAAAGTTACCAATAGTTCATTTGTATACTGTAGATTTTTGCAAGAACTCAAATATATGCTAATAATCTTTGAAAATAACACTCTTTTTCATGCTTAAGGAAAGTTATCCTGATGCCCCTGAACACCCAGTGCCCCACAGCTTTCTAAAGGGACAGATTACCCAATCTATTTCACCTGACTAACATCCCTGGAACTATCCAGACCTTCATCCTCTTGCTCTCTCTTGCACTCTCAATTAAATTTTTCTTTTTTTTTTTTTCTTACCTTTGGCTAGTATAATCACATACACATTGAGTAAAGCGTGGACCCTTTATTAAAACAAAAAAAAATGGTATTAGCAAGAGATTAAGGGCAAATTCTGTACAGGAAGAAGAAAGAGTGACTTTGGAAGTTACCATCCCTTTTGGCTGGTAATGTTTTTTGGTTTTTGTTTTTTTAAATTTTGTTGGTACTGGGGGATTGAACACAGGGGCGCTTATTCCCTGAACCACATCCCCAGCACTTTGAATTTTTATTTTGAGACAGGATCTCACTAAGTTGCTTAGGGCCTCACTAAACTGCTGAGGCTGACTTTGAACTTGTGATCTTCCTGCCTTAGCCTCTCAAGCCACTGGGATTATAGGCATGGGCCACTCTACCTGGCACTGGTAACATTTTTAAAGAAAGGGATAGAAGAATCACTAATCTGGAAAAAAAATTCACAATCTTTATGAAAAGTTTCTAGCAAGTTCACTTATATTTATCATTTCAACTTAATCCTAAAGAATCTTTCCTTACTTTCTCTTTCTGATAGAATTCCTCTTACAAAGGAATTCAATTCAATACTTTTATGTCAATCATCACTAATTTCCTCAATGAGATATTCTCATCTCACTAAGGCCTCAGCAACACTATTAGTTGTCTTAAGTAGCACATGGTGACTAGTTCCATAAGTTTCTTTTTGTTTCCATGAAAATTGGATCCAATATCTCATAATGTTGCAACTAGTATTTTAAGGTATTCTTTTTTAAATTAATTTATTTAAATGCATTTCAAGTCATAGTACATATATAGAGCTCAATGTTTCCATTTCTCTGGTTGCAAACCAGATAGAGTCACACCATTTGTGTCTTCATTCATGCACCTAGGGTAGTGATGACCATCTCATTCAACCATCTTTACTACACCCCTTCCCTTTCCCTCCCGCCTCCTCTCCCCTACCCCATCCAGAGTTCCTCCATTTCTCCTATGTACCCCATTCCCACCCCCCTTATGTATCAGCATCCACTAATCAGAGAGAACATTCAGCATTTGGTTTTTTGGGATTGGCTTACTTCACTTAGCATAATGTTCTCCAATTCCATCCATTTGCCTGCAAATGCCATAATTTCATTCTCTTTTATTGCTGGATAATATTCCATTGTATAAATGTACCACAGTTTCTTTATCCATTCATCTATTGAAGGGCATCTGGGTTGCTTCCACAGTTTTGCAATTGTGAATTGCTCTGCTATAAACACTGAAGCGGCTACGTCACTGTAGTATGCTGTTTTTAAATCTTTAGGGTATAGGCCAGGGAATGGAATAGCTACATCAAATGGTGGTTCCATTCCAAGTTTTTAAGGAATCTCCATAGGGCTTTCCAGATTGGTTGCACCAGTTTGCAGTCCCACCAGCAATGTTTGAGTGTGCCTTTTTTACCACATCCTCGCCAGCACATATTGTTGCTGGTATTTTGGATAGCTGCCATTCCGACTGGGGTGAGATGAAATCTGAGAGTGGTTTTGATTTGCATTTCTCTAATGGCTAGAGATGTTGAACATTTCTTCATATATTTGTTTATTGATTGTATATCTTCTTTTGAGAGGTTTCTATTCAGCTCCTTAGCCCATTTATTGATTGGGTTGTTTGTTTTTTTGGTGTTAAGTTTTTTGAGTTCTTTATATATCCTGGAGATCAGTGCTCTATCTGATGTGCATGTGGCAAAAATTTGCTCCCAGAATGTAGGCTCTCTGTTCACTTCATTGATAGTTTCTTTTGCTGAGAAGAAGCTTTTTAGTTTAAATCCATTCCATTTATTGATTCTTGCTTTTATTGCTTATGCTTTTGGAGTCTTGTTAAGGAATTTAGGGCCTAATCCAATGTGATGAAGATTTGAACCTACTTTCTCCTCAGTTAGATGCAGGGTCTCTGGTCTAATTCCTAGGTCTTTGATCCACTTTGAGTTGAGTTTGCATGGTGAGAGGTAGGGGTTTAGTTTCATTTTACTGCATATGGATTTCCAGTTTTCCCAGCACCATTTGTTGAAGAGGCTAGCTTTTCTCCAATGTATGTTTTTGGCACCTTTGTCTAGTATGAGATAGCTGTATTTATGTGCATTACTCTCTGTGTCTTCTATTCTGTACCATTGGTCTACATGTCTGTTTTGGTGCCAGTACCATGCCGTTTTTGTTACTATAGCTTTGTAGTAAAGTTTAAGGTCTGGTATTGTAATGCCTCCTGCTTCACTCTTCTTTCTCAGGATTGCTTTAGCTATTCTGGGTCTCTTATTTTTCCAAATGAATTTCATGATTGCCTTTTCTATTTCTGTAAGAAAGGCCTTTGGGATTTTAATTGGGATTGCATTGAATCTGTATAGTGCTTTGGGCAGTATGGCCATTTTAATAATATTGATTCTGCCTATCCAAGAGCATGGGAGGTCTTTCAATCTTCTAAGATATTCTTCAATTTCTTTCTTTAGTGCCTTGTAGTTTTCATTGTAGAGGTCTTTCACCACTCTTGTTAGATTGATTCCTAAGTATTTTATTTTTTTGGAGGCTATTGTGAATGGAGTAGTTTTCCTAATTTCTCTCTCAGAGGACTCGTTGCAGATGTATTGAAATGCATTGATTTATGGATATTGATTTTATATCCTGAAACTTTGCTGAAATCATTTATCAGTTCTAGAAGTTTTCTGGTGGAATTTTTTGGATCCTTCAAGAATAGAATCATGTCATCTGAAAATAATGATAGTTTGAGTTCTTCTTTTCCTATTTGTATCCCTTTAATTTCTTTCATCTGTCTAATTGCTATGGCTAGAGTTTCAAGGACTATATTGAATAAGAGTGGTGAGTGAGGGCATCCCTGTCTTGTTCCAGTTTTTAGAGGGAATGCTTCCAATTTTTCTCCATTTAGGATTATGTTGGCCTTAGGCTTAGCATAGATTGCTTTAACAATGTTGAGGTATGTTCCTACTATCCCTAGTTTCTCTAGTGTTTTGAACATGAAATGGTGCTGTATTTTGTCAAATGCTTTCTCTGTATCAATTGATAGAATCATGTGAATCTTATCATTAAGTCTATTGATGTGATGGATTATGTTTATTGATTTCTGTATGTTGAACCAACTTTGCATCCCTGGAATGAAATCCACTTGATCATGATGCACTGGTTTTTTAATATGCTTTTGTATGCAATTTGCCAAAATTTTATTAAGAATTTTTGCTTCTATATTCATCAGGGATATTGGTCTGAAATTTTCCTTTTTTGATGTGTCTCTGTCTGGTTTGGGAATCAAGGTAATACTAGCCTCATAGAATGAGTTTGGAAGAGTTTTTTCCCTTTCTATTTCATGGAATAATTTGAGGAGTATTGGAGTTAGTTCTTCTTTGTAGGTCTTGTAGAACTCTGGTGAGAATCTATCTAGTCCAGGGCTTTTCTTGGTTGGAAGGCTCTTGATGACATCTTCTATTTCTTCGCTTGTAATTGTTCTGTTTAAGTCATGAATGTCCTCCTGGTTCAGTTTGAGTAGGTCATATGTCTCTAGGAATTTGTTAGTGTCTTCAGGGTTTTCTATTTTACTGGAATATAAGTTTTCAAAATAGTTTCTGATTATCCTCTGTATTTCAGCAAGGTGTGTTGTGATATTTCCTTTTGGAATTATCTGAAATGAGGATGGAAATTCCTTCTTTTTGTTAGAGTGTCTAAGGGTTTGTCAATTTTGTTTATTTTTTTTGATGAACCAGCTTTTTGTTTTATCCATTTTTTGAATTCAATTTTTTGATTGTTTCTTGTGTTTCAATTTCATTGATTTCAGCCCTAATTCTAATTATTTCCTGTATTCTACTTTTTTTGGTGTTACTTTGTTCTTCTTTTTCTAGCACTTTGAGTTGTAGTGTCAAGTCATTGATTTGTTGCCTTTTACATCTTTGTGTATATGAGCTTAATGCAATGAACTTACCTCTTAGCACTGCCTTCACAGTGTCCCAGAGATTTTGGTATGTTGTATCAGAGTTCTCATTTACCTCCAAGAATGTTTTTTAATCTCTTCCCTGATGTCTTCTGTTACCCATGCATTGTTCAATAGCAAATTATTGAGTCTCCAGGTGTTGTATTGGCTTCTTTTTTTTAAACTGCTATTAATTTCCAGTTTCATTCCATTTTGGTCATATAGAATGCAGGGTAGTATCTATATTTTTTTTTTGTATTTACTGAGACTTGCTTTGTAGCATAGCATATGATCTATTTTGGAGAAGAATCCATGTGCTCCTGAGAAAAAGTGTATTTGCTTGTTGAAGGATAGAATATTCTATATATATCCATTAAGTCTAGACCATTGATTGTTCTATTAAGTCTTGTAGATTCTTTGTTTAGTTTTTGTTTGTAAGATCTATCCAGTAGTGAGAGAGTTGTGTTAAGTCACCCAATATTATAGTGTTGGGGTCTATTTGATTCTTGAATTGGAGAAGGGTTTGTTTGACAAACATGGCTGCCCCATTGTTTGGGGTATAGATATTTAAGATTGTTATGTCTTGTTGATGTGTGATTCCCTTGAGCAGTATGAATGACCTTCTTTATCCCTCTTCACTAACTTTGGTTTGAAGTCCACTTTATCTGAAACCTATTGCCTCTAGTGACAAAATCTGTGCGATATATTTTTTTATATACAATAATAAAAATTATACATTCCTTCTCAACTTTTACCTTGAGTAAATTAATGCTCAATGATATTATAGTTAGATTTCTTATCCCCTAAAACACATATCTTCCTTGTAGGGTCAGCACAGACCTCATGGGTATTTCTAGATTGAAATTTTACATGGATAAGTCAATAGCCCTGCATTTGTCTTCCCTTGCAGCCTCTATTCCTTATCCTCCTGATAAAGCATTTTGTACGAATGGAATGCTAAGTATAGACATGATTTTCTTGTAGTTCCCCTACTAGGTATGCAAACTAATGTCTATGAATGATCTGAGTTTACAACTAGCTTATGTTTCAAAATAATGGTGCCCTAGTGGAGTCAACTCTTTGATGACAGTCCCCTACTCTCTGAACCCCCAAGAGTCTTGGTAAATGGTCCTACACTGTGCAATCTAAAGACTAACAAACTCTCCTAACATTTGAGAAAACAAGCAAATCAGATGAATAAATATATGCAAAGAAGAGGAAGAAATAATCATGAAATTTTACATATTAACTAATATGTAAATATGAAAGCTGCTAAGCACTTATGATTCATTTTAACTCAATGTGGTAAATGGATGTAGGAAAAAGTCTAAGCTCAGCAAAAGTAGGTACTTTTGTCTATCTGGCTCACTGATGTATTCTGGACATCTGGAGGAATACCTGGCACAAGCCAGGCATACCAAACATTTATCAATTAAAGTGAAGAAATATTGGTTTAAAGAAATTAGTTCACTATATTTTTTCACAAAACCTTGGAAACTTCTTTAAAATTATTTCTATTATCACCTAACATCGATCTCTTAACCTCTTGAAATGAGATCTAATTTTGTTTAGAGAGGGAAAGTAAAGCACTTCCTTTTAGTATGATCCAACAGATCATCAGCTATTTAAAAACATCAGTAGAATAATCCACATATCATCTAACCATCTTCAAAAATTAACACATTAAAAATGATCAAATTATATCTATTCTCCAAAATACTTCATCTTGCCATATTACCTCATAAAGTAAAAAATCCATTGACCCCTTCAAGATATGTTGTTCATTGTGTCTCATTAAAATTTTATTACTAGTATATAGCTCCAGAAATTGGTGTCATATTTTATATTAATACTAAAACTAATTTTTAAATACAGGGCACCTCAAACTAGTTATGGCTTTATGCTCTTCTATTAAATTGTTACCTAAATGCATTAGATTCACTATTTGTACATTTTATAAATTGACCTGTTATTCATATATTACATTCACATGCCCAGAATACATGATAATTTCCTTTAATGGTCTTAAAAATAGTCTTTTTTCTAGTGACTTAAGGCAAGTGAAACTTTGGCTTAATTATTTTACTATTAGTCCCCCTCCATGAAAAAGGAAAGATATTTATTTTTGACAGATACAATTATCTGCTTTTATTGATGTGTTCCTTATATTTCTATTATAATTTAAAATTATTAGAATTTTATTAAACAGAACTAAACAAATCTGTCATTTTTGCATAGCTAGCTTATTGTGGCTAATTGAGATATTTCCTCTAAACAACAGCAAACAAATAAAAACAAGAAAATTTTACAGCTTCCAACAAGAAAACAAGTTCTTTACAAAGAGAAAAAGTCAACCTATGATGGTGCTTTTCTTTTGCACATGATATGCTATAAAATTTAAAATCTACAATTTGCAATGAAAATAGGATTTTGAACCTAGAATCTTGTCTACTAAATAAACAGAATATAATGAAGGTATTTTTAATCATATAATGTCACAGACTCCTGCATGCTTCTATTTCTCTATCCATATCTATTTCATTTTCTTCCCTGGGGACTTGCTTCCTCTATGTGGCTTATATTTTGTTTCTACATAATTTTCACTTGAAACATGCTTAATTTTTCATGTCAATGATTCTGGCCCCACCTTTCCATTACTTATAGCCCCAATTATCAACATCAGCTCAATCCATCTCTGTGCCTCTTGGTTCAAATTTCTAGAGAAAAAGACACTATTTGTTTCAACCTCGATCAAATGCCTATATTTGATTCCATCAAGTGCAGATTAAAGTATAGGGACACTTAGTACTTACATGCTCATCTAAGCTACAAGATATAGGAAATGGGGATACATAATACTTTAGAGGTTATAAAAGTAAAGTTGAATATATCTAACAGATCCAAACAATCACTGACAATTCTACGTGGCAGTTTGATTATAGAAAATACAGATTTTAGACTTAGAGTTTGAATTTGCTTAATCATTTATTCTTAGAGTCTCCAATTCCTAAAGTTAAATAGTAAAAACATCTAATTGTAAGTACTGGTGGAAAGAACTATAATGATAAAACAATGCATTTTACTCAGCCATAAACAAGAAGGAAATTAGGTCATTTGCTAGTAAATGGATGTATCAGGAGAATCATGCTATGAGAAATAAGACAGACTTAGAAAGTCAAGGGATGATTTTGCTGATATGTAGAAACTAGAAAGAATAAAAAGGAATAAAAAAGAAATCTCACAAAAACAGAGCAGCCACCTATAGAGTAAGGAAGAAGATGAAGAGGGAGGTAGAAGAAAAGGGCATTGGGAAGTACCACAGAACAAAATCAACCAAATCAACTAAATTATACTATGTTCATATATGAATATACCATACTGAAATCTCATACTGAAAATTACTGTTTTAAGTAATTATGATGCATTAATTTAAAAAATAATAATAGAAGGGAAACTAGTAGAGCAAGGGCATCATAGTAAGAGAGAAAGGGAAGAAAAATATGAGACTGAATTATGTCATGTACATAAACAAATATGGCATAATGAATCCCACTAATATGTATAATTTTAATGTACTAATAAAAAATAGGATGGTCCCAGCCCCATGTCTAAAATATAATATCTAATTAATGGTAATTTTCTTTCCCTACATTAATCAACTAGTTAACTTAAGCATGAATAAAACTCATAATTTTCATGTAAATTACTTAAGTGATTAAGAACAATAGCTTTTAGGTGGAGAGTTTAAAGAGAAAATATATTGAAGTCAAAATTTACCCTAATTGACCATTAATATTACCCCAAAAACAGTCCTAATTAGAATACAAAGAAATCTCTATCATTGACTAAGAAACTCAATAGTTTGTGAATTAAATTGGGAGATAAAATATGTATGATATATATACATAAAACCTTCTCCATTTTTACCAACTTTATCAGTTTATTTTCTCACAGAAAATCCATGTTTCCCTGCCTCTTATTTCTTTGCACACAAAGCTACATTGAACTTATAAATGGATTCTCTTCACTGCTTAATGAAATTTACTCCTAAATACTAATGGCTGTACTCATCTTCTTTTTCTCTGAATTTTTATTCTATTCAATTACTATGTGATTTACTACTATGTTGTCTCCTTTCTCTAGTTACTTATCATGTATCACTTTTGTACCTAATTTGCACAATGCAAAGCACCAAGTTTGATATAAGGAATGTCACAGGTATTCCATAAGTCACAAACATCTTACTCTATACTTTCTTTAATTTTTAGAAAAATATTTTGATAAGTAACACTGGATATATGACTGACCATAACAATATATTATGCATTCAGAATACAATCAAAGAAAATATTGGGATGTGATACTTCTAATACAAATAAAATATATTTCAATACAAAGAAAATATCAGGACACAATTCCTGTAATAGCTATATGACCTGGAAATAAATATTTCAATATCTCTAGTGTGCTATAACCACAGAAATCTGATTCAGATGGAAATTACTTCAATACTTAATAGCCCAAAAATAGTTCATGGCTTTTTATGTTATATCAAGTTAAACACTTTACTTAGTTCATTTTACAAAGGGCATACAAATTATTCATAGATAATGATTCATAAAGTTCACTAAATTAAAAACTATTTTTCTTGTTGACTATAAACGAGAGTAATACATTAACAAAAAGAAATGAATCTATTGAAGTTGGAACCACAAGAAGTAATTCTTGAATAACATCTCATTACCCTATAAGTCAGAATAGTAATTGCAAGAATTTGAGTGTACCACATTCACAATAGTATAGTATTACTTCAAATGAATTACAATATTTTCCCTTAAGAATTTGTAATAATGTTCAATAATAAATAATGACCTGTAGGGCAAGTATAAATGGAAGTGGAATGTAGAGCAGTATTTTACCAGAGACTCAACTCCACAGGCTAAATTGATCTATGCTTATTGCTTTTGCCTGTACAATTTGTTTCTGGAGATAATAGCATAAACTCCAACCCTACTCCCCCAACCTGCCAACCTCAATTGACTTCTCTGTTTACACGGCCTATTATTAGACACTAAAGAGGGAAACTCTTTTTTCATCTAACACTTCAGCCTACAGTATAAGCACCTTCTAAAAATAAAGCAACCTACTGAGAGAAACACAAGTCATTCCATGGTGATAACAGTTTAGTCTTACAGCAGTTAAGTCTTTTCATAACTATACTCATATTTATAGGTGGTATGATCAACAAAACTGAGCATTAAAAGCCCACAGAAAAACGAGAATTAAAAAGTAGGAATTTTCTTTTCTAATCTCGGTCTCACAAACATCTTCAAAAATTTATATCATTGGTATCTAGATTACTGATGACTAATAAGTAAAGAATTATTTCTATAATTTCATTGTGATGTTACAGTAAATATATTTTATGGTTTAGTTCTATTCCTGGAAGAATAAAAATTTTTAAAACATAGAAAAAATAGGAAAGTGGAAGAAAATTATCCAAAAATATGTTTGGTTTTTAAAAGTTCCACATTTCTACTAAACTAGTCCAAAACACTCAACAACTATTACTCCTGACCAGTACAGAAAACCTTAATTTAACAAATAGACACTATTGGTGTGCACAAATATATGTATATGTATTTGACAATTTCTAAAGCCCTCTTCCTTTTTTCACTGTTTATCCATTAACGTGATTCTACTCATGACTGAAACTCAGTATTGAACATCAGGGAAGAGTAGGGGAACAGAAAGCTCCAAACAGAAGTCTCAGCTATTAACATTTTATTTAAAAAAAAAAAACAAATTTTGCAGTTAAACATTCATTTTCTCTAAAAAGAACAAATAAAAATAAACTTCCATTTTCTTTCTGTCACTTTTTCCACTCGCGACTATTAAATCCCTTCAAATACTTTTATATATCCAAAGTCCAAACATCATTGTATTTATTATTCTCATAGAATCTCCTTACTCTCATTTTAGGTGGATAAATTTAATAAATCTGATGTTTTCTCCTATACATAACTTCTAGGACAGAAGCAAAATTCTAGAAATGACCTCTCTACTTCACAGGATTTTGTGCTCTTCCAGCACATTATATTTATCACCATCAGAGCATTTATATTATGCTATATTTCTTTTTTGATTCTCAGTGACACATGTAAAGGAATAAAATGTTTGAAGGCAGAAACTGTATCTTAAACACCATCTTATTGCTAAGACATAACACACAACTTCCCAGCAATTGAAATACTGAACAAAAAATGGGCAAGATTATTTTGGACTATAACCTAATAAGGTAAGTTCCATATTGGTTATAGTTAATGGCTATATAGTTATAGTTAACAAAAATGGTTATATAGTTATATTTAACAAAAAACATAGATACAATAGAACAAAATACATATGGCTTTTTAAACTTAATTCTAAATGAAAATAGAATTAAAGTATATAATAAAAATAAAAGGAAATGAAAATGAGATGGGTTAAATAAAAATTTAAAGCTAATGTTCTTTTAAAAAGTTATAATGAAGCAAAAAATAAAAGGCAAATAGGAAATACTTTTACAACAAATTTGACTGACAAGCCATATTTCTAATGTATTAAAGTTCTTAAAATGCATTAAAACACATAAACACATTAGGAGCAAAAGAACATTTTCTTAAAAAAATCATTGCAAAATGACAAAAGTATTCTTAAAAGGAAATACCTGCCTGGTGATAAAATAAAAACTAAAATAACTGCATAAGCTTTTACCAACTAAATTAGAAAAATAGGAAAATAAGATAATGATAGGGAAGTAGCCATCTCACATACTTTGTGATGGATTCTAAATTGGCAAAATTTTGCAGAGTATTTATGCCCATGTATATCAAAAGATGTAAAAATATGTACATATTTCACTCTTGATTACCAAATATAGGAATTTTTCTAAACAAAGAATTGAAGTGTTTTTGAAAATAAAATATATGAATAATTTATTAAAGTAGTATTTATTATAATACCAATTAGAAACAACCAAAGTTCAAAACTAGGTACATGATTAAATAAAATGGGGTATATAATATGGTGAAATAGTATTGAGTAATTAAGAAAATATTTGGCGATTTAGAGAATTTTATTTTCTGTATGTAAGCAGGGAAATGCAACTTTTTGTTCTTTATTATGCCTTTGTTTCAGTCTTGTAACTAACCTGAAAATTCTACTGCCATGTGAAGTTTTGCCAGCTTTTCAGAGTGGCACCAGAGTTTCTAAGTTCTATTGAAATCTATTAAAATTTCACATTTTTCTGTTAATTTGAAGTACCAGATCTAGCATATTCTAAATACTGTTATTTTTATCTCAAATTTCAATTTTGTTTCATGTAATCTATTCTTCATTATTTCTACACAGTGCTAATCAGTAATTCTTCACAGTATGCTTTTCTTCTAATTATTTTAAGTGTATTGAAAATGTATTGTCCATGTTGATAACTAATAAAGCTATATATTTTGCTCATAATATTATTAAAACAAGGGGATTTCTGAGGAAGGATTTTAGATATGCTGTTTCATCTCCAACTTGAGCACCATTGATGTTCTTTCTCTTTGGTTTAAATAATCTTTGTTCTTAATATGTACTAGAAGTAATTAATGTGATATCACTGAGACCACAAGAAATGCCTCCTCTTTTTTCTCCCTAGTGCTGTTCTGCAGCCCTTCTTGGCAAGTTAGATACTCATTTGTTTTTTTCAGACTGGGAGAATATATTTGCAAATCACATATCTTACAAAGGAGTTTTTTACAGAATATATAGCAATTGTTACAACCAAATTATGAAAGGACAAATGGCCCAATTAAATTATGGGGAAAAAATGATGGATAGGTATACAAGTAGCCAACTACACACATGAAAAGATGCTTGACATTGTTAGTCATTGGGAAATTGGAAATTGAAACCACAATAAAATATCACTTTAAACACATTAGGATGGTGATAACAATAATGAAAAATGGCATCAATGTGTGTAAGCAAGGGCGTGGAGAAATGGGAAGCCTTATACATTGCTGGTGAGAATGCAAAATGGCTTAGCTGCTTTGTGATATAGTTTGATGGATTCTCAAAATACTGAATGTAGAGTTATCCTACTTAATCCAACCTTCTTGAGCAATTCTATTTCTAGGTATATACACACAAGAAAGAAAACATATGGCCATTCAATAACTTATACACAACTGTTCACAGGAACATTACTCATAATAACCCCAACTTGGAAAAATGTTAAATGTTCATCAAAATGTTGAATGAAAAAATAAAATATAGCATATTCACACAATAGAATATCATTTATCCATCAAACACAATGGAATACTGAAATATGATACTGTGGATCAATCTTGAAAACATTATATACTCTCATTTCAAACCTGTAGACTATCTTCATTTCAATGCATGATCTCCACTACAGCTGTTGAAATTTGACGGCCCAGAGCATTCACTCATGGATGCAGTTCCTTTGAAATAACTTCCATTGCCTGAGCTTGCCAAAGCTCTAAAGTGTAACTCTTACTCACTGGGCCTGGTTGAAACTTTGACCGTTAAACCAAGCTTGAAAGACTCAAAAAGTCACAATTAAACCAACTACTGCACAGCAATAGACTTAGAGAGGCACCTTCGCCTGACCACCAGGGTGAAGGGCAATTTTTTGAAAATTTTCAAGTTTTAAGGCAACACTTTTACTTGTGCAACCCAGGACCTTGTTCACAAGCTGCCATGCTATCTTTTACAGAAATATGAGAAGTGCATTAAAATGTAAAGCCCACACATTTTCATTGACGGCATAACTGTATTTGAATTTTTTTTATTTTTTTATTTTATTTTTCTCAAAAGTTGCATTTTAATACATGTTATCAAACATAACAGAAAAAAACAAATTTTCAGAAGCTGTACATTCAATAAACATATATATGAAGAAATGTATTTGAATTTTTATAGTCATGTTTCTCTCTTCCATGATAACTCTACTAAATAAAAAGTGATAGGTAAACTAGCACAATTGAGCCACTCAATAACAATAACAAAAGAATAAATGCAGCAGCATTTAGCATGGCACTAAATATTTTAGTGGCAATTATTACTGAAATCTGCCTTGCTCCAAAATGCCTGCCACCATGTTCCCTAACTTGAATAAATTTGGATGTGGTGTCTCCAGGATGTTACCAACAATTATTTTTTCTTCAATAGACTTCACTTATGACTCAGATTCTTCATACTCCTTGTTTCTTTCAACAGGAATCTCATACTTTCTCTAGTTTTATAAAAACTGAGTTCAAAAACCCAATTTTTATTTGAATTGGTTCAATATTGCAGTTTTGCCAAAAGGAATTTAATATTCTCTCTGTATTCCACTCTGTGTACTATCACTAGATTCAATCTTTTTTGTTTTTATATCTTTGATTTTTACATAATATAGTCCTACCCAAACATTATTTTCCTATTAGCTCCCTATTCTCCCAAAGTGTCTATTTCTTAAGGCATTTGGGGTCAGTCAGGATTCCATCATAGGAACATAACCAGAAGGATATGTATATGAGATTTATTAGAAGGAAATGGTTTGCGTGACTGCATGGTCAGGCTAGGTGAGTCTAATCACAGGAACACCAATTTTGAATGCACCACGATTGAATGCACAATTCCCACCTATACCCTAGCCAAGTTGACACACAAATCTGACTCTGAAGCATTCAAAACTGAATGAATGAACGAGTGAATTAGCACCCAGCTACTTGCTAGCTTACCTTTAAAATTGCAGATATACTGGAATTCTAGAGAAAAATGATCAACTTCTTGTCTCTCTGACTTGACTTATTTGTTATGCCTCCAGATCTTTACTCAAAGCTACATCTTCACTGGAACAGCCTCTTCTAACCTGTACTCTAAATAATAGCTTTCCTTGAAGACTCAACTCAAGAATCATTGCAGAATGAAGCATGCTTACCTGGCAATTTGCTCTAGACTTCCAAAGCAGGTGAGGTTTATAGCAGAAATTTGAGAATTCTCATCCATTCACCTTTAGAAGTATCCCCCCAGCTAGACTGCAAACTTAAAGGGTACATATGCAATTTTGTATTCCCTAGATATACACAAAGGTCAAAAATGATTTTGACTAAACTGGTCTTTATCAAAGAGCATGCAGTTTCATATACTACTCTATCTTTTCTCAGAGACTATTCCAATGGTAAAGTGACCACAAATAATGGAGAGGTCAATTCATTCTTTGTAGCTCAGTACAACTGTCTCTTGGTGTGCAGCTGAATCTGTTTTTTCCCATCTATTTTTGTTTCATCTTTTCTATCAGTTCCTTTTTACCTTCCTCCCTGTCCATGTGTACATGACCACCCTGCAGGAAGCCATACTAATGCCTCTGGATGCACACATCATCTACAGCTTTTACGCAGCATGCTTGACTCTGCTGCACTGCCTAACATCATCCTTCAACTTAATTTATAATAGCATGATCTAGTGATAGTCCTGTCACCTCAGGTTTCTTAAGAGTTTCTCCAGAGATATGCTTGATTCCTGATGATGTTGTTGGCAGTTATTTGCAAGTATGGGATTAAGGAGTGATTCCCTAAAGGCACTACAAACGGCATGTGCATTTTAAATTCTTTATTTTTGTTTTCTGTTCTGTGATTTTCATCAAATACTGCTTTTAATTGGCGTATTATGGGTGCAAAAATATTAAAGAAGGAAAATGTTACTTACATCAGTCTTACTAGTTCTGCTATAACATGATGATCCCTGTGGTCTATTTCTTAGAACAGCCAGACCTTAAATTACAACTAAATTGTGTTATAAAGTCCAACTCTGAGTCATTTGTCTAGAAACTGAAATGTCTTTTCCCACTTAACCTGGAATGTAATTTCCTGGAATAGACTAAAACAAAATTCTAAGTACACTTAATATAGTCCATTATGCTCAGTATACTAAAAATAGATTTTTGTTATTCAGTAAATCCTACCAACCCATAGTCACTATTTAGAACAAGTTTTCCTTTGTCCTACCAAGAAAGCTATAAGGAGATTTTGTAATGGTAGATTTCATCTACTCAGTAGATATGAAGCACAGCCACATATTCAGCAATATATATTCAGCTGAATGAATAAATAAGTAAATTAATGAGCAGATATCTTTCCCCTATGTACTAGGACAAAAGAAAAAGTTACTTGCCTTTTCAGGTATCCAACAGTAAGAACTATAGGGATTGCTGGATCTCATCCTCTCATTGGACATTTCCTTTCTGCTAAAATAAATTCTGAAAGAAATTCTGACCTTTCTTTGACATTGTATGGATAAACTCACCCAGAAATCAGGCAATTAAAGATTGGGGGTTAGTATAATGGAAACTGTCTATATTTAAATAGTTTGCTCAAGTGAGGACTAGTATTGAAGATTCTACCAGGAGAGCTGACCCTGCCTGTCCTTCCAAAAATCTCAGATCTCTCCCTGCTCCCACTTTGAAAGACTTGAATAAAAAATACAGAACACTTAAAAATATACATTCAGCTGGAGAGTGAAGATAGAAAACAAGAGAAAGCTTCCTTGCCTGCCACAAGGGGAGGGAGATGCCTGCTTTTTTATATAAAGCTTTGAAGTTAATTATGTTAAGGGCATATTCAGTAATATCATTTAATAATTTTTCCAGGATACTTATGAATAATTTTAATATATACCTTTTAACCTGCACCTCATGTTCCATTATACATAATTATTCTGCTTGCTTATTATACCCTTTAAATTACAATGATTAATCATACACATTGCATAATTAAATTGTGAAAAATGATTAATCATCATTGTATTATTGTTTAATTATACCACATATTTCATTTTAACTAGAAAACACAAAGTGCTTTAATTCATGGGCCAACCACATTGTTATATGGGTAATTAGCCTAGATTTTATTAAAGGTAAAGAAAATAAGGTCCAGTTAAATGACTTATCCAAGGTGAAACAAGAATATCTCTTGTCCTTGGTCTGAACCAAGAATAACTTAGAATGCATTTGTCACAAAACTGAAGACAATCTAAAAGTTTTTCCTCTACTGATTAAGATGGTTACTTTTAAAGAATTTACGCTTTTCTCTTCTAGAATCACAAGGTTCGTAGAGAGATGTCAGAAAACATTGCCAACTGACAGTTAATTAACCACTTAGTTGAAAATAAGCCTACTTAGATGTAGCTCAGAGTCTTTGGCCCCAGACAGTTTCAAAGCACCCTAGAATAGCTCCTGGATGTCTTCCTTCATAAATGGACTCTGAGTAGATATCTCTCTGGATGGCAGTGTCACAGACCTGTGATCCTAGTCTTTTTTATTATAATATCTATGCATAATTAAAATGGAGAAAAGAGAGGTTAAGAAAAAAAAGATAAAAGAAAATGCTGATGGATACACTTTAAATCACAGGGTAGCTTTTTCTGTTAAGGAAGTAGTTAAAATTCCCTCCAGAGTAAACTGCATCTTGTTTAGTTAAATTTATTGATAAGTCTTTTGCTTATTGTAAAAATTAATTCTCAAGACTTAAGCCAGGAAAACTGAGTCAAGAAACAAGTGAAAGAACAAAACAAAAAAGTTGGTCTGTTTTAATCATTTGTGAGAAGCAATATTCATAACTTCTAAGACATGATTAGACTTGATCATGTGACTGTCCACTGTAGTCTAATTGGGGAAGGTAGGGAAGTTCATCTGAAATAGTTGGATAAAGGAATTTGCAGTGACCACTCTGGTTTGTGTTGATTGTACACAGAGCACCTACATCAATTACTCCGCCTAACCTCTAAAAAATGAGTGAAAAGCATTTCTAAAACTAGATTAGAACGTTGTTAGGAAGAGGAACTAGAGGCTAAGCAGCAAAAACTAAAAATGAATATACACCATATTCTAATTAACATACTGGGATTTTAAAAAATGCTTTAGAATGTGGAAAAGGTTAACATTACTTCAAACATTTTGCATTTATTTGTGTGTGTGTGTGTGTGTGTTTGTGTGTGTTTGTATGCATGCTTCTCTTGTGATCTACAAACCAATGACATACAACTCAGTTATTCCCCAAAGCACCTCATTTTGAACAAGGAGGCATGGGAAAATCCAGTTAATGTATTTTTATTTGAAGAGAAGCTGTATAAACCAGTGATAATCTATAGGATACACAAATTTTCTTATAACTATTTTGCAGGTAAGAATTTCAAATAAGAAATTCACTAAATAAGTTATCTTATTGAAAAAAAATAAGATAAATACCTTAATTAAAAACAGTCTTCTTACATGCTGTCACAGATTTTCTTCTTTAGAATACTTGACTATGTACAACAAACCCAGAAATAATCCTTTTGCTTGATGTTTCTGGATCTAGCATTTAACCACAGACACCATGGTTACAATGCCAAGTGTTAGGCATGAAATTGCAGGCTTTAAAATGCAGCAAATTTGATATATTGGCTTCTTAGAACACTCAGCTGCATCTATACCAGATCACATATTTGTTCGCGAAGAAATGGTTGTCTGTAGGATAAGGTGATATAGACCATTAATTATAGAAGGAAGCCAGGAGATAAGGGGAGAGATGATTATTTATATAACCTGTTTTCTTACAAGAATGCTGTACAGTACAAGAGCTAATAAAACTGATCTAATAACTTTGAACCCAAGAGGTAATTTATATTTTATTAGGTGGAAGAGATTTGAAATTGTTTGTTGCAGAAGATTAAAAAGAAGGGAAATAAAAAGACAGAGATGAAGCTTGAATGAGAAATGAGATTCATGATTTTCCTTTTGATCCACAGAATAGCAACTGTCTGTACCACAATATAACTTCATATGATTTCCCATCAGGTTGTCTGAAAATTGACTCTTTAAATGTGATGATGCTGAAAAATGATGTCTAAGAAAAGAAATCTTTTTCTTTTTTTTAACATTACTATTTCCTGCAGCATTTTACTAATGAGATACACAATAAAATTAAATCACTCATGCATTATTTAACATCATACCCCCTGGATTTCCATCTCCTGATTTTCAATGACTCACATGCCTGAAAACAGATCAGCCCCAGGCATTTTAAGTTTTGAATATAAATCACCTATACAGTTTATAGAATGTTATTTTAAATAAAATACCCAATTCTCTGGCCTCAATTATGTATGAGCAAGAGTATGTATTTTTGAGTAATTATAGCTTAAGTTTGCAGTATGTCATGTGCTCACTGAGTTCATTTTTATTGAGTGTCTACTGGTACAAGGTACCAAGATAGGGGTTATACTATTGTTTAATTTAATTAGGAAATCATTACTCCTAGCACATTCCACTCCTCTCTTGCAAACACTCGACAGAAACACTTTGATAACTTGCTGATATAAATTATCTACCGAGATAAAGTATCTATTGTTCATTCAGAATTTCAGAATAACCTAGGATTTTAATATTTGAGTTGCAAAGGAAAATACACATTTATATGTCCAAACCATATAATTAAATATGCAGATTTACAGAGTTTACTAGCACCAATTTGTACAGGTTCAGGTGAGCTGTTTGTGTCTCTTTTCAAATACAAGCTCAATAATGGTAAATTGATAGTGTTGTATTGGTGGAAGTATTTACACCACAGAAATTGGTAAATGCAGAAAACTGAAGATTTTGTTTAGTTTTTTGGTTGTTGTTGTTGTTGTTTTGTTTTGTTAGAAATCCATGTGATAAACATTTACTAGCCCACCACTGGATTTATACACTGTGTTCACAAAATTATACACCCAAAATTAAATGGTTTTAAAAAAGTGAAAATTTTTATAAAAGATTCCTAATACAGTAAAACATTAAAATAATAAGCACAAATTATGATATCAACTTCATTTAAATAATCCAATCTTCTAAAAATGAGATAGCATGGGATCAAAGAGAAGATAAAACAAAATTTGTTAAAATATTAATATTATATTGTTGGTGATTGGCATAGGGGTTCACTTTGCAATTTTATCTGTATGATATTTTCTATTGAGCCATTAAAAAAACAAATACAAAATTCAGGTACATATATATTTATATATATGTTTATGTATATATAGACAGTTTATTCATGGAATATACATATGTATTCATAGGTAAGTGCCATATTCTTAAAAATAAAGAACATGTACATTTAGAAAATATTTGCTACATTCAGTCATTTTCTTATTATTATATGTCTTTGCATGGGGAAATTATTGTTTATAGTTTCGTTATGAAAAGAAATTCTTCATTAATTTCATATATTTTCTTAACTGTTATTTTAACTTGATCTAAGTCATGAAAACAAAAAGTGTGTGATCAAATTCTCTTATGCGGATTTAGAATAAATCACCCAGGGACAAAGATTATGGTTTGATACATGTTTAGTTGAAGTGTTGAGGGGTTGCACAATTTAAAACACTAAAATATCAAGGAGGTTTTTGTACATTGAGTCCAGCCACTTCATTTTGTCAATGAAAAAAGTTGAAACTCAAAAAGGACAAGGAGCATTTTCAAAGTAATTTGGCCAAGTTCTTGCTACTCAAAGTGTGAAACAGAATCAACATCACATAGGCACTTTTGGGAAATTCAAAATCCCATTTCCTTCCCCATTATATACTGAAACAAAATCTATAATTGTACAAGATCCCCAACTGATTTAATACACATTAAAAACTTAGGAACACTGACCAGGCAATGACTAACTTGGGACTAGAAACTAGATTCACTGATTATCTGATTCCCCTATCTGATCACAACAGATTTCTAGAAAACAGATAAACTTCCTTCTTCTAATTCTACCAACTGGAAGGTATCTTTTGATTATTCTCCTTGAATTTTTCCTATCCCAGGTTACCTTTGTGCCTGTGTGGGCACAACTGCAGAGGCTCAGGAAACTCCTGTCAAGGTTCCCTCCTTCCTTTCATCTGGAATTTGTCATTTTATGAAAGGACAATGTTGATATTCTGCTATTCTATAAATGCATCTGTTATGATTTAGATGTTAAGTGTCCCTCAAAAGCTCATGTGTGAAAGAATGCAAAAAGTTTAGAAGTGAAATGATTGGGTTATGAGAGCCTTAACTGAATCAGTGTGTTAATCCACTGATAGGGATTAACTTGGTGGTAACCATAGGCAGATAAGGTGTAGCTGAAAAGATGTGTCCCTAAGGGTGTGACTTTGCGGTTTATATTTTGTCCTTGCTGAAGAAAGCACTCTCTCTCTCTGCTTCCTTGTTTCCATGTTCTGAGCTGCTCTCCTCCACTACTCTTTTCTGCCATGATGTTTTGATCTCAGAGCAATGTAGATTACCTTCTATGGACTGACACCTCTGAAACCAGGAGCCCCAAATAAACTTTTCCTCCTTAAAATTGTTCTTGTCTATTCTTTTGATCATAGCAAGAAAAAGCTTACTAAAATAGTATCAGACACAAAATGGTCAGATATAGATAAAGATATGATCTGTGATGATAATGATGATTATGACAATGATGATGATGATGACAACATGTTTGTATTCTGCATTCTAATAGGGAGTCACACAAATCCACAAAGACTAATAATAGTAGAAATATTGAAAATGCTGTGCTAATGGCCAAATACTGCCCTTAGACAAGTCATAACCTTTCTTTTGACCTCAATAGTACTTTCTCTACTTGAAGAAAAGGTGCCAGTGGACTGAGCATCGAATCAGGCATAGCATAGCTCTGAGCAGAGCCTCCATGGTAATGCAGATGGGAGGGAGCTGCCAAGGGTTAAACCAATTACCCCCACACTAAACTTAATTGAGGAATAATTTATAGAAGCCAAGAAATGTTAATTGGACAATGAATCACTTAGACTGAAGGATAAAATATATGTGGATTGATCACTAGAAAGCAAACAAAAGATTGAAAAGAGCTTAGGAGGACTTGAGTACCCTGAAACTTAAAGCCACTAAATAAAGAAGTTCATGACAAGAGGACAATCAGACATCAGGCAAGAAACTGAAAAAGGTTGTCAAGTCCCAGTACATGGCCTGGGTAGTAATAGGATGTTTATATATGTGCTCAGTTCTTCCATAGGAAGCAGGGCATTGGATAAGGAGAATTTTAACATGGTTTTCAACAACGTTATTTAAATACTTTTTTCCCCTTAGGCATACTATCCTAAGAAATTAAGACAGCTGTCATTTTAAGGTTTGGAATACATTGGTATAGTGGGAATTACTTAATTTCTTACAATGCTTAAGAAGCTGTTTTATTTCCAAACAGAAGGGGACATATGATGCACTGGCATTTTTAAAAAAAAAGTCTCAAAAATAATCAAAAAAGAAATCTAAGTAAAACAAAATTTTACATAAACAAAGGCAAAATCACAGCAAATGTGGTTTTTAATTGTGTGATTTTCTTAAATGTTTAGAGTATAGTCTTTCTCACACTTTATTTGTTACTACATTTGACATCAATTTAGTGATTGTTCTTAACTCTGGGATGTGATGACCTGATTTTTCATAGAAAATTGCTCTGTTTTTTTTTTTTTTTTTCCAGGAAATAGCCATTCTAGTGTAAATAGACACTATAATTTGGTTTTGGTTTTGGTTTTGATAGAGAGAAGTTATGCATGCTTGCAGAAAGCATTTTTCCTTTGCTTGTTTTTTCCTAAGATATCAAACTGGCAGTGTGATTTTATGGGTGACTTTACGCTTTGTGATTTTTCTATGATTGACTTCTCCCACTTAAGTGAAGGGGATTTACTGATGTTAACTGAAGTTGTTTCTTTCCTATGGAAGCTAAGGCTTTAAGTAGGCAAATCTGAGGTTGATAAAAGTGCTTTATATTCTGAACCTCATCAGGATATACATAGACTCTTGCAGCAATAATTTTGGAAAATAGAAATGTATTTGTTGACACAATTCTTAGGTTCACTGTGAATTCCCAGAGTTTGCTAAGAATATATTTCTTGATCCCTAAGATTGATAATTAACTGGTTCATTTTCTTTGGGCCACCATTTTTTCATAGATACATGGAAAGATTCAAACAAGATGAGTAAATCACTTAATAAACATGAAAGTTTAGGAAAAATATGAAATATCTATAAATATGCAGTAGCTAGACTCCAAGATAGCTCTAATATTGTCCCACTTCCTAATATTCAAGAGATTAGATTACTGGTCTCTTCAAATTATTACATACTGTGAAATGTTGGTGTGCGACTTTCAAGGTGGGATCACAACAGACATTATAGATTATGCCTTGATCTCTTTGGGATCATCTACTCTAGTGGAAGCTAGCTTCTATGACATAGACACACAAATGTAGACCTATGGAAAAATCAATTTCATGTTCCTAATAATCCAATATAAGCCTCTGCTGTAGCCATCAGCCAATCAGTGTTGAAGTAATTTGTTAAGTAACTGGTTAAAAACTAGAACATGATAGCTCATTCATTCTTTTCTCTGGTGTTTATGGAGTGTCTTGAACCAAGTGCTAGACTGGAAGGTTGGAGACAAAGATATGGCAATGTTCCATTTACTGAGAAGGGGAAAAATAAGAATAAAAGATGGTTTTCTCAGCATACTGTTTTATATCCAATTTGCTTGTAAAAATCTCTCTGCTCTCTTTAATCTGTGATTAAGTAGCATTTATGATATTCTCAGGTAAAGATAAAGTAGAAGGAAAGAAATTTCCCTCAGAAACCTAGATAAGTGCACTGTGATTATAACTTTCATCTTCTTTGAAGATGTGTTGAAGTTGACTAATTAATTTGGCCAAAAACTTATCTTACAAATCAGAGTCAAATGTCTAGTTCTTGATACAGAAAATATTGTATTTCACAGCCAAAAACCAAACTCTTTACTTTTGCTCCCTCTTTATCACAGAAAAAAACAAAAGAAGAATTCACAATAAGCAGGAATAGGAAAATCAAATGTAAACGAGACAAAACAGAAGATCAAACAAACTCATTAGTACATATCTTACTAAATACTGAAGCTTTCTACTATAAGTTAAAATAATACCATAAACATATGTGAGTTTCAAGAATTTAAAGGGTTGCGGTAAAAAAAAGTTGATCATTGGTTTAAATGATGCATTTTATAATTAAAGAAAGCAAAAGTTACAGATAAAATAATTTACTCTCAGAAGAAGAACTTAGCTAATTCAAAAAGTGGAATGTAATGCAGAACTGCAATGCTAATTTTTTTTCCATAGTGACTAACTGGCACCTTTAGCAGTTTAAGAACCATAGCTAACAGAAATGCGGTTGAACTTCCTGTTTTGCAATTTCTAATTCAGCTTGATGCTAAAGAATTCCTGGTGTTCTCCTGGTAGGGGGTCAAATGTCTTTTTGATATACAATCCACCAAATATTAAAAGAGTTTCCTCCTTATATCAGAAAAAAAAGAATCTTATAAATTTGACAATGTCATTTCAGAAAGATGTATAATATTCTTTCAAAAACCATACTTTAGGTAATCCAAAGAACAGAAATCATGCCACAGGGCAATAAGGCCCTAAAGTACAACTTTTTAAACAGTAATAATTCCCCAAACAAGATCTGTAACAGCTCCTACAAATGAGGGGTTGAAATTGGGTACGCTTTGATATTCAAAACTTTTTTCACTAGAAGAATCTGACAGTTTGACAACACCATCTGTCACAGTTTTTCACCAATTGATTTTTCTGAGAAGATAAGCACCAACCTGGAATAAGCAGGTTTCAAATACATGTTGCATTATAAAACTTAGAGTGCAGATAGTGTTAAATAGACGTCAGGACGTTCATGGTGGTTTTACTCTTAGGAAGTGGCATTTACTGTTTCTTAGGTTAAAAATCAATATTCAATATATTAAAGAGAAAAATTTGGAAACATTGCTTTCCTAATAACTTCAGCATTATATAGTACTATTCCATTGTTAATCTAATAAATGGACTATACTTTTACTTTTTATTTCTTTGAGGAATTTAAAATAAATCCCCTTGAAAAAAGGGTTATTTATATCCCAATTATAATTTACATTTGAATCCACTTAAAGTTCAATAATTCTGCTTTCTTTTTGTGTCCCTTAAATGTATGCTTTAACATGCAAAACCTTTCCCAAGTGCTTAAAATAATATTTGAGAATCTAGTAAATTAAGCTCATAAATATCATTACTCAAAGTTTTCTGATTATCATTATGTAGAGTATTTGGTAAATGACTTTTCATTTTTCTTCATGGAATAAAGTCTAAAATCAATTGTGCATTTAAACTGTAAATTTTTATTTAATAAAGTCTCAAATAATCTATCAAATTACTTTACACATTGCAAATATATTAAATATTAATTATATGTATTATACCTAGGCCTAAACCAAAGTTTGAATGCTTTAGGTTTGAATAATGTTCTCATTTCCCTTTTCAATTTTAACCTCTTTATATTGGAAAGATAACTTTCCCAAGAAGGAATCATTTGAATCATTCCAGACATGACAACTGTTAATTTAATAAATTAGGGATACTTAGCCAAAAGAAGTGATCAGGATGATGAGGGGAGGGGCATCATCTGTCTGGGGTGATTCTTCCCCAAACAAAAGGATGCCCTGAGTCCTCTTTCATATTGGTTTTGTTGATCAAGGAGTCAAAGTCCACATTTTTCAGATGGCATAACTTTCACAATTAAAAGTTATGCTTTCATAATTTATTATTTTATTAGGTGAATATATATATATATTTATGCCCCAACGGTGTACATAACCATCTTTTCTGACTTCACGAATTTCTTATTTTCTCATGTCTTTATTTTTCATATTCAATTATCTAAATCTATCTTAATGTTATTCAGTTGTATTTCCCATGTGTCTCATAACTTTGGTGATGCACATATCTGAAGTCATGAAGTGAAGTGCGAAAGAGAGGTTCCTGGAATAATCAATATGGAAGTGCAGAAATCAACGACACCACATGAAGTAGGACTTTCAGTGGATTTGTTACCATCACTGGGCCCAGTCTCATAGAATGACTGAGCAGAGCTAGTTTCCCATGAATGCTTATAAGCTATCTTGCCATACTAAGATCATTCAGAGTGATGATACAGCACTTCAGCTGATATTCTTTATGTCATTTCTATTGGCTGAATATACTGCATTTCCTTATTTAATTGTTTATAATTGTTACACACAAAAGTACTATTAAAATTTGTAATTCAACCTTAAGATTCTTAACGGAAGTTAAATACTGCCTCAGTAGTCAGAAGAGAAAAATGGAACTCAAATTATGTACAATGGACAGGTTATATTTCTCGTGCCATTTCAATGAGCAACTGAACAATTTCTTTAAAAAAAAAAAAAGACAATCCTAAAGAGAAAGCTGGACTGAGAAATAAGCCTTATTAACTACCAAAGATATGTACTGCCCCTTGCATTCATTTTATAAGGTTCATTTTATAGGGTCACCCACACAAAGTACCAGAAACTGAGTAGCTTAAACAACAGAAATATATTTTCTCACAATTTGAGAAGCTGGTAGTCTGATAGCACAGGGTCAGTTTTTCTTTGAAGACCCTGGGGAAAGATGTACTCCATGCCTTCTTCCTGATAGTTCCTTGGTTCATAAGCAACAAAACTACAAACTTCACATGGCATTTTCATCTCTTTAAGAGAATACCGGTAATTTTTTATCTGAGTCCACCCTAATGACTTCATCCTATCCAATTACATCTAAAATAATCCTATTCCAAATAAGACCATATTTTGAGGCCCTAAGAGTTATGACTTCATCATATCAATTTGGGAGGGGGGTTACAATCCAACCCATACATTGAGAGAAGGACCTCAGCTATTGGAAATAGAGGGAAAGCAATAGACAAGTCATCATCACTTTGGCAGTGGAATGGTTTGAAACTGAAATTTAAATGTTCTTTTCCTGAGGGGAAAAAATCTAATGCCACATGTTAGTGACAAATGAGTAGCAAGTCATAAACTTGGACATGAGGGAATATTCCAGAAAGTAGTAATTCATGATATTTTTTCCATAAATAAAAAAACAAAGCTTTGCTAATTTTTGAATTCTAGAAAGGGATTAAAGAAATGGAAATTTTTCTTTCTTTTTCCTTTTTATTTTTGTTTAGTGCACTATAGTTATAAATAATATTGGGGCTCATTTTGACATAATCATACAAGCATGGAATGAAATTTGCTCCCGTTCAGTCCCCAGTGCCTCCCCATCCTCTCCCCTTCTCCTCTTCCCTGTTCCTCTTACTTTATCTAACTGGCCTTCCTTCTATTTATTTATAATTTTTTTCAATTAGTGCTTTATAGATATACATAAAGGTGGTATATTCATATATATATATATACATACCATAGTTTGAAAATTGTGGAAATTGTGCTCCCTCCAATTCTCAGCCCTATCCAAACATAGCAAAATGACCTACAAGAGAAAATTTGTCTATTCTTTGAGTTTATATATTTTTAAAGGCAGGTAAATGTGGTCACTAAAATTATAACTAAGTACCATTTGATTACAAAAAATAGAATTTAAGCTAAAATTCCTTTGATTTCCAAAGCAGGGTGTGGCTCTAGAAACATAAGCACCACAATTTCGTGCAAGTTGAGTCCTGTCATTACAATTTTTATTCCATGACCTTTTTTGTTCTGATAAATGAAGAGAACTGAAAGGCATATGCACTGTGATTCAACAATCAAGTCAACTGATTCTCCCCTTGACCTAACTGCCAGTGCCCTCAGCTCTACTTATTGTCCCTCAAACTTGCCCTACACATCCTTATCAATACTTAGTTCTTCCCAGGTGGCTTTGTTGTCCAGTCTTCAGTTTGAATGTCTACTTTCTCAAATCTTACTTGGAGTTACATAAGCACATTTGACACAACAGTAGCTCTTCTGCCCCTTCCCAACCAGTGTAGATCTCTGGGGAAGTCCAAAAGCTGATCTCGCCTAGGTAAATCCTTTAGGATATAGTGCCCAGATTTCTGGGTTTGGCACTGGTGCTCTGCTGCCCCCTACTGGCCCTAGGTCAACCTTGCCAAAAACGAAACACGTCAAAAGAAACTTCTTTCAAGAAATCAAAGATCTTTAAAGTTGACTAATAAAGAGAAAAGGCAGGCTTGGTGTGTATTAAGAACGTAATTTCCCAAACACTATACTCAGTGTTTTTGTGTGTAGCATGATTTAATCTTCTTGCTGTCCTTTTGAGATAATTGTAACTCACCAGGTGAATTGTTTGAAAAGAATTGGCAAGATTAAACAATGTGCCTACGAAATTAAACATAGGTCATGACATTTGCAATTTTGACATTTGCAATTGTCTCTGCCTGCTTTGGTAAGATTCAGGACTAACTCCCTTGACACAGAGCAAATTATTAAATTGCCCAAGGTACCACTTTCCTATGAGAATTAATTCCCCTATGGTTAGGATTCTTTTCTTCTTGCCAAAATTTTAAACATGAAATGAATGTAAAATAAGTAATAGTCCAAAAACAGTAGCCCTGTGAGTTAACTCTTCTGACTATACATTCATTTAATCTATACTGCCCAGGGCTATTTTCAATATTCTTCTAACCTGCTTTCTGCATCTCATCTTACATCTTTCAAACTATTGCCCTCCAAGAGATCTGTCTAAAATCAAAACTGACCAATCCACATCCTTTTTAGAAAGTACTTTTAATTTATATCCTTCACCCACAAGATAAAGTCAAATCTCCTTTGAGAGACATACACATTTTTTTCATGATCAAGTCCCTGCTTATATCTCTTTAGTGTCCCTTTTCCACTCCCCACCATACATTCTGCAAGTTGGTCATTGAGAACTGATGATATTTACAGATTATAATATTATAAACATTTGTCTTTGTCAACCAATCTCTTTTCATTCCTGGGCTTCTCCACAACCCCCATCTTTATTTTTTTAGTCCAACCTCCAAAAGCCAGACTCACCTCTGTAGGAGAGCTATCTAGAAAGTCATTCCTAAGCCTCCTTACAAATCTAAGCTCCTCCAGTCATGCTGGTAGGCTATATTTATTAACAATAAAATTGTAGCTCTACATTAAGCAAGTTTCATGCACTAATCATGCTAAAATTATTATCATTTTATGAAAAGTGAAATAAAAATATAAAAAGGTTAATTAATTTACCAAAGGCCACAGAGCTGTCAGTTGCAAAGTTGAGAATTTAAATTCAGTTAGTCCTGGTTCCAGAGTCCCTTAGCTTTAAGCTCTGGGTAGCTAATACTTCTCATGTACATCACTGCCCTGAAAAGATCCTTTCAGATTGTCATCTCCCCACCACAGTTTACCAGGGGAATCACTCGTTCATATTTCTATCTACAGTACATTATATGTCACAGTGTTCAATAAATATTTGTTGAATTGAAATATATGCTTTAAATTATATTCTTTTAAAATTAAGTAGAACTTTTCAAGAGCAAAGTGTATACCTGTTGGAGTGAAGAATATGCAACAAAGTTCTTCTAGAAAGAATTTGAGATAAAAAAAATAAGAATCATATAAAGCTATTAACTTTGCAGGTAATAAAACATGTAGTTTTCTCAAATGTTTCTATAAGCCCTTGAAATAATTTGATGAAAACTTTCATGAATGACACTTTCCTAGGGGAGCTGTCTTCTCTTGGTTGTTTAGAATCAGTGGTGCAAAAACCAGCAAATATATCAATCTGCAAGTGCAGTAATTAAACATTAAATTGAACTCTGAATTTTTCAACAACAGAAGCAAAAGTAGGAAATATAATATGTATGTATTTCCTTCTATACCTAGGGAAGTTTTTAATTAAAATCAAAACATTTTAGGATTGGAAATGTGGAATAGTGGTAGAGCTCATGCATAGCATTCAATACCCTGAATTCAATGCCCAGTGCCAAACCAAAAAAAAATGTAATAGTTGATATCTACATTGATAGTTGTTATAATTAATACATTTCCAAGTTATTTGGAGAAGGCAAACAAAGTATTAATATTTTAAAATTACATATATATGTGTGATATACATGTGTATGTGTGTGTATACATATATATATTGCTCCTGAAATATTTTAAATATTTAACAGACAATATTTTATATATATAATATGTATATACTTTCTTTAGAATAAGTGTTATATTATTGTATAAATAAGTAGTTACCTCTACTTGTATAGTTAAATGTAGTGAAAAAAGACAAAATTCTTTTCCCTACTTGGTCATGTGCTATATTATAGATTTATATCATATAATTGTTTGTTTTTGTTTACTTGAGGTAAGTATATAAAAAGTTTCAAATATCTAATTCTGAAAACAACATAAACAAATGCTTTAGATACAGTACTAATGTTGGCCATTTTAATGTTTCCAAATTACTCAAAGATAATAAGAAGAATATGAATGTATAACATATACATGATATATATTATCATATATACATATACATAAATACTTTCAATTTCTACCATAATGTGAATCCTATGTGGATAATAACTTACATTTCAGAAATGTTTAGGATTTTGATTGTTTTGAGCATTCTGAACAGACATGGTGATATGCTATATTTCTAATGTGTAATATTATATGATAGCTATAATAAATATAATGTAATGAAATGTAATAATATAATATAATGAATAAAAATATATAATATAACAAATATAATATGCATGGGGAAAACATAAAATTTTCTGTAATATAATTCTTATATTGGAATTAGATAGTCACCTTTCTTTTGTAGAATGGACCTCAACAATGTGAAAGAATAGTTTGCTCTGGAGAAGTGAGAGAGAAATCATTGTGGTGACAAGTACCTGAGAGTTCACCCAGTTTCTTATATCTGACCCAGCAGTCTTATTGTTCCCCCAGCTTGACTAAACTTCAGCCAGGTCTCCTGACTACAGGCTCCTGACCTCCCTTTTCCTACAGCATTTACTTTAGAAAACTTGCCCTTATAATTTCTTTTTCTGCCCTTTGAAATGTAAATTTTTCCCAAACTCTTGCCAACTCTACAATCAAATAATGTCATTCACAAGGTCCTGGGAGTCATCACTTTGAAATATGATCATAAAGAAAGAGAGCACCCCCAGTTCCCAATCCCCATGGGAGTATAGGAGCCTACCTTTGATAGAAAGTACAGATCAGCAAATGCAGATGGCCACCTCACATTGACCTCTCCCCCAGAACAATCTTATACCAAGGCCTTATAGCTTTCTTTCCCTTTGTTTCTCTGGAGTTGGGCCCAGGCCCCCCAAATTCAGTCATTCTCTACAGTCTTCCATACCTATTCAATTTCTTTGATATCTCAGATACTGTCCATAAAAGTGAAATTCTTTGAAATGTCCCTCCCATCTTCATATGATTACTTTTAGTATTAGAGACTATACAGTCATAAAGAGTATTTTTGAAAAAATAACTTTTTAGCCTTCATTTTAAACCACAAGAATGCCATCATGTTGAATATGTTACACACATCCTGCTCATTATAGCCTTTTTTCTTAAATACATATTTTGTAGGATGAACGTAAATGAATGGAGATAATAAATAAATCTCTGCCTCCTTGATTCTTCTATGTAATTTTCCTAACCTAGTTGCTTTATTCATTTTTATTCTGTTTTATATGAACATTTATACAAATATTTCTCTCCTATGTATTCCCTCATTGTTTATTGTTCTGATGTTATGAATTCTTAGTAGTTCCATCATTTTTATGAAAAAATAAATGTGAATAATATCAAAAGGCAACTAGAACTGTTTAAACAATTCCTTAGTTTTTATTTGGCTCCCAGAAAATGCATACTCAATCCAGGAGCCATTAGCATGCATGTGCATAGATATAGAGTTCTAAAAAATATATGTAAAAATCTCTACCCACAAGAGATAAGACAGGGAAAATAATAATAAAAGTAAATATAATTAACAGACAAATGACCTGCTATGTTAGAATGCTGTAAGTGCAAAGTCAAATAAAAAGTAAAATATAATGAGAAAACTATAAGTAGAGACATACAGATACATGTCTCTACTGTATGCCAGAAAACTTTTTTTTGCATGACTACTGACATGTCCTTTCCCACTTGTTTCCTGTTAAAGAATGCAAAATAGTTTACATTTTAGATAAAGAAAATTACTATATTATAAACTATAACTCCATAATATTAATGATTTAATCATAGTGTATCTAGTATGCTATTTAGTAGAAGAAAAATGAAAAACATATAATGAGATGTGGCTTTAAGTCAATACAATGAATCTCATAATTTTGATAAAACAAAGATGTATTGGGGATAAATCAAATTAATATATAGGTGGAAGGGCTTTTAAATCATTACAGAAATATGCTCTAGAAGAAAAATGTCAAATAAATCATGGGCTATTCTATGATCTGATGTTGGTAAGGGGTGAAAGTTATTAATATTTTTGTTTAAAAAATTTTATTATATGGGGGGCTGGGGCTATGGCTCAGCGGTTGAGCGCTTGCCTCGCATGCATGAGGCACTGGGTTCGATCCTCAGCACCACATAAAATAAATAAATATATTGTGTTCATCTACAACAAAACAAAATATTAAAAAAAAAATTTTGGACTTAAACTAAAAAGCTTCTTCTCAGCAAGAGAAACTATCAATGAAGTGAACAGAAAGCCTACATTCTGGGAGCAAATTTTTGCCACACGCACATCAGACAGAGCACTGATCTCCAGGATATATAAAGAGCTCAAAAAACTTAACACCAAAAAAACAAATAATCCAATCAATAAATGGGCTAAGGAGCTGAATAGAAACCTCTCAGAAGATGATGTACAATCAATAAACATATATATGAAGAAATGTTCAA
>PVHX01001892.1:0-186640 GCA_004024805.1 Geosciurus inauris
GTTTCCAACACATGAGACATTCTAGGATGACACTGACCATTTATTATTGGCATACAGGTGCAAACAAGAACAAATGGGTCCATATTACCGCAGAATAGAATTCAGCCAAAAATAAGAAACAACTCTTTGGGTGTCATGGTGATTAAGCATTGAAGTTATAGAGGGAATTTGTGGATAGTATAAGATGAAATATTTATCAGTCTTCAACTCCTTCAAATTATTCATTTTGTTTCCTATAAGTTCCCGTTCCAAACAATTAATTCCAAGGTTTCAATTCCCAACTTGTTTTTTTTTTATATAAATCATAACATTGTTGCTCTCTGATATGCTAAAATTAATCAATACTTAATTTAGCTGTGTGCTTCTGTGTTGATGCTGACATTATTTTTCATAACGTACTGCTACCTAGAAATAGTCTATGAAATATAACATGGACAGGACTTTTAAAAATTGACTATAATGTTAAATTCAGAATTTAGCTATTTTATTTTTATTACTGACTTCACATGAAATTATTGAAGCCATGTACCCATAGAAATCATTTGGATTCTAATGTTAATAGTGATCTATAATAATAATTCTCAAGAGTTGAATTCCCCATTTTGTACAGAATACTTAATTATAAATTCATATAATCCTCTAAAGTGACCCTATCATATGCCTGTTGAAAAGAGAAGGAAACTCAGAAGGCAAAGTACATCATTGGAAATCCCACCCTACCAACTAGCAGGATCAGGTCTGGAAGCAGAGTTAGATTTACTCATGAGTTAGATTTACTCAGAGTTAGAGTTACACCATGAGGTGTGAAGTCTGAGCTTCATGAATTTTCACATACATAGGCCTCCTTGGGGGTGCATTTTCAGGGTCTGGGGACTGTCTATTCAGTTTACCTGGCACCAAAAGGTTTATCAGGACATAGGACTTTTATCACTTAAGCTTAGAATATCCCAGTCAACCTGGATACTGGAATGATCCTGGATGACCTTCCTAATTCAAGAGGCTGGCAAACATTCAACTATTGACAGAAGAAACTGTAAGCCACATAAATGTTTCCCATTAATTGCAATCTAATATCCTCTTAAGTTAGAACCCAAAACTGTGTGAGGCTGTTTCATAACCCAAGAGGAGGTAAGGATGAGTGGGTAAAGGCAGTGATCTTAATATATTGTGGTTTAGTAGCTCATCTTTTACATTCTTAAAAAGCATTCTGCTCTTTATTATAGACTGGTAAACTATTCCACTCTCCTCTTGTAATGATGTGTTATGTAATTGTAATCATGGTATATGAAGTTTGAGTTTTAGGTCTCCTAAAACCTGGGTCTCTTTCTGGAGAGATTCAAGCAATCCAATGACTAGTGATCCAATTCCTTAGGGGTGTGTGTGTGTGTGTGTGTGTGTGTGTATACTTAGGTGAGACAGATTCCTTAGGCTGTCATTTTGTGTCTCCTCCCTTGGCACACTTTCCATTCATTTACATGTTTAAGTTCGTTTCTTCATTGATGTAGTTGAAACACTTATCTCTCTTGACAGATAAAGGAGAGAATGTTTGAAGAAAAAATGTAGAGTATGGATGTGATTATGGATCTGCCACCTGTAGATCAAACAAGGATAGAAGATTTCTTAGAGAAATGTACAGGCAATCTCTTTTTCCCTCAGGACTCTGCTCTCCATTGCTTGATTAATTGAATACATTGAGTACTTTATTTAAATATGTACAATGGTCACATAGTTACCTCTAGGAGACAAATTGCTGACTTCTTGATGTTTCCTCTTAAATTCATGGTAGTGTTGTTGCTGGTGATGGCCATTCAAACGTCTTTCTCTTCATGGGGAGTTTGGGGGCAGCTCCCCAATCCTAGCCTTCCTGCCAAATATGGCTCTTTCTATATACTCCAGAAACTAGTTAATTGTTATGGAACTTTCCAACTCAGCAGTACACTCTTTCTTCCCTTCCTATGGGTGGTCTTAGCTGCAGATGTGCAGTGCTACATACCTCACGGATCTGCTCAGTATACCATTTAGTGAAAGCAGCACTGTTGGTGGCTGTGTTCTGAGGGGTACCCTTTCTAAATGATTTTCTTTTTGGAAATGTTATTTTGACAAGTGAGGATTCTCAAATACGGATAAGCCACATTTTGTCTCATTGCACATTTCACACTGCATTTAAAAATATCAGCTTCCATATTTCCATAACAGATACTGGAGAAAATTTCTGTCCACAGCTTTCAGAAGGGAATGTCATTTAATTTAGATTCTTGTTTCTTCCCATTTTATATAATTATATGATTTCCTTCTGTTAATTATGTCATCTGCAGTATAATGGGACCATTAATTCATAATATTAGACATAGAAATTCAAGACACTAGTATTTTACTTGAATGACCAAGGTAATCCAGTATTTATATCAAGTCATGTTTGTCTATGTTGGTAAAATGGACTATAAATACAGTTACTTAGGGTTGTATGTATGCACACAGGCATGTGTAGTTTTCTGCAGAATCTTTGCCTCCTTAGCATATAAATCCAAGTTGGAAAGTATTTCCACTTGTGGAAAGGATTTAGATTGGATACTGCAATATTAATGGTCAATCAAATTTGTCCCTTTGGGAAAAGGATGCTCACTGAAAGGGAGGTCAAGGTAACTGCAAAGATGTCTACCACATTTCACTTTAATTGTCAAACATTATTTCCTGGGAAATATTGGTAGCCATTCTATCTTTGACTGTTGTATCACTCAGGATAATCTCAGAAATTTAGAAAAATAGGTTATTTCTCACTCATGCATTATGTCCATAAGCCAGGGTAGACTGTTCATTATAAATCATTCTGGGACTTGGGCTGACCATGAAGTTGGTGCATATACTGAGATTAGGTAAGAACACTGCTGGGTCTTACACTAGCGACGAGACAGTCCAGCCTGGAAGTGACCCTGGTCACTCACCCCCAACCTTGCAATTAGAAGTTCTATACATTTGGCTTCACTTGACCATGTAGGGCCAGGAGAAAATCTTCCCTGGGCCTTGAACACGTGGAGGCAGAAACTTATGAACAGTGCTAATGGCTTTCACATGGCAAATATCTTAACTTCACTTCTTTCATCTCTGCATTTATCTAGTTTCTAGTCTGTGCAGCTGCCATGAAAAATGCTAGGGGACAGAATGATGAAAAGATTCACTCTTAGTTCAAGATGGGTAAATGGAATGGAGGAAAAAAGCAGAGGATTTACAAGAGATTGGAAAAGCCTCTTCAGTAAATCTTATTGATATTGAGATTTTTCAATATTTTGGAAATCTCAGTACATTGTAATTTTCCCTATGATGCTGAAGATTTACAAGGTACATCAACAATTGTGTTCTGTGACACCCATTATTCCTGAGACCCACTGGGAATAGCTGATGTAGTTAGAGTATAAAAGAAGATTAATTTTCATTTATTTTACTATTCAAGGAATAAGACACAGTTTTCATTGGAAGGATGATACATTTATCACTAATAATTGTGTTGATTATTTTTCATACTTATCTTTAAGTCACTTACATAATTCTGTGATGTTTCTATTATTAGGAATAATTAACCACAAATTGGAATATCTTGAAACATGTGGCTTTTTGGCATATTACTTTCCAAGGAGAAAAATGCAAGACAAATTGCACTTGATGCAGCCCTGGTGAGGAAGGACACAATTTTACCAATTGAAACCTGATCTACTCTCTCAAATCAGAAAAATGAATTATTATTTGATTGACTTTATTTCTTTTATCATCATTAACCTACTTTGTTTAGATATGAGAAAGATAGGAACTTGTCTGTATATTTTGTTAAATAAAGGGCAGAACTAAGGTCTTAGAACATCTGGACAAAACACTGAATCTTTCTCTCCCGTGAAGACTGGTATTTTTATCTGGTCTCCTCAGTTGTCTGCATATTTTTTTCCCCTACAAATTGGTATTTAAACCTCAAAACCTTTAGCTAACTACATCTGTCATTGATATTTTATTGTTTAATTTTCTTTTTATGGAGCCAAATTACATCTCTCCCACATACAGCAGGCACTTTACATGTCTAATTTGTCGACATGTTCTATAATGATAATTTCATTGATTTAGAAAGTGACATTATGAGCAACATATGTTCAGTTTAGCAGTAGACCTTGTTATGGCAATCAATTTTTCCCCCTCCAGAACTCAACTATATTCCACATTTAGAGGCAGTAGAATCATTTAACCAGTTCATGTACTTGTGGTAAGAGAGAGGGGCGTGGGGAGGGAAGGAAGGAGAGGAGTAGAAAGACACCTACTTTTGTTGTGCTTCCCTAAAAGAATAAATTCTTAGTTTGTGTATTTATAATGTGCATATACTCTCACATATACCAGAGGTAGGTGAAAATGGGGAAAGATAACAAGTATTTAGGAAAATAGCAAGTGACATAGAAGGGATGCCTTACACAAGGCCTTTAACTTTCTCCTCCCTTCTCCTATTCACCATGCAATCTTAACAAACACCTCTGCAAATACATCTTTGAGAACCTCCAGGGAAGCTGGTGCTGTGACAAACACTAGGCTTTTCTGGGTGCCTTCATGCCCCCCTGCCCTGGCTTGCATTTTCTTCTCGACCCCTGAACTTGTCTTTGAAAAGGAGTTCCTCCTTAGGTTTCAAGATCCAGCTACAGGGTTACCTCTACTCAGAGACGCCCTTTACCCCTTTTCACAACCACATTGGCATGGTCCTGGCATCTCTGCCTGCAGTTAGGATGTGTGACCTAATCCATGCTCTTCTGTAAGTGACTGGGGTGGAGGAACTTATTCATCTTTGTGTCCCTAGCAGCTCTGTGTCTGGCTTATTGTAGCGCTCAATAAAAACAAATTGGATTAAATATAAAATATTTTCTATCTGACGAAATTATTGTATACTATAAAAGAATCCTTAAGATGGCCCCCTGTTTTTCTTTATAAAGCAATCAAGGGCAGGTGTTCTGTGCTGTTACTGATGATGATTTATAAAGTCAGCCAGGGTTCAGTTCAATATCAATACGAGGTGTAGTGGTATAGAACGGTTGAGGGAAACGCTGGGAAGGACATGCAGAAATCCCTGATGAAGTTAGGCTAGGTGGCTATGTGCAAGATGGCAAAATGGAAATAAACAGACCAAACTATTTCAGGGATCTAATTTTTCTCTAAAAGGAGTTTCTAGGATTTGACTTGGAGGGAAGGACAGCCTCAGACAGCATTCACAGATCTACTGCCCAGTTTGGAGAGCAAAGGCAGCATTATTCTTTCACAGAAAAGATGAAATTGCTTTATGTAGATGCTTATAGTGGCAGAAAATAAGAATAATACAAAGGGTGTGCTTTTTCAAAGGTAAATATTAATACAGAAAATCTGAGTTCTAGTTCATGGCTAAGTTGGGGTAGATAGAATTCTCTCTATTTTTTTCCCGCTAAATTCAGCTAAACATTCTGGATGTTAGATAGACATAATAAACATAGGGAGACCCTGAAAGGTGGAGAGAGACAGGCAGATGGGCTAGGCACCTCAGAACTTGAGGAATAATATGGCGGTGAGTCCCCTGGGCTTTCTTTTGGCCTTAAATATTCCTAACTGGGGACTGTGGAAGCCAACACTCTAGAAGCTCCAATGCAATGGACCAAAAACAACAACAACAACAACAAAAGTCAGAAGAAAAGCCTGTTCTCTATAGACAAAGGAATAGGAAAGGGGTGAAAAGCAATGTGCAAAACTTATAGATAATGCCCCTCTACTCTGGGCAAGCTCAATGGGCAACCTGGGGCCATACTCTCAGCCTTGGAGATAAACCCTGAGGAGTTGTCACATGTGGATCATCAAGTGTGGTATGGAAGCACTACTCCTGAGTGCTGCACTTCATGTTATGGTCCCCACAGCTTGCCAAGAGAGCTATCACATCCTACATGGACCACATGGGGAAAATGCTCCTCACAGAGGTTGTACTATTGTCTCGCATTGGCAAGGCCTGACGTGGAAGAGATGGGGGTTAGAAAACAGGTCCATCTGGCTCGGAGCCTGCGCTTGCTCCATTTCAACACAGCTTTAATGCCTCATCCAGGGTGGAAACATGAGTTACCAGAGTTGAGATTTATTACAAGCAAGTGGGGATTTTCTCTGGCAGTCTAAGGACCACCAGCAGTGGGTATACATTGCATAAGGCTATAAATAAAGAAATCTTTTTTTTTTTGTTCTTCACCTTTCAGGATCTTGTACTGCCGCAGACTATTTAATAGCTACTGCATTTCACCCCAGGTGAGAGAATCGATCACTTGGATTCAGTTTGTTTGTCACCCTGTCAAACGAGAAGAGCACTCTTTCCTCCTCTGAAAGGAAGGACATCCCATGTACATGTAAGTACTTGCCAATAGAATTATTATTTTTGTTGTTTCTATTTAGTTTCAGCTAATTAGAGCCAATTTTCAATTCATATCCAGAACTAAAAATTGATTTGTCAGTAATACAGAAAGCAAGCTACCCTGAGGGAAATTATAGTCAATAATAGAGCTAAGAATTGGAATTTGGGTCCAAGCAAAAGTAAACTCAAGAATAATTCACAAAAGTTAGTGCAGACATTGAACATGTTTTCAAAGAGCAGAAAATGGGTTGAACAGTGGTTCTACAAATCAGGACCAAAAGATTCAAGTTGAGCTGCCACGTTTTCAGTTTTCAGTCTCAAATTAAAACATAAATTCTCTTCAGAATTTTCTGAATTAATGTTAATATCACCAACACTTATTCATATCCCAATAGATAAAATCATTAAGTCATTTCCTTGAAGCCATTTTGAGCGATTCAAGAGCTAGAAACATATATAAGAGGCAAAGTTTTGAGAGAAAGATGAACAGGCACTGCCTTTTCAATGTGAATGCCATGTTGAAGGGTGTAACTGACAAAATCCACTTAATTCAGTTTTGGTATAACCTTGCACTTTCAGAGCATAATGGAGTGAATCCAGGAGACCTTCACTATGTATCATTGAGGAAACTGAATCTAAGGGGTAGAATGAGTTTCCTAAATCTGCACATCCTAAAACAGAAGGCCTGGGGACAAAAACATGTTATGGTTATGATCCACAAATTTTTATTTTCGTCCTTGTTTTCATTCAGAATGAATAGAACAAATTTTTTTTTTATGCACAGAGGTGAGACCATTTAATGGTTACAAAGTTCATGTTAACTTTCTCTTCGTCTTGAAGTCAAGCTGTGCTTGGAACAAGTATGAGGAACTCAAAATTTCATTTATTAAACACATCAATCTATGGATTATAGATTGATGTAAAAGTTGTATACAACATTACTGATTCTTTGAAGGTCAAACAATATGGTTGCATTAAAAAAAGACCTTAGTCTTATTATCCTTACAAAGGTATTTAGAGCAATTATCTGACCAAGAGGTGACGAATATTGCCAATGAGATGCGATCTGAAATAAGTCTTACTAATCACTTCCAAAATGCACTGGGCTCCTGGAATATATATTGCAGCCTTAAAATTTCATCTCTTCTACAATTTTCTTTCTCTTCCTCCCAGAATGGAGTGAGAATATTTCCTGGAATTCTCTACACTTTATTCCTTTGACCTCTCGAACATAGCCAACATTCTTTTCCATATGAATATGATTTTGTGTTTTAGAAAGTGAAAGATTATAGATGTGGGGCACCTTAGAAGTCTTGGAGAAGTTTCAAAAGAGCATTCACATTCACGGTAAATGCCAATTTATAAATGGTTTGGAATTTCTGGAAGAATTTTCAGCAACTTGAACATTATTCAAATCAACTTGGAGTTGAAAACATATTTCAAAAGGCTGACAGGTCTTTGCCAGTCTCTGATGGAGCATGCTCTTTTAATGGGTCTGTTTTAGTAGCCACTAAGCACTTCCCTTCTAGGATGCTAGCGACATAGCCTTAGAAAATCACTTATACTGAAAGATCTAGTTCAGCTTACCAAAAGTCAAGAAAAAATGGCTAGTTTTTGAGAGAGCTATATTTATTTTTGTAAACACCATAATGCGATACTTTTCATTAAAATAACAGCAGCAGAGAAACAACACAACTCTGAGAAAGTCACAGCTACAGGCTCGTTGCAAAAGGAAAGATGAATTTAGGGGATGGTTAGTATTTCTACGACTAGGTCAAAATTTAGGGGATGTTTAGAATTGGTTATACTTGGGAAAAAAATCCTTGATCCTAATAATGCTGATGAATCATTGTTTGGAGAAAAGATAACACAGTCGGATATTATATTACATAAAATTTTATGAACAAGGAATAATTTTTTACAGTTGGCTTTAGCATTTCCTCAGAGACTAATCAAACTAACATTAATGTCAAAATCCAAAACTAGGGAAGTTATGTACCATTTCCTTGTCAGAGAGGGGAGACCTACTTCATTATCTCTCTACCTGTCCAGCCCCTCAGTCTCAGAATTGCTGTTACCTTGCCCAAGTCAACATGATTAGATGGTTATTTTAAAAGAAAATGCTAAAGCTTAATCCCAGAAACATAACAAGGACTTTCAATTCACTCATACAAGTCATTCTTAATTTTTATCTTGCTAAAAATTTTAAATTGATACATAACATTTGTACTTACTTATGGGGTAGCAAAATTATAATTTAATAATATATACAATGCTAAAGATCAAATCAGGGTAGTTAAAATTTCCATATTTTCAAATACTATCATTTATATGTGTTGGGAAACGTCATATTGTTCTGTAGTTATTTTGAAATCTACAATCAAATGTTGCACACTCTAGTTACCTTATTGGTGACTTACCTACATTGGAACTAATTCTTGTGCTGACCTGGATTTTGGTACCTTCTATTCAACTTATATTGCTTCTCCCTTATACCCTTTCCATTCTCTGGTAGCTCCACACTACTCTATACTTCCAGTGATCAACATTTCTTAAATTTCTACAAATGAGTGAGAACATGCAGTTTTTATCTTATGGTTCCTGGCTTATTTTTCTTAATATAATGTCCTTTTGTTTCACCCACATTGTCACAATGAACAAGATTGCATACATTTTTTATGAGTGAATAATAGTCCACTGTGTGTGTATGTATCTTTTACTTTAATCCATTCATCTGTGGATGGACATCTTGGTTGATTCCATAGCTTGGATAGTATTGATAGTACTGTGATCAATGTGGGGGTACAGTCATCTATTTGATGAAATAATTTTATTTCCTTTGAATATATACCCAATAGTGGGACTGCTGATCTTACAGCATTTCTATTTTCAGTGTTTTGAGGAAACTCCATACAATTTTCCATTATGGCTATACTAATTTACATTCCCACGAACAGTAGGAAGACTTTCTCTTCCTTGCCAGCATTTAGTAATTTTTTTTGCCTTTTTGATGATAACCATTCTAACTAGGGTGAGAAAGGATATCTCATTGTGATTTTGATAATTAGTATAATGAGAAATTTTTCAAATAATGATGTTGAACACTTTTTTTTGTTTTTGTTTTTGCTATTGAGTTGTTTGAGTTACTAATGTGTCCAATGTATTCTGGATATTAATCCCATGTCAGATGGACAGTTTGCAAGTATTTCCTCTCATTCTGCAGGTTTTCTCTTTGCAGTGCAGAAGCTTCTTCTTTTGATGCAATCCCATTTGCTTTTGTTGTCTGTGCTTTCAGGTCTTATCCAGAAATTCTTTGCCTATATCAATGTCTTGAAATGTTCTCCCCATGTTTTGCAATAGTTTCAGAATTTTAGCCCTACATTGAGGTCCTAGATATATTTTGAATTGGTTTTTGTTTATAATGAGAGGCAGGGGGCTAGTTTCATTCTGCACATGGATGTTTAGTTTTTCCAGCACTATTTATTGAAATGAATTGTCTTTTGTCCAATGTGTGTTCCTGGTGACTTTGTCAAAAGCCAGTTGGCTATAGGTATGTGGATTTATTTTTGGATTCTCCATTCTATCCTGTTGGTTTATATGATAGTACTATGCTGTTTTTATTACTATAGCTTTGTAGTATGTTTCAAAGTCAGTGATGCTTCCAGCTTTGGTCTTTTTGTTCAGAATTACTTTGTGATGTTTTTTTGTTTATTTGTTTTGTTTATTTGTTTTGTTTTGTCATTCCATATGAATTTTGTGATTTTTTTTTGGTTACTGTGATGTTATTCTTAATTCTTCCACTCACCATTTGATAGCTGATCAAATATCTGATTTGCTATGACCAGCCATCAAAGTAAGCAACTACCAAGCACCCAGCCCACAACCTTGGCTGGCCACCTTGGCCCTCTTCCTTGCCCACAAAAAGTGACATGAGGCAGGCAGGGAAAACTGGCAAGAAGTTGTGTAACTCTGCCCTGACATACTCTCTCTCTAGTTCAGCTCCTGGCTTCTGTCTCTCTATGAATATTAACACCCCAGAGCAAGGGGATGTGGTTTGTTACTCTGGAGATGGCCAGCATTCTCCTTGAATGTGTCTCATTCAGCTCTCCTTGAATACATCAGGTATTGATAGTTTATACACGGTAGTATCTTCCATGTTGAAATTCATATTGGTGCCTTCTAAGCATTAAGCTCTAAAATTCTATTCTTGAAAAAAGCAAAATTTTTAATTATAAAAATATTTTTGTTACAAGGGCTTCACTCTAGTTAAGGAGTTGGGAGGGGAAAAGCACATTGATTTATTTTCACTTTCCCAATTCAAGCATAAATTAAAGTTTATTTAATTTATTTTAGGAAACAAGGTTATTTAAATTATGTAAATTTTTGTGGAAGTACAAGTATTTCCTAACCTCCTCCCAAATCTTGAGAATATTTCCTAATATGCATAATTAAAAAGTCTGCTATTTTGATGATTATGTTTATACATTATTTTGACTATTTAAACAATGCCTTTGTGAACTATGCCCCATTTAATCATTGGAACAGACTGTTGTTTTGTCTTCACGGGCCTCGATTTATACTTCATTGATTCATTCCTCAAACCCTGAGTCCGCAGAACATGCTAGGTGCTGTGTTTCTTCCAGAGATGAAAGCTTTTGCCTGAAGGAATGCAAGAAGAAGGAACCCAGGTGAAGAGAACTGCTGCTATTGACTGACTGGTGAGTCATTCTGAACAGAAGGTGAATGTGTCAAGGGAAGTGGCTAACATATTAGTGCATCTAGAAGGAATTTTTAAAAGGCAACACCTCATGGCCCAGATGAAATGCAAACTCTTTATAGAAGTTAAAATTTAATTCAAGGAAATAATCATTGTACTCCACCTTCAAGAGATAATGCAAAGGAGGCTAGGAAGGGGCGAATGTATTGATAAGGAGAGGGAATATTAGTAGGTGCTGCACACTGATGTATTATTTTGTTCCAAAACTTCTACTTGGTAAACATTAATCAAAGAGAATAAATAGTAGCTTTGAGTTTTACCAATTACTTTTCCTAAACAGACATTAAATATTTGATGATTGAGTATAGATTGTTGTTAAATTCCAAGTGCTATTTCAGTGTAGCTTAACAGGGGTAAAATGCATTAAGTATAGGTAAACAAATGATGAATATTTCAAGCTAGGTCTATTTGGCTACTTTTAAAGATTGACCTCAGACTACTTCAAAATCTCTGCCAAAACCCAGTATTTGGCTTCTGTCTCAAATGGCGCAGAAATAACTTTTCATCAAATGCAGTTGTATACAACATTAAGGTTTTGCATTTTAAATAAGATATGCTTTTAAAAACTCATAAGATGCAAATGTTTATAGTCTCTGAGTGGAAATGGCAAGCTGTGTGAGAGTGCTTTTCCCCACACTAAATTGACTAAAACATTACCTGTCTAACATGGCTTAATTATTTTATTAATCTGTGTTACCAGGAAGAACATTTTGTTTTATATCCAGTGGGGTTTTAAGTGATAATTTTAGGATTTACATTCATTTTTCTTCCCAACTGGCTTTCCTAACATTTTATTTCTCTTACTTTATTTTGTATTATGTGCTGTATTCAATTGTGTGCATGGTGGAGGGGGGAGTCGGGTTGGGTGTGTAAAAATAGGTGTGCAACCTGATCTCAGCCAGAACACAGCCAGATTAGCTGGGTCCACATCAAATGATTGAACCCATGATTGCCAAGGGTTTCTTTAGACAAAAAGTTTGGATAGGCAGACTTCAATGATACTCTTCAGCTTTTCATATTTTCTCCCAATTTCTCTCTCTTTTAAACCAAAAACAGCCAGTCAACTTTTTCCATATGCCAGGATGATGTAATCCTTGGCAGTGCCACTTTACTCTCAAAATCCTTGCTCCCCAAATTCTGTATCACTGATTCTTCCAACATAGGGGACTAGGTAAAGGTGAAGAGTTAAGGAAGATGCCAATTATCCAGAGAAGCTGTCACATGATTTATCTTGTGCTTGATGTAGTAATCTCATAATCATTCACACTGGCATTTAGTGGACTTTACAAACAGAGGTGCTGGCAATAAGTCCAGGGAGAAAAGAAGCAAATTAATAGTAGGTAGGGAACATGCTACTGAAGTTGATAACAATTCTTTATCTTTACCTACTACTCTATAGCAAATGTAATCATGTTTTAAATTTTTGTTTACTATAATAAACCTATAAGTAGAATTATTATCCCTATTCATAAGTGAGTGACTTGTCCTATATCCTGCCCAGTGGTGAAACCAAAACTAGAGCCTCAGAGCTTCTGACTGCAAGTTGGTACTGACCATCATATTATCTCGTCTTTCTTAATAAAAAGGAGCCCAAGTAGATCCATTTGATGGGGCTTAGTTGTATTTACTTAGGACAGAATGATGAAATTTAGTCAAATGAAGTGGTTCATAGCAAATTGGTAATCTGTGACTAACTGAAAAACAACCATCTTTGACATTTAACTCTTTCAAAACATGGTACGGATTTCTGTAATCTCCATCACCAAAATCAGAATCGATGGTTAACATTGTGCCTACTATGTGCTGGATGCTATGCCATCCAGCTTTTGCAACCACCCCAGGAGACAGGTATCCCCCTTATTCCCAATTTACACACTAGTTAAGACCCAGTGAGCCTAAGGCTACATAGCAAGGTGACAAGTGATAAGATCAGGAGACAGCCCAGGGAGCTTGGCTCCAGGGCTATTAAACACTTCATAGAATTGAACAGAGTGCTTGACTAATGCTTTCATACAACATAAAAAGCAATATTTGGGAAAAGAAGTTGGTCTGTCTTCCCCAGAATCAAATGAAATAAATATTTATCTTTGCTTTTTAAAATTTTGGGGTTGGTGCAGAGGATGATCAGGTTCGCTGCCTGAGGGAGAAAAGTGCACTCACCATCCATAGGAAACCTGCTGGTTTTACCCTTTCCCCAGGTATTTTGAGGATGCAGCAGCAATGTCTGCACAGGGAGTGGCCATTGATGGCCTAACTGTTGATAAGACTTCGTCATGGCACCTAAATTTCACCCAAACTTTTAGCAGGTGCCTCCCATACAGCTGTTTTTCCTTTAAATGAGTCAAGGGAGAGAAAACAAACTCAACTGGCCCCCCCGAGCAAGGAACCAATGAGTTCTTGTTGTCGGTGAGCCTGAGTCCACAGCAGTAGGCTGTCTGCTCCAGCTCTGTTTGTACAATCAACATGGTGTTAATTGTGCAAACAGCACCTCAGAGCAGCCCCTACTTGACAGTCGAGGGCCCCACAAACACTACCAGCTGGAGTGCAGGATTCTGATGTTGCTCCTGTCCCCTTGGCATGGCTGGGTCAGAGTAGTAAACCATACTCTGCAAACAGCACAGTGAAACAGGGAGAAATGCCAACAGGAACACAGATGAGATAAAGCAGAACAACTTAACAGGGAGGTGGTATTGATCAGCACACCGTGCAATGCTGCTCTGGGAGGTATCTTCATGCTCTATGTAGCTAGTCACTTAGAGCATTTCCATCATATAAAAGTGATGGATAAGAAGTCCTCAACTTCTATGCAGGGAAGTCACCAAAAGGGCAAATAATAGAATCGATATCTTCGGTTCAAATTTAGATAGTGCTTGCTTTCAGATCTGGCTCTCAGATGTGTTGCTTTAAAATCTTAGAAGCTTGAAGAAAATTGGATTGGCTTGTTGGGCAAGAAAGCATATCTAGGTAGCTTTTCCCTTCAACATTTCATTTTTCATATTTCAGAGATACTAATTATCTTCCTTCCTTGTTTTTAACACCAAATGTGAAGTTATATAATTTAAATGAATGCATTTTGTCACTGGAGTAGAAAAATTATAGTTCGTGGATTTGACAATATAATCTCATCAGGAAATAAGATTCTGCCATCATTTTAATTATTTGTAATAATTTAGGAACACAAGGGTGAGGTGAGGGTGAAGAAAGTTTTCCTAGGAAATTAATATCCACAAAAGACACTAAAGGAATCCTAGAAGATAGTGCTCCCCTTTGAGGGGATTGAAATCTTCTGAACAGAATAAATTTTGTAGACTGTCAATATCATTCTTGCCCTCTTTCCCCAAATGAGTCTGGTTCCCTTTGCTCGGCTTTTAATTTTTTTCTCATTTAAATCATCACATAAAATGGTGACATGTTGTCATGAACTTTATTCCCTGCAGGTCAACATGTGACCTCAAAGGCAGTGAAGAGCTATATCTCTTCATTTGGGAGGCATGAGGTTAACTGTTTTTTACATGAAATGTTTCCTCTCCATTTACACAAAAGGAGAGAACTAAATATAAATTTATTTTTCACATAATGGGCTGAGATTTTTCCTTCATGAATAAAAGTAATGGTCTATAAAGTAGTTTAAAAAGCCATTCAGGAGATTGTTTTGATTAGGTGTCTGTATTTGACTAAGATAAATTATTTTCTTAATAAGTTTCATTGCCTCTGTGGACTTCTCTCCTCAACAGAAAGGAAAGACTAGTAAATTAAAGGTACACACCAGCCCGTTAAAAAATGTTCCAATGGCAGGACACACATTATTTTATTACCACACCAACTGAGCCACTGATAGTTCACAATTCATGAACAAATGTTCTATTACTATAGAGTCATGCTTTTATTGACTGTTAAAAAATCATCATTTGTATCTTTTTTATCCTGCTGTGTTGCTGTTTTATTGGAAAAGTCCTGTAACAGGTATAACATCAGCTCAGATTACCAAGAAATCTATAAAATAGTTTCCTGCTACTATCTTTGGCACAGATTGAAAGAATATATTATGATCCCACTGAGTGACTGATAAAAACTGTGATTCACAGGCCCACATGATTTATCCTTGATAGTTACACATCTGGGCTTTATCTGCTCTATTAAATTATAGGAGCATTACACAAGTATTGATGAGTTACTTAGATGTAATTAAAGGATCTGGGTCGTGAAATTTAGGCACAAACTTTGGGCATGGTGATAAAAACAAAAAATGTTGCAGTGAACAGAAATGTTCCAGGAATGTTCCAACACCAAATGCTGTGGTTGAATCTGATTGCTTTTGTCTCTGACACTAAGACACGGTGAGCACCTGGGGTTAGAATGAAAAGAAGAAAAGAGCATGACCATAAACTGAAAGTAGCACTGATGCAATTTTATGGTTTACTTCCAAAAAAGAAAAAATGGTTTTTCAATGATCGGTCTCAAAAAAAAATTTTATATGTATGTATTCAATGTTAGAACTTTGAAGAACTGTCTGATTTGCATTCTTTGGATATCATCACCAATCAAAAGTGCTCTTTGGTGCTGAATGTGTGAGAATTTCTATGCATGAGCACATCCATGGTCCACCTATGAAAATCAATGGGACACATTGTTTTGTCCTTTCACATGGTTTCTGTTGATGTTCAAAGATAATCTAAATACTGAGGAATGACAATTGTTTTAGTAAGAGAGAAGCATATTGGTACTAGATCAACTCTGGCTGAGGTCAGAAGAATAAGTCATATGGCAAAAGTAGTCATCTTTCACCCCCAGTGAGGACATGCCAAAGAGTCCAATATTTCATGAACACTATGCCATAACTTCCAGATCATGCGTTGCTTATAAATGCAGTATTCCTAGCAGTTTGTGTACAGCTGTTTACGCATCTGTAAGAGTTGTCAGATAACTTACCTCATCCATATAAGGCAAGTAGATAGGTGAGTGATTATACTCCTATTTCAAGATGAGGAAAATGGAAAGTTATGTAATGAGAACAAAACAAAATCCCAGGTCACCGAATCTTCAACTGGAACAGTTTTTGACTAATGCTTCAGGTAGGTTTGGTTTCATAGAACAATTCTACTTTGATCTTTACCTACCATCTGGATCAGCAGATGGGAGGTGGGAGATAAAGCCAAACAGACCATAGGTGTCTGTGAAGACTCGGTATGCAGACACTGTGGAGTAACCTCAGCCTCCCAGAATGGATTCTGGGCAGTGTCATTGTGGTATGGGAAAGAATACTGAGCACTTATTTCCCTAATGACTGCCCTTCCCCTGTGGACCCCTCTCCAGCGGGTAGGGATTGTCTTGGATTGCTGGTAAGGTCTCCTTCTACAATGTGACAGAGAGGTGTCACATCTTTACTTTCTCTCAAGCTACTGTCTATGAGCTTGTCGAGCCCTACTTCAGCAGCTCCTCTGATCCTTTGCCCCATGAGTGGGATTGACGGGTTTTCTCCATGTTGGGAGTCATGGTAATTCTGTGGAGACCTCCCCTTGAAGAAGTGAGCTCAGACCAAAAGGGCTGTTGGCTGTAATTATACCCCAGGCACAAGGCATCTTGTTGCCTTGCTGATTCCTGTCTATCACAGCTGGATAACATTTCCCATGCCCTTGCAGTGGGAGACAGGATGTCCCTGTTCTCTACTATCTTTTTTCTTCCCCTGCAAATTGTGAGATGTAACGAGAAGTATTGACATTTCCCCAAAATAAAAAAAAAAGATGTTTAATAGATTAATAAAAGGAACATAGATTAATAAAAGGAACTATGATTGACATTTTGCTTTTAATTATAAGGGTAGTAAACAGTAAGTGTTGAAAAAGATGCCTTTGTGAAAGAATGCAAAATAATCTTTAACAAAGAACCAAAGTTAAGCAACTTAAAGGTAAAAGGACAGAGTACTGAGCGATCTTGGGTACTCTTGTTTCATGAGTGCACTTTCTGGTGGAGTCTGGATGGCTGAAAGTTCTGTGCAGAAAGTGAGGAATGAGGATCTTTTTTTGTAGTTACTGAAAATGCAGAGGGCCTGTTTTCTCTCCTTCATGACTTTTGATGAAACATATTAACTACCTTTCCCATCCACTCATCTAATCATTTCAGAGATGCTTGATTTTTATTTCTGATGGCTCTTCCATTGGCTATGGCTTCTAGAACTTGAACATTAAGTCTCCTTTCTGTCACCTAGGTCCAATAATAATCTCTAAGTGAAGACTTTAAAACACAAGAGAGCTCTTTATTTAGTCATCCAATAATGAATCCTTTGTATGGTGGAAATAAACCCCTTTGCAATAGACACTCTTTCCAATAAATCAAAATTTTAAGAAATAGGGCTTTTTAAATGTGTATATTTGTTTGGGACAGGACGAGAAGACGGAGTGTACCTTGTAGATCCGCCAACATAATTATATGTCAATTAAAATATAAGCATGCAGTGCAAAAGGAAGCATTAAACAAGACGGCTTTCATATTTTGGCAATGCTATTTTCCCTATGATTAAAAGATATCTCTTGTAAGAAATTCATCAAAAATCCCATCTCTTCCTTAGCACTGAGATGATTGTAATGCTGTCAATATGTCGCAAGGGCATACATAACCTTCTTTTGTTGTGTCAGCCCACAGGCACCCTTGATCTCAATTGGTGTGAATCTCATTTAATTGCCAAACTGGGGAATGATGCGAGGTAGAGTATGTGATTTTTTTCCCCCTAGTTCCCACTGTCTTTTCCTCTTGAAGTTGAACATGTCTAGCTGGCAGAGCTCACTACTTCTGATGGCTACTCTCTAATTAGTTATAATTCAGCTACCATCCTGTCTTACATTTCAGGTCAATATTAGTAATTGTACTGTGTGCAATTTTTTTTTACTTTGCCAGATGAAAAATCCTTTTATTAAGGACAATGCTGATGATATTGGTAACAGCGAAGTAATTATAGACAAAAATAATAGTGGTATAAAAGTTTAAAATGAGTTTCAGAAAGTTGCCCCAATTTAAAGACTATTCTTGAGGGAAATTTTTTATTTTCCAGTGGTCAAAAGATATTTGATTATTTGGAAGGATATATATATACATATATTTTTTATTTGTTTATTTTTTGTTTTAGTACTAGAGATTGAACCTAGGGGAACTTAACCACTGAGCCACATCCGTCGCCCTTTTTATTTTTATTTTGAGATAGGGTCTTGCTAAGTTGCTTAGGGCTTTGCTTAATTGCTGAGGCTGGCCTTGAATTAGCAGTCCTCCTGCCTCAGCCTCCTGAGCCACTGGGATTACAGGCATGCATGTCTAGCTGGGGGTTATATTTTTAATCTCCTTCTAAACATTGCCTGACAGTAGAGTCTTGATATGGATCTCACTACTCTCAAGGCCCCTATACCCACATTTTCTTTCTTTCCTGTATGTCTAGCAGCTCAATTCATTCACAATGGTTCATCTTGTCCTTGATTCAATTGTGTGAATGCTGGAGTCATCGGGTCTCAGAGTCAGTCAACATCGTGGAAGCATTCTAGACATTCTAGAATTGGAATCTGCCTTAAAACAGGAGTTCACCCGATGAGTACACATCTCAAAACCACTGATGGGTAATTCAGAATTCTTTGTAGCTCTCAGGAGATGAATAACGTGCTTGGGTGGTAGGCAGGCACGTGATGGAGCCAGTGTGTTAGCACGTGAGACAGAATGTTCTACCTGGGTTTCTTAGCAACAGCAAGGCGCTAAGCAACTCAGTGAGACCCTGTCTCTACATAAAACACAAAATAGGGCTGGGGATGTGGCTCAGTGGTCGAGTGCCCTTGGGTTCAATCTCCAGTACCAAAAAAAAAAAAAAAAAAAGACATTATGAACAAAATAAAAAATGTTCACGCTGTCGTGGAAGGATAGGAGGTGAGTTGCTCAAGCAGGTGACAAAGGCCTTTCAAGAAAAGACCACTGGGGTTGGGACAAAGATTTGGGGAAAGAGTGTCTCAACAAAGTAACAGCAGGCACGAAGACTTTCCGCTGGAAACAAACTCAGTGTGTGGAATTACAGAAGTAAGGCCAGTGTGACAATCTCGTTGTGAGTGAGGAAGGGGCGTGAGAGGTGAAGGCAGGGGTCTCAAGGCCTGTTGTATTTTAACAAGTGTGAAACTCACCCCCAAAATAATGAGAAGCAGAGGATTTAAAATTTTAGAAAGGTTACTTTGTTGACAGAGCAACATTAAAGAGACAAGTGGGTTCAGGAGTTGGATTTGGCATGTATTTTGAGGGCTGCAAATGAATTTGAGGAAAGAAAGGATGATTTGCAGATTTGGGAAAGGATTGGGGGTATGTGTGGACTAGTGGATGGAGGTGAGTATTGAGAATCAGAAGTTGTGCCTTGACTGTGTTAAGCTTGAGATGTCCATTTAGTTTTCCAGATGGAGGTGCCAAGTGGGATTTAGCCTATGACTACAGGACTTGGTATATCATCAATAAATGTCTTATAACTGAAAGCATGGGACTGGATGAGATCCTATGAGAGAGAATAGAAGAAGAGGGCAGAGGATAGGGCCCTGCAATATTTATAGCTTTCATAGAAGAAACTATCCAGAAAAAGAGCTTAGAAAAAAAATGGCACATGACCCATGATACAGTAGAAAAATTAGGCAAATATCAATGATGGAAGTCAAGGGAGTAAAATGAGTAAGAGAAGAAGACTATGGACCATGATGACATGTATTACTGAAATGTTATGAAGAATCATTCACTCTGAAAGTGCTTCTGTCTTCTGAGGATGCAAATCTCTGACAGATCAACTTGTGTGGTGATTTGTATTGGCAACCTGAGCAGACCTGTCATTTGGAGGTGAGGGGTTTTACCTGTTTTGATAGATTCTAGTTTTTTGTGTGTTTGCATCCTACCAATCTTCATGAAATAATGTCAGAGGCATGCTAAAATTTTTTGAGACAGGAAAAATCAGAGAAAAAATGTTCCCCAAATGGTTTCTAAAACCAGAAATGATCTTGAGAAGCTGAGGATTGCTTAAGCTTGGTACTCTTATTGCAGCTTCTTCCTTGCAAATGCATCTTCCCATGGGGTAAACCAGTAGTAAAATAAATACATTCATCTTTCTCCTCTTTTTTCATGATGCACATGGATAGCCCTGATAGGTAACCCCCAAGGCGTGCAAACCAGGGCAAAAGGTTACATCAGCTCAGGAAAGTTTGGGAGAGGGCATTAGATGCCAGGCAGTAAATATAGTATAAGATGACTAGGAAAGTCGACCCTGAGACCAGCAAGAAAACTACAAGACACAATAAAAATAATACATTTCATAATGTCATAGTTCCCAGACTATGTGATTCCTTAGTGTAGCTTACAGCGATGTGTTGTACTGAATTTCAAATTTGCTTTTATGGCTAATAATCTTTAGCTCAATACAAAGCAGTGGTTCTCAAAGGGGAGGGGTTGACCTTGCCTCCCAGAGGAGCTTTGACAGGATCCAGAGACAGAGTTTTGCTTTTAACATTGAGAGGTTGCAGCTGCATCTAATGGGTAGAGACAGGGCTACTGCTGAATGCCACACCACACACAGGACAGCTCCCTAAAACAGAATTCTTTGGCTCAAAAGGTTGAGAATGTTGACTGAAGAAATGGACAAAATAAAACCTTCAAAAAAGCATGGCTCACTCAGCTTTCATATTAATTTTAGAAGGGGTTGAGAGTATAATCGTGTTAGTTCATTTTTCTGTTATGCTATTATATAACCAATATTAATGTCTTAGCTTTATGCCATTTGTTTCATTTTGAAAAAAGAAAATGAGAAAGGAATTACACTAGAGGTACACAAAACTGCTCATAGCTTTCTACTGATTCCCTTAATGCATTTTAGCATTTCTTGTGAAGTTTCTGTGTGTCACCGATATTGCAGATGGAACCCCTACTGCTTCTGAGACAAAATCTGACATTTTAAAGTCATTCCAAGAGAGGAACAAAAATGAAAAGGCAATCGGATTTTAAGCTCACCAGGTTGTGGGTAGCTAGCACAATTGATTTTCAACCACACAATTCCTTCTTTAATCATGTTATCAGATCAAAAACACACTTTTACTCGACTTAGTTATGCTTACAAAATAGTGTTGTACGTGGAATATATGCTTAAATATATACTTCTTAAATAAGTGATGACTACTGATTAAAGTATTTCCTATTTCCCTATAATTATTACTATTCAGAGATAGAAAGCTCTAGAAAAATTTCTTAGGAAATTTTTGCCTGGACACGAAATTATCCCTAGACAATGGAGTCTCTTATTTCAAAGGCGTTTCTTTCCCTTCACTTTATGATTGTAACAATTTTCTTATTGCAACAACCTACATGAAAGTTTTGATTTGAGAAATGCATTTTCTCTCCCTCCCTTTTTTGTCAAGCATATTGTGTTGTGATGTGTCCTAAACTCTAGTAAGGAAGTGATTTTTTCATTTGCTGTGTTGAGTATTATCTTAGCGCTTGCCAAGTAGCACTCTGAGTTTTCAAGGCTGCGTTATGGAATCCAGCACAGCGCTGGGAACCACCAGGGAAGGGATGGACATAGTAACTATTCTTAGCTCTGTTATTCACCCAGCACTAAGTCTGCTTCTCTTTGGGAGATGGATCTTCTCAGTAGCACTATTTTTATCTTAACAACAGTGTTATGTGGTGGGGAAATTGAGGTGTTCTGATACTTACCAATCACATACCTAACCAATAAAAGGAATAAGAGACCAGAAGTTGATGCTAACTGAAAGGAGTTCAAAAAAACCCAAGTGCTTGGTTTCAAATTTAACATAATTATAATTACTTATTCCATAATGGAGGTAGCTGAGTCATCCAATTCCCTTTGGATTAGAAGGTTCAGCATTATCTGTCCTTGTCCTGTTAAACATGATCAGAAGTGACAAAAGGGCTCATTTTTACTTTCCCTTGGATGTAGAGTAGCTTGAGCTTGGATAGTGAATATTACTTAAAAAATTAAATGTCTTGCAGGCCTTTGCCTGCCTTCTCATCAAAACTCCTATTATTGCTGGTTGGGCAGTTAAGTTACTCTCAGCTCCTAAAGCAGCATCATTTTTTTTTTAAACACAGGAATTTTATTTGCTTCCAAATTGGAGTCATCATTAAAAACAGGGTTAGGGGAGGAAGCGGGGTGGACAAAGCCAACAAGAAGGAAAGTTTGAAATCAAAGCATGCTAAGAAATTAGGAGGAGGTTTGGAAAAAGAGGAAACTGGAGATTTCTTTTCAAAGGAGTCCCCACACTCTGGGCTTACATTCCTTCTGAATGTTAATTACAGTCTTTACCTTGGCATTTTGCTCTCATATCAGGGAAGCAATTACTGGCCTAATTCAAATTCATAGCAGCCATTAACAATGAACAAACAGATACATTATTTTAATTCCATTTGCTGCTTCCTTTCTGCTGATGTATTGACCCATGAAGCCTTGACTGGATGTCCTGTAATTGGCATTTGGCAAAGGTTGTTATCATCATCATCCGTTCCATATATGAGTATTTATTAAGCATATATTGCATACATAACACCTTGCAAGAGCAGGCAGTTTAAGGACCACAGGCCAGAAATAGCCTTTGCTTTTTCAGAGTTTATGTAATGATGCCTTCATGGTTTTAGATAAAACTTTAGACTGTGTTTCGTATGTATACATGTATGTGTGTGTGTGTGTAAAGTTCAAGGTGAACACTAACACACTAACAGGATTATTATTTTTTAACTGAAATGATTTTCACTCATTCTCAGTCTTTTATTTCAATCATATATGTAGAACTTTATTCCTGGCTCAATAATACCATTTACATTTGACTCCAAGGCAAGATCTCGGAATGAAATGTAGTTAATAAAAAGAGAACAAGGAAAACAGCTTCAAAGTAAAAGAATCTCTAACCTTTTCTTATCTTGAAGCACTGTACGGCTTTCTTTCTTCCTATAGGTTTCGCACACTGACTTTTTTTTTTTTTTGTTATGTCTTTATTTGGAGGTATTTTATATGCCAAATCATTCATTTACTCCTAAGGTCTCAGTTTCTTCATAAGTAAAGCAAGATGGTGGCATCTTAGAGTGTCTTCCAGCTCTGAGATCATATTTTTATATTTATTTAGGATGTATGCTCATTATGGGGCTGGGATTGTGGTTCAGTGGTAGACCGCTTGCCTCGCATGCGTGAGGCACTGGGTTCGATCCTCAGCACCACATAAAAATAAATAAAATAAAAGATATTGTGTCCATCTACAACTAAAAAAATATTAAAAAAAATGATGTATGCTCATTATGTATGTAAACATGATCCCTTATTTCTCTGCTTGTGGATTGGGACAAAATTTAAGTATTTATGTTCTCTCTTTTATGCCCTTTTCATGCCCTTTTGAGTTAATTTGTAGGAGAGTCCAGAAGAGAATTGGGATGGATGGGTAGGAGGGGAAAAGTCTTATATAAAGGTTGTTGGGGTCCTGCATGGCTGATCTGGAGGTGGAGTGGGTGGGCATTTTAATAGGATTGCTGGCATTCTTTTGCCATTCAATACTATGAACATAATTAAAAATTCTACTTCTGTGGGCACACACATGTGCAGGGTTCCAATGAAGATGAGGCATGTGGACAGAGCAGGATGAGGGAGAAAGCAATGTGTCTACCTAGCACTTCACTAAGCCCAAAGTGTCCAGCCACAGAGCTGGAGAAACTGAAGACTGTATTCTACTGCCATGAATGCTAATCATCAGCCTTTTAATTTTGCAGTTTGAAATGAAGTACCCCTTGATGTATGTTTGATTATTAATTATTATATTATTGTTCATTATTTCTGAAAAGTAATAACATGTTTAATAAAAATCTGAGCTACAATAATGAAAATCATTTAGATAATTTCGAGCATTTCAACCTCCTGAGGACTTCAATTTGATTTTTTTAAAATACAGTAGGAACTTCCTAATTCAGACTAATGACAGAGAGCCCCATTGTGAATTACCAAATTTTGCAGATGAGTGGGTATGCAAACAGACAGGAAAAAAATCCAGGAAAGTAAATCACACAATATGCTTTCTCCATTTATTTTGACAATGGTGGTTCAGACTTAACAGTCTATGGTAAAACTTCCCTGTACATCAGGAAATGTACTGTCGCTTGTTTCACAAAGATAATGAAGTCTTGGTAATCAGAAATCTCACTCTAAGACTCAGACATTAAATCTTTACTCAGAGATGGCATTGGGACTGCAGGGGTCTCAAATAATTATCTGGCTTACAGGGTACTAAAACAAGAACGATGGAAGCTCTCCTATAGACGCAGAAGCGAGGAACATTGGTTAAAGGATATTTCAGTCCATCTTATAACTGCCATTCAGCATTATTGTAATATTTTTGCCTTGCACAAATCTCTTGAGGCAGAAGAGATCTCGTGAATATTCTCTCGTCTAACCTCCTAGTCTACTTTGCTGATTTACTGATAGGAATTTTATGATTCTCTCTTCAGAAGTAGGGAGGCCCAACCTACTTTCAAGGCAATTCTGCCTTGGCTGAGAAAAGGCTACATACTTTGGTGTGCTGAATAGGACAGGCCAGGAGAAATGCTGGGATTCAGAATCTAATGCTCCTAGATTTTTCTTCCTCATCTTTGTATACTATCTTCCTCTCCGCCTTCTCTTAATGTTGATGAATGGTCCCCAGCCTTAGCTATACCTGGGGAGCTGTTTTGAAAAATTCTCTATCTCTAGACATTCTGCTTTAATTGATGATTGAGAGCCATTGGGAGACAGGGGATAGTTGGAAGCTATGTTTTTGTGCTGAATTTTCAGTATTATATTCTGTATCCTTCACGGAGTCACTATGGTGAGGGTATGTCTGGATGCTGGGGTAGGGTAAACGATGGTCTTAATCTTGGCTAAGTCAGGTCAGTGCCACATAGGGGGAGGTGAATGGGAAAGAGCCCTGTAATCAGGATGCCTGGGTTTGAATTTTCAACTCCAACACTGACTAGTGATATTCTGACATTCACTTAAAGTCTCTCTATTCAGGTTTCCTCCTCTTGAAAAGAACAGAAAATAACAGACAATAACAGTAACTATCTCTAGGGTTGTAATAAAATGAGTTCATGTGTATGAAGTGTTTACAAGCGTCCTGGAAAATGGTTAAGAATTGAAAATGGTCATTTCTTTTTTGGGGGGTGGGTACTGGGGATTGAACTCAGGCTCTGAACTCGCCATCCTCCTGCCTCAGCCTCTTGCACTGCTGGGATTATAGGTGTGCGCTACCATGCCCGGCAAAAATGGTCATTTCTTATTCAACAGAATCTGTAGGTCCAGCTCAGGGGAGGCAGAAGGCACTACTTCCCAATTCCTGGAAGGTTTGGAAAAATCAGGCTGGGGCCCGTAAGAAATGGTAAAATTTCTAAGTGCTGTCAGGAAGAACAGTTTCGCTCTTTGGGGTAAACCTTGTGAGTGGTTTTCAACAGTCAGTTTTACAATTACTTTTGTACCTATTTAGAAGGAGACAACTTAGATTAGGAAAGGGCCAGAGAAATAAAAATATTTATATTTAAAGAGAGGATACCTGAATTCCAATGCGATTCTGCTTGTCACCAAAAATGGTGTCACCAAAATGTAAGAGGAAAGACTAATTCTTAAAATGCTTGCTTTTTGTGGAAGCAACTATTGAAGATATAATAATCTTGTTTAAGCTGTCCCAAACATTGACAGGACCCTAGTGATTCATTTGCACTGTTGGAGAAGGGAGGGAACTTTGGCACGATGAAATTGGCTTATAGGGGAAGGGACATAAAGGGGCCAGTCAGGTGAAAAGATTTCTGGCAAGGAGTCAAAAGCATACTACCACCATTCCTCTTACTAAACTTAAATCTAGATTTATTGAAAATTAGCAAATGGTTCATTTTGTGGATTTATCCCAGGCCTCCCTACCCCTGCCTATTTTTGGTATCAACATTTATGGTTTGGAACTTTCCTTCCTGTTTGGCATTTTTGTTTGTTTCAAACTAGGCAGGGCTCATGGAGTACAATACAGGCTGAATACTGGCTTAAGCTAAAACCAATTAGGGAAGCAAATCCATTGCTCCCTTCAAAAATCAAACATTGCATACCAGAATCGAGTCAAAATGACTTTTAGATTGTCTGTTATTTGGAAATATCTACACTGCAGCGCCCCGAATTACCAAGTCTAATTTGGAGTTGACTACAAATTTAAGCACTTTTAGCAGGAGAAGTTCATGAGTCATTCCGACGAAATCGAATTCATTTGTACAGTATTTCTTGGGCAAAGGTGAGTAGCTAGGGATTCATCTAAGTACAGGAAGAGGGAAATCACAACACAAGGGACTTTCCAAAAGTCTCTAAGCGAAGTGGCAGCGGAAATGGATAATGGAACGTGTCCTCACTCTGTTACTGACTCGGTCAATCTAACTTACCTCCTGGCAACTTGCAATTGCTCCCTTCCCTTCTCCCTCCATCCCTGTTCCTATCTCCACAAATATACAAGAGGGTATTTGGAGGAAAAAAAAAAAAGCCAGGTGATAGCAATGTTTATACATATTATGTTTATGTGCATTTCTACATTGTGCACATCCTGTGAAAACCCCGAGTCCCTGATATTTGTATATAATTGGAAGGACACATGCTAATTTGGACTCTGACAGCATCTTAACCAAAATTTACAGTTGCAAATGGCTGACAACTCAGCTCTTGGGTGATAAGAGGGTGATGGGAATCTGATTTGATGGGATGACCCTTCCTGACATGTGAACAAAGAAACCTGCATATCTATTTTTAACCAGGCGCTGGAGACTTCCAGTAATTGACATTTGGAGCTGAGGCTCATACTTGTCCCAGTTCCTGGAGACATTTGCATCCTGTCTGTGTTTGGGTTTCCTCTGTCTAATCCTTCAGATTTAGCCTCTGCTTGGGCAGAGGGCTTCTGGAAGCCACTCTCCCCCCTCACTCTCATATACCTCTGGCAACTGTCAGCACTCTCTATTTGGGGCTTCAGACCTGGGGCCTGGCCTTAGTATTCCAGAGCAAATGCAAAAACCACTTTGAGCTTCTATGAGCTGCTATTCCTGAGTGCCTCTGATAAAGCTAAGTTTAGGTTTTATAGTTAGTACTGATTAAAAGGACAAAGGGAGACACCTAATCCTAAGGTAGAGGTTATGTTTTTTCCTACAACTATTAAAACATCAGCATTTAAGGAAAGACAAGACTCTTCACTCTGATTTAGAAGCCAGAAGTGGTTTAGCATGGTGCTGAAAGAGCAAAACCTCATGAAGCCCCAGGAGATTCCAGCTTTCTTGCCGTCCTCTTCCCCACTGGCCGCCTTCCAGTACCCCACACATGAAAGCTATTGTGTTGTCAGGCAGCCACCTCCTCCAAGACCTCTACCCAGGTAACTGCAAACCACCCTGTGATTCTAGATCAAATGTTACTGCTTCCGGGAATACTCTGATGGTTGGGTCCTGTCTCCTCATTATTTGTTTTATCCTTCCCCATTATAGCCCTGAGACAATTTGCAATTACACGTCAATTTGTGCCTTTATTTGCCAACTGCCTGAGTATCCATCTCTACAAGTACAAGGACTGCATATGAATTGGTCACCCCTGATATCTCTGTCTCTACCACAGTGCCTGGCACAGCAGGTACAAAAAGAAGTCACAATGATAGCATTCAGTTTATCCCCGGAACTGACAAACTATATTAAAATCTTGATTGGGTAGTTATTATCAGGGTATTTATTTATAATCACAGGGAAAATAACTAAATGGAACTGTCTTCACAACATGTATTATTTTCCTTGGTAAATCCAATATTTGTGTGCATACACACACACACACACACACACACATATATATATAAGTGTGCAGCACAATTAGGATAATATTTAAGTTTTCAAAGGATCTTCTGTATCTACCATCATATTTGCTCATCAAAAAAATCTGTGAGAAAAATTAAGCATTTTATATAAGGTGATTAAGGTGCATATATTTATTGTTACATATATACACTCTATATAGTAGTGAATACTATATAACATTTTACCATGTTACATATGAACACATTTACTAGTATATTATATATTATGGTTACATATTGTATTGCTTATTATATATGTGAATTTGCTAATTTTACTATGTATATTTACCTAAAGCCACAGTGCAGGCTCTTTGCAAAGACAGGATTTGTTACTGAGTTTTACAATCAAGAGTGATGATTAAGATGGCAATAACTCTGTGTGGATGTTGCTGAAAAGATCGACTCCAGACCAACGCTTTCTGCCATGTTTGTTAAAACAAAAAACTCTTTAATTTTGGCATCATCTTTTGCTCTTTGCTTATAATAATAGATTGATGTGTGCTATAAGAAGTCTCTCATTGCTAACTTTTCTGTAGAGTGAGAAAGAATAAAACAAGTCAGGAAGTAGCTGAACCCAGAATGTGTTTGTTGCACTGATATATTATTAGACATGTGCCCCATGCAGACTGGTGCTTTACTGAGAAGAAGGCTGGTCTATAGTTTGAATGGAATAGATTGAATACAAATGGAGATGTAATTTTGAGAAAACATTTTTGAAAGTACATAGAATTAGGAAGAACAAACTTAAAAAGTTGGATATGTATATCATTTGCTTTACATCAAATACTTTGCTAAGCACTTTCATACATATTATCTTTCTTATTTAATCCTCCTCATCTCGATAGCTATATACATTATTATTTACATGTTCTAGATGCAGAGTGAAAGCACAAAGAAGTCAGTTAGCTTTCAGAAAATCTCAGGAACAGCCTGATTTAAGGAACTGTTCTACCACTCTGAGCTAATTAATCAATTCTATTGGCTTAAGATCTCCTGGAGCCATTTTTCAGTTATATTGACTATTTTAACATAGATTTATTGTCTTTTCCTATTAGACAAGTTTCCAGTATCTATGAATTGAAATGGCTAGCCTCATACCAAGGCTTTAAGCCATACCATGCCAACTGCTATGGATCTAAATGTGTGTTCCCTCAAAATCTATAGGTTAAAAACCCATTTCCAAGGAAATAATATTGGGAGATGGGAGCTTTGGGAAGTGATGAGATCATGGGGCATTAGAACCCTTATAAAATAGACCACATAAAGCTACTGGTCCCTTTCAGCCTTGTGAGGACATGATTAGAAATTGGCAGACTACAAAGTAGAAGAAGATCCTTACCAGATCCTAACCATACTAGCACTCTGATCTTGGTCTTCAGCCTCCAAGACTATAAGCAAGAAATGTCTGTTGTTTATAAGCCTAATATATATTTTTTAATAACAACCCAAATAGACTAACTAATAAATAACTAATAAATAACTAATAAATAACTAATAAATAACTCTCTCTGATGCCTATGGAGCTGGTTTCTCAACAGCTTCTAAAGCTTATACTGGCCCCTGAGCAATGCTTCAATGTGTGCCTAGTGAAATGGGTTTTCTGCAGTCCTCCTATTTATAGGAGACAGCTTGTCACTCAAGAGTTGTTTGGCTATTTATCACCATTTCTCCACAACTCAGTCCCCTTGAAAATATGTTGCAAAAAATCACTACCATGCTGATAGATCTCAGGCCTTGTTAACATTCCCATCCATGTCATTTATTACCCTCTATACTATACTGTATGCCTGATGTCCTCCAAACTCCAGTTGGATGCTTGCTCTGGTGCACAGCTGCTTCTTTTGCTTTGTTCTAAAATGGGCATCATAACAATCCTATGTGCCAGTCATGATACCATTATCCTGAATATATTTTATCATTTGATCAAAAAAAATCACAAGGTAGAAATATCATCTGAAAGGAAAACTGAGACAACAAAAGAAAAGTGTGTTTCTAAAGGTCATGTGGCTTAAAAAGGTTGAGCAAGGATTTTGCATCCAGATGGTCCATCTTCAACACCTTCACTATTGCTGATCAATGTGTCCTGATGGGATGCTTGCTGGAAGCAGTAGGGCATTTTTAAGTTCAGTTTTCTGCTTTTATTTGGACTGCCAGTACATCATTGAGAGTGTGTAGCATAGACATGAATATTGATAATCCCTACTAAAATGCATAGGTAATTTTAATCATATAAATTGACAGACTAGGAAACATGTTTGTTTGGCACAAGTGAAGCCTCAAATATCAGGTAATTTCAGTCTAGACCACGTGATGACTTAGAGTGTGTCCCTTGCAACCAGACATTGTAATGAACTAGTTAAGAGGGAAGTTCTGGGAACTTTAGTGTGAGGTCAGAGAATCTTCTGGCAAGGAGGAAATGCCTCTCGTCTCAGAAGAACGGGTGAGTTTGGAATTTGGAGAAATGATTAGAAAGAGAATCCCCGGTGTTGGCTGGGGACTGTGGCTCCCAGTACTGATGCATTTATATGGCAATTCTCTCTCCACAGAGGTCATCACTATTTTAACCTCATTTTTGCTCTTTTCTGCTTTGACTCCTTCCACTGGAGTCCCTGCATGTAGGTCTGACTGATGCTTGGAATGTTCTCAATCTATACTTGTTGAGTGAAGTGGCCTGGGAAATATTTTCTGCGGGATTTCATATTTGATTTCCTGATGAAATTCAGTAGAAAAATATTATGTATAGATATAGAATTTTGTTAGCATATATGTATTTCAATGAATTTGTAGCATAATGTGGAACCAGATTTCACTTCTGTTGAAAACCTTTGGTTTAATACAGGGCTGTTCTTGTGGAGGCTGGTGTAGATACTCAGTTATTTGCTAGTTTATGTTCTTGGACAAATATGTTTTCTGCCATGGTCATTTGAATGCCTTCTCTGGGGTTTGCTTAGGAGTAAATTCACTGTCATAAAATCACGTGAGCAACTTTTGTTAATACCTTTAAGCCTGTGTGTTAAAAAAAATCTCATCCTGTGTCAATCATATTAAAATACTAGCTTTAATATTTCATGTGATGATTGTTAAATATGCTTTTTTAACCTTAGATATTACAAAAGTGATAAAAATTTTGTCACTCAGAATATGTACCATTTTTTTCCACAATTATATCACTGTGGAATGGTCTTTGTAATTCAATATTTAGGGACACTAAATGCTGGAAATCTTTTTTTTTGTTTTTCTACTGGAGATTGAACTCAGAGGCACTCAGCTACTGAGCCACATCCCCAGCCGTTTTTTGTATTTTATTTGGAGACAAGGTCTCACTGAGTTGCTTAGCATCTTGCTTTTGCTGAGGCTGGCTTTGAACTTGAGATCCTCCTGCCTCAGCCTCCTGAGCCACTAGGATTACAGGTGTATGCCACCACACCCACCTAAATGCTGGAAATCTTGTAGTGAGTGTGCCATGTACACTTTGTAGTCAGGAGGCAAAGCACTGAGGTCCCTGCATGGAACTCAGGATTTTTTTTGTATTGGACATGCATCAAATACTCTACTGGCTTAGTCCATTGTGGAATAAAACTACCTGTAAATTTGAGAGTCTAATTAGCAGTGTGTAAACCACACTAGGGGAACAATAATGGCCATTTGTTTGCATCTTTCTTTCTGAGAGTAGCTGGGGAGTGACATCTCTGAAATGTCATGGCCTTGCTTTATTATCCATATGTGGAAGGCAGTCCAGGTCTGTTTATAAATACATATTTTTATCGTCTACCTTAAAAGGTTCTGTGGTGTGGGCTATATTGATAGTTTCAAGCTGAAGTTTGCAGGACCTACATAGTTCCTGTCTCTATAGGAGAGAACTTGGACTATCTGCTCCGATGTTGAAATGAAAAGGAATGCAGGTAAAATCGTCAATCTAAAAATAATAACTCCAAATTGTAGCTGTTATCAACTCAGGGGATCAGTTAACCATTGTGTTAAACATGTTCATGAATATTATACATGCAGCAGCCGTAGCCCTGGCTGGGAATATGTGCCTTAGAAAGAACAACAGGAAAGACTTTCTATGCTTCAATCACGAGTGGGAATAGAAGAAATGATTTTGCTATCTGAGCCTTTGAGAAAGTCCATTATTCTTCTTAGAAGAACTTCCCAGATATTCTGGCTGTTCTGATCATTTTTCTTTTTCCTGCTTTAGGTAGGAAATTGACAGTGGGTTGGGGAGTGTAAATGTTGGGGCAATAGAAATTATGTAAATGTTGCATTCCAGTAGGAAAACTTTCAACCCCTTGGGGTCTTTTAAACAGCATTAATCTAGGAATTAGATACAAAATTTATCTTTTTCATGCTAATAATGATTTCATAAAGAAAAACTCGTTAGAAAAGGTGACAAATATGAAGTTCTATTGAACATTTAAATTCAGGAATCTCAGTGAGTGCCCCAGGGAGATATTTACCCAGCCAATGACTTTCTGATGTTATTAAGAAGTAATTTATTCAAGAAAGTCTCCATTCATGAGTTTACATAAGAACAATACCTACTTTACAAAGGCTTGTATTCTCACTATATCACATACCTAATTTACAATGACTTTTGGTTAAAATTTTCATTAAGTTGGTTCAATAGTATTTGATAATTTTAATTCAGTTTTATGAGATCCCAGGTTCCCATTTATAGGAAGAGAAAATGCAGAGGAAATAAATTTTTAAAGAGCACATTCATCTCTCCAGTGAGCTCTGTATAGTCAACCTGAGGTGGAGAGAAGTTAACCTGTTGTATTTCTATGACAGTCTATTTCAGGCATCGACTATGGGTATCAATAGACAAACAATGCAGATCAGAGTATCAAAGCTTTGCATATGCCCATCTGTGCAGCTGTTATATAAGAGACTCTTCTGTGAAATACTGGAAAGGAAAAAAGAGCCCCAGAGTACAAGTGTAGGGTATTTTCATAGGCATAGGAAACTAGAACCCATACAGGCCAGAGGTGAATATAATGCTACAAGGTTCTTAAAATAAGGGTTAACGAGCATATGATTCTCAGACATTGTAATGAACTAGTTAAAAGGGAAGTGCTGGGAACTTCAGTGTGAAGTCAGAGAATCTTCCAGCAAGGAGGAAATGTCTCTGGTCTTAGAAGAGGGGGTGAGTTTGGAATTTGGAGAAATGATTAGGAAGAGAGTCCTCGGTGTCAGATGGGGACTGTGCCTCTCAGTACTGGTGTATTCACATTGCGATTCTTCCTCCACAGAAGTCATCACTATTTTAACCTCATTTTTACTCTTGTCTGCTTTGACAATTTCTCAGGAATTTTGTAGAAAAGTCATTATGTAAGGCTTAGTCAAGAATGTGAAATTAGGGCAGTTTCAAAGTCCCAAATGCCAAAAGATAAGACTAGGCACAGGGTGAGCTATCATACCAGAATGGTGGTACAAGCCCATCTTAGGCACAAAGTCCCTACTTCCTGCTCCAGGAGGAAACAACACTCAGGTTGGTGGACCCAACCCTGCCAGGGTGATAGGGAATTTGCCCTAGTTGGCTGAAGAAGGGGTGAGTTAACAATAGGCTTTGAAAAGCAGGAAACAAACAAACAAACAAAGGCACCCAGAAAATTAAGGTTTTTCAAGGATTAACTTTCCTGTCCAAGCTACCTGATCTAAACTTCTGTGGTGATAACTTTAAACTTTCCAGCTAATTTGTATATAGGATAGGACAAACAAAGTACAACTGTTTCCTCATTTTATCAATGCATTGAAAGAATCTAATACTATTTGCCAACAATGGAATCACCTTTTCACAATATTGCCACCATACTGACATTGTTAAACTATAAATAAAATTCCCTGTATATCATGGATTGGGATCCTGAAAAATTAGCTGTGGTTCTGCCTCGATGACTGTGATAGTGGAGGTGAATAACTCTAGTGAGGGTGATCCACTTCTTGGGTCACAATTACCATTCTGGAGTGGCCTCTTCATGTAAAGCAAGAGGAATCTAAAACCACTATTCAGTGAATTCTGTTTGTATAGAAAAGTAGCCTAGCCGATTTACCATCTAAATGTCAGTCTTCATTTATAGCCTGATATGTGTTCTTTAGCTCTTGAAGGTGCCCCTGGTTCTTAGGGAATAGACTCTTTGTACCCATAGGAACTTGCACAAAAGGAGGAAATGCTTTTTACTCAATAGAGGTGCTGGGCTAGAGAGTCACACTCCGATGAAGGCAGGAATCAATTGCACACATCCTGAGTGTTTAGATGGTGGCCACTCAGCACAATATAAAAGCTTGCAAACCAAAGCCAAAGCCCTGTGTATTAGTTTTATATGGATTTTATGCTCTGTCTTAGATATATTCTGATAGTATTAGAAGTGAATTGTCATAATCATCATAAATTACAATAGTATTTTATAGCATATTATGGAATGAAAGGATAAAAAGTGACATTAAATAATAAACTTCAGTGTTAAATCACACATTTTATCATTTGGCAGTTAAATGTCTCTTAAATACTAAGGAAAATTTTATCATTTGATGTTTGCCTAAAGAGCTAAAGGAAATATATAAAGCTGCATTACTAAGTACAATTGGACTAAACCCACCAGAAAGTAAAGGTTGGTCTAGTTCCCACTGGCCTCTAAGAAGAAGACAGGGCCAAAATCTCGCCTGATCTCTATATAGCTGCATTCCTCCTTGTCCCTAGAAGTTCATCAAAACCAACTATGCACCTAGTGCGGAGAGTTTCCCTGCTTTATCATCAGTGCATTTAACTCATCCTGACAACTCTTTAAAGCTCTTCATTACTCCTAGGAAATTGATACTTTGGTCTCCGGTGGTCATCTGTGCTTAGCCTCCTGTCTTTGTTGGCTTTGCTGACCAAAAAGAGCACATCATTATGTGGAAATATTAACTCTCAGTGGTTAAAGGATCAATGAAATGACTTCCAGTGCTGTGGATATTGTGTTTGATGGTTTCTCCAAAGACTTCACAGTCTAGGAACTTTGCTTCTCAGACTTAGGAGATTCAAAATAGGATGTTCTATTCTTGTGATGGAAGTTGGCCCAATTTGACAAAGCTTTGGTTGTTATTTTTGATTTTTCAAATGTTGTTTTACTGAACCTTCTGCCAATGCAAAGGACTTGCCACAACCCACAACCCATCACTCATATGCCAGGAGAGAACAGAGAACATCAGACAGCAGCAGCTGAGTTTTCAACTCACTTTGTTCTGACTCTGGCTTTCATTAGATAATCACTCTCAGTTCTTTACGTTGATCCGGGATCAACCTAATTTGTGTTGTGACCACATGATTTTAGGAAATCTGAGAAAGTCCTTTTACTCCCTAGAATATTTGACTATCTGTTGGCTTATATTAGATCCACTATGGATCCTGCATCATCAACCTCTTCATCCCAAGGCCTGAATCCCAAGCACTATACAAAGGTCACAATATAGGTAATTACCCAAGGCATTATTAAATCCTATTTCAAGGTACAAGAAGTATGTGGTTTTTTTTTTTTAGAAGTAAGACCCCATTAAAGTAGATATTCTAGTAAGAGGTGGAGTAAAAGGGGACCAACAAAAAGTGAAAAGCATGAGAAACAGAAAATTCAGAGATCCTGGAGGTATTTTTTGCATACTGCCATATTTGCCTTTGGCCTTATTAACAAAACTCCAGGGATTTAAAGAGTTTAAATTGCTATTTGTCACCCTCTCAATTAAGCTAATCCTAATATTAATGAACACTCTTGAACAATAAAATGTGTAAAGTTTTTTTCTTTCTCAGAACCAAACTGATTACATATGACCCGAATCACAACTACTGTCCAGGAAATACATATGTATTTTCGGATTAAGTAACTTTTTTCTTTCCCATCTGCACTCTAAGTCTGTGCCATATGTCACCTAACAAGGTATTTTCCATTATTCTTTTCTTCACTTCAGTGCATGTTGTTTCTCTTGTCCCTTGAAAATTAGCCTGTCTGTAATCAGAAATCACTTCTACTCACAGTTCAGTGAACCTACTGTAGATGTGGCAAACGCTTGTTTACGGGGCTGGTAATTGGATTAAAACATTGAAAAGAAACAGAAAAATGGAATGTATTGAAAAAAAAATGAAAAACATAGCCATAAAAATCAACAAAACCAAAACAAATTAAAAAGCTCTAATGAATGAAAATGATATGAACAGGAATCATTTATCAGTAACAATGCTCTGGAGTTTCTGGTCTTCAACATTTAATTGCAATGATAGTTAAAAACCTAAAAGAAGGAGGAAAAGTATTCGTGAATAGTCTGTCTTTGAGGATGGTTTAAAAATGGTTGATTGGTTTCTATTTTTTGGGCTGTCTTGAAAGATGGACCGTGCATACATTTTCACTATGTCTGAATATCAAAATACTATAAGTAGGGAAGGTTTCCTGTGTTAAATTATTGGAAAGAGAGAATTAGTTATTCTTTTGAGTTTGTGTCCTATTCTGATACCTGAAATAACACAGAAAAAGAAAACAAGTGTGATCTCTTACAAGAGTCTTGCTGAGTGGTGTGCAGAGGTGGAATGTGGCGTTGTGGGCCTGGTGTGCCATTTTGTTCACTTGTCAGTGATGGAGTTGATAAGTGTCGGTGACTTTCATCCTCAAAGTATAGCTATAGAATTAACTTTTCTAAATATTCTTCGAATAACCTGGTCCAAAATGCTTTTCAGAAAGAAGCCGATATTTTTAGGAAGCAAAATAAAACACCTTGCAATAAAACAAAAGCAGCAGTAATCTTTGGAATATGAAGTCAACTAGTCATACAGAAATGTCAATATCTGATAACAGAGGCTTTCATGTAAATATGACCCAAAGGCACAACAGACCAGACTCAATAGTAAACACAATTCAGAAGAAGAAACTCCAAAGAGAAGCAATAGAAATGTTTATATACCAGGCAGCATAGAAAGCAGAAATCCAGAGTATCAAAAGCACATGAGTAAACCACCGTCTCTACCTTTTTAGCAGGTACTCTGAAGTTAGTACATTTCAAGTCTACGTAAAAAGTCACTTCTTACCTGATTGCCTAGATCACCCCTCTCTGTAGCTCTGGAGATCTAAATATAAAAAAAGGAAAGTAATTTAGTCTTTTAATTTGAGAAAGATACTTTATGTAAACCTGTAATACTTAAAAATTACTCAGTTAAGGAAAAAGTTGGGGTGAAGTGATATAAAACCTTTAAGTAAGTGAGATTAATTTTATGTTATTTGCTATTGCAAATGACTCATTGTGCTCATTGACCTAATGTGAAGGCAGAAATGAAATTTAGTTTTTGGGGAACTTCTTTAGTCTTCATAAGAATAAAATAAGGGCTGGGATTGTGGCTCAGTGGTAGAACGCTTGCCTTGCATGTGTGAGGCACCGGGTTCGATCCTCAGCACCACATAAAAATAAATAAAATAAAGATACTGTGTCCATCTATAACTAAAAAAATATTTTAAAAAAAGAATAAAATGACATTGCTGCATTAATGATTTCTTAATCCCACCACATCTGTGCAAGTAAGATTTTTCTGGTTGTTCTATATTACCTTGGGGATATTGATACCTGATTGATCACTACCTTTATTTTATCCATATTATAACTTGAATGGGGGAAGAAAGTAAATGAATGCTACCCTTCTGCCACAGAAATTCTATCTGGGAACCTAATGTCTGAAATATTATAAGAATCTTCTTAGACTGTTTATTCAGATGGTAAACCTAGAACATTAGCCAGTTTTACTAGAGTCCGTTAACCACATATAACAGTTTTATTTTTTAGCTTAACAACAACAAGGTTTTGAAAATATTTAGATGAGTCATAATTCATTTTCCTGATTGTCAGTGGTGTTCATTTATTTAATGCATAGTAATGAATGATATCCTATTATAAATATGAAATCAAAAGTCAATTATAGAATCCCTGAATCCATTGGCCTGAGACAAAAAATGGCAAACTGTAGCCCCTGGGCCAAATATAGCTTGTTACTAATTTTTGTGTAATTCATGAGCCAGGAATGGATTTTACTTTTTAAAGTGGTTGAAAAAAATTAAAAGAAGAATATTTCCTGGTATGTAAAAAAATTTCAAATTTTAGTGTTCATGAAGTTTTACTGAAATACAAGACTATGTACCTTTGTTTACACATAGTGTGTGACTGCCTTCATTCTACAGTGACAGAGATGAGTCTGCCTGTTAACCTAGGCTGTAATTAATTTCATCTTTGTTGGAGGAAATGGGGGAATAATGCGATGACATCCTAAAGACTGAAACTGATCAATAAAATAGGTAGGTGCTAGCTTTTTCAGGTCACTAAAATGAAAATGAGTGCATTTTTTTCTGGGTCATCTAAGACACTCACAGCAGACCATGAAGGGACACTCATGAACAAATGGACTCTGGCTATCAGCACTGGACTTTCTAAGGTGTAACTATAGATGCTTATCAAATTCATTTTTTTCTGATAAGACTTCAAGACTATCATTAATGTGCACTAAGAATATCTAGAACTTTAACTCAATATGGAATGAATAAAAACAACCCTCAAAAGATCCAGAACATTGGGCTGGGGTTATGGCTCAGTGGTAGCGTGCTCGCCTAGCATGTGTGAGGCACTGGGTTCGATCCTCAGCACCACATAAAAAAATAAAATAAAGATATTAAAAAAAAAAAGATCCAGAACATAATACATAAGTAAATATATCCATATATGTAACCCTAATATGTAAGTGAATAGTTACCAAATCCCCTTTTCACCTTATGATAAGACTTTGAGATGATCTTTAATATTATAAGACTACTTAGAAAATTAAGTCAATACAGACTAAAAACAACTCTTGAAAAGTTTACGTGATGTTCAAAGTTTACATATTCATATCAACTGTGCAACAATAGTTAAGAATTTATATGAAATTATAAATGGTTACGACCTACATCTATTTTTATTTTATTTTATTAATTAATTTATTTGTTTATTTATTTTTATTTTTTGGGTACCAGGGATTGAACTCAGGGGCACTTGACCACTAAGCCACATCCCTAGCCCTATTTTCTGTATTTTATTTAGAGGTAGGGTCTCACTGTCATGTGCCTCACTTTTGCTGAGGCTGGCTTTGAACTCTTGATCCTCCTGCCTCAGCCTCCTGTGCTGCTGGGATTTATAGGCATGTGCCACCATGGCCAGCCCAACATGTATTTTTAATGAAAAGATGTATAACATAAATATATATGTTTGTAGGGGTGTGTGTGTGTGTGTCTATATACATGTACACACAAATATAGTAAAAGATTAACCTTGCCCCAAAAGAAGTCTGTCCTTTGCCCTCAGCTCCTGGGAAATAATTTCTAAGACCTTTGAATGTCCTTTCTGGTTTGAGGATCATTGTTTACCTGGAGCCCATTGACTGCACCTGATGGTCCATATTAACAATATGATCTCTGATGCCGGGTCTGTGGGCCATGCATTATCAACTCAACTTCTGGCAGGGCTAGAGACAAAAGCCAGCCATGCAGATGGTCAGCTGTGATTCTGTAACACCCACAATAAAAGCCTGGGAGAGCAGAGGGTTCGTACGGTTGACAGTGCTACCTACATGTCATCACACACAGTTTCTAGACGTGAGCTCTGCCCACAGAACTCCACTAGGAGAGGACCACTGGAAGTCCTGGATCCTGTCTCATGAACCTCTTCCCTTGGCTGATTTTTAATCTGAATCCTTTACTGTAATAAATCATGTCTGTGAATTCAGTGGTCTTCATGAGTTTTCTGAGTCTTTCTAGCAAATTATCAAACTGGAGGGTGGTCTTGGGGATAACTTGCCAAGGGTATTACAGTGTGTGTGGTCTTGGGGACATCTGAAAATTACAGTATATGTACCCTTTTGATTTGCATACATACATATACAAACATGCCTATTATAAAAACCACGCCAGCAGTTGTGTGTGTGTGATGACGTTGACTCTAGAATGCTGACAATATTCTGCTTCTTGATCTGGTAGTGAATAAATGAGTAGTAATATACTGCTATCTTTTAAAACTGTACATATGTATTTTATGCATTCTTCTGTATTTATAATATCTCAATATTAAAAAAGAGGAAAAACTCTCCATGTTGTTACAAATATGCACACTCGCACACACACATATACACACATATATGCACAAGAGTTCAGTGCAATAACTAAAGTAACTAGCTACGTAAAAGATTACCATTCTATCCCCAGTTTTTTTTTTTTTTTGGTACCAGGGATTGAACTCAGGGGCACCTGGCCACTGAGTCACATCCCCAGCCCTATTTTGTATTTTATTTAGACATAGGGTCTCTTTGAGTTGTTTAGTGCCTTGTTTTTGCTGAGGATGGCTTTGAACTCATGATCCACCTGCCTCAGCCTCCTGAGCCACTGGGATTATAGGAGTGCGCAACCATACTTGGCTCCCAATCTTCTCATTTAAGGGCTGTTGCCTATTTTTCATGAAAAAAGTGGCCACTAAAACCCATTCAATTTCTACATGTTCTCCTGTCCCTGCATCCAACCATTCTCTTGATAAATATAGCTATCATTTTATTCACAGTTATTATTTTAACTATTTACAACAATTTGTTTATGGAGGGAGGGGAAATGAACGAAACCTCTCCCAAGAGTCCTTTGTTTTAGTTGAGTTGTTCATCACAATTTCATGACATGAGAGGAAATATTGGTTTTGCTTTATTTTATTTGCTGTTTTCTGGAGATTTAGAATTTACGTCCCACTGCTTACACATGTATTTATCTTGTTTGGACTTAGTTGTAGCAGTATAACCACATCTGGATAGATTAGATCAAATGACTTTAAAATCTCAGCTACCTAATAGAGCCTCCTGGGATCTCAACAGTCAACTATAACTTCCTGCATGTACAGGACCTGGGATTTCTCTCCTCTTTTCAGTACCTGCTCTAGTTCTGGGATGCATGCTTAGGTAAATTGTTTTTAACTGATTGATCATAGGCAGGATTCAGACCTATCAATAGTCTGTCTTCTACACCTCTAGAGATGCCTTCAGGCCCAATTTATGGCCTCTTGTAGTCATGGCATGTCTACATAGCACACGTTCTGTTGTCACATAGAAAGATCACTGGCATCTTCTGTGTAGGGCTAAAAATCCCTACACAGAAGGGATTTTTAGCTAAAAATAGAACATGACTCTTTATAGCCAGATTATAAATCTTCTATAGCAGTTGCCAGTGCTTAGTGTCTGATAAATCTGGTTGCATCCTGAAAATATAAGTGCTGATATTTGGTTACAGTAAGGTCAAGTAATTTGAACCATTCATTTAACTTCTTAAGGTATTAAATATAATTTATTGACCTTTGGGGAAAAAAAACCAAACCAAAAACAGCACTGTTTAGAAATAATTTTTGCTAGAGATGTTAAGATCTATGTATATCTCCTATAAATACTATTATGAGCAACAAAGAAAAAAAGATTATAAGTCTGACCAGTAAGTGTAAAAGTCAAAGTATGCAAAAGAAGCAGTTTTGCTAGAAACCTGCATTAGTGATCTATTCAGAGGGATATATAGACTGAAGACAGTAACTTACTAGGTCATAGTATAAGTATCTTTTAAAAGTCACCCAGAGAGATTGTCACAAGTCAATTCCTGGCAATTGTATTACTCAGCTTCATCTAGTTTCATTGTTCATATGACCCTAAAGAATCAGGCCACTCTCATTGATTAGCAGCTTGTTGTGGCCAACTGAACAGCTCAATCAAATTGACCCTGTGGCAACTTATTTCATTGCTTTTCAGATAGGACTCCTCCAAAGCCTGAGTCAGCCATGCTTGGGCCATTTAAAATACTAAACATGTTCCAGGGCAAAAAGCACGGTTGTCGAGAACAAACCACAGGGTGGCACTACTGCATGTTCTATCAGGGATAGCTTGGCCTCACTCATGGAGGTTCTCAAATGTTCTTATGGGTTAACCATCATTCAATAGAGCTTGTGGGAACTCTGATTCCTAGGTCCTACTCCAGAGGTACTGATTTAGGGCTCTGTGTTGGGAGCCCAGGGATATGTATCTTCAGTAAGCACCCAAATGATGCTGATTACTGATGGCTTCAGAGAGTCTTAGAAAAACAGAAAGCTCTTTCTCCTTTGCCCTTTAACCCAATTCCAAACAGTCAGAAGTGCTTGCAGGCTTCTAAAAGAGGTCATTGTTTTCTACCATCATTGCAGAATTCATATGCTTATGTCAGGACCTTTTAGCAACACATGTTTTATGATCTAGTGGAAAAGGTTTCAGCCAATGGTACAGTCCACAAGCCAGAAGACTGATTTGGCCAGTGTATAAATGGTACTTACTTGGTTTTTATATAATTCTGAAGATGTAGATGATATGACTCTCCAATGTATTTTATTAATATCATGTAGTTCTATAATGTCTCCAGGAGAATAATCTTGGCAGATTTCCTTCTCTAGACCATACATTGCTATAGCCATCATTACCTTACAGCTGTCAAATAAAACCATGAGCAGCTGGGCTGAACCGGTCTGTGCTTTTTTTCCCTCACTATATTAAAAGACTTTATACTGTTAATAAATGGAGGCAATTAAAGGTTAAATATTTTACTCATCTAGCCCTTAGAATAATTACTGATTATAAAGATGGGTTGAGTTTAATTGCTCAAATTTAAAATTGATATTCCTAGCTATTAAAATCTAAGAGTACCTCTTGTTTTCAGTCAGTTCTACATGTAAGAAGCCTGAAAGTTATCACTTTCAAAAAAAAAAAAAAAAAGCAGAACAAACTGAAAAGCAATAATGCTTTTTTAGATCCATGAGGGAAGTGAAGTCAAAAAGCAAGTTGATGCCCCTACATTTGGGACCTATCACAGGCAAAGAGAAGCACAACACATTGGGGCAGAAAAGCTTCAGGGGAACCAGTGACAGGGTAGAGAACAGAAATTGCAATTAAGAGTGCTGGGGCTCCGTGTGGAAAATTCTGAGAACTGTAAATTTGAGAGGAACCCAGTCATAGAGGGTCCTTTGTATTTTTGTGAATTTTAACAATTAGGTTCTTAGGAAAATCTGAAGAAAAATCTTCTAATGCTTTCCTAGGGATCAGGAATGAAAGGAGCCATTAGAGATATGCCAGAGAACTCTATTTTTCTAAACAATCTTCCTTTAGGAGAGACTAGCTAACCAGGGTCTATCGTGCTGGGATTTTATCTGAACCTAACTGACTGGAGGGGTCAGGGGATGGGGAAGAAATACCCAAGGGGGACATACTCAAGTCCAGCTCACTTTAGCCATCTTGTCTCACACAATGGGGTGCTGGGAATTTCAGAGTCCAGGGCCACTGGCTCACTAAAAGGCTGAGACCTAATGTTAGGACTATCAAAGGCTTCCCCTGCCTATACCCTTAATACCCACGTTACCAAGGCCTAGTAACAGCAGTTCTTTTTACTCCGTAGGTCATGTCTGGCTAAGAAGAGTTTACAAGGCAAACTAAAAGGCAAGAAGCACAGTTTGAAAAGACAGAGCAAACATCAGAACTAGATATGGTGGGAAGTTGGAACTATCGGACTGGAGAATTTAAAACAACTAAAATTACTATGCTAAGGGTGCCAATGGATAAATTAGATAGCATGCAAGAACACATGGAAAAATAGAAGAAAAAAGGTGGAAATTCTAAGAAAGAACTAAAAAGAGAAGCTAGAGATCAATATCACTGTAACAAAAATGAAGATGCCTTTAATGGGCTTGTTAGTAGATGGAACATGGACAAAGAACCTCTAAGTTCAATGAGAGCATAATAGAAACCTCCAGAATGATAAAGCACAGAAAACAAATGCTAAAAAAAACAGGATAGAATATTTAAGAATAGTGGAACAACTAAAAAAGGTATAAAATATGTGTAATAGAAATGCCAGGAGGAGGAGAAAAATAGAAAGAACAGAAGCATTTGAATAATAGTGACTGAGAATTTTTCCAAATAAATGTCAGACACCAAACCACAGATCCAGGAAGCTCAGAGAATAGTAAGCAGTTCAAATGCCAAAAGAACATTATCTAAGCATATCATTTTCAAACTACAGATAAACAAAGAGGGAGACAAAATTTTGAAAGAAGTCAAAGGTTAAAAACAGCATTTTTACAGAGGCATACAGAGAAGATTTACATGGACTTCTTCTCAGAAGCCATGCAAGCAAGAAGAGAGTGGAGTGAAATATTTAAATCATTCAAAGAAAATAAAACCCAAAGCAACCCTCCAACAATGTAGAATTCTGTACCCCATGAAATTATCTTTCAAAAGTGAAAAAGAAATACTTTCTTGGACAAAATAAAGGAGTCTGTTGCCATAGCCACATTTTATAAGAAATATTAAAAATATTCTTTAGAGAGAAGGAAAATAATACAAGTCAGAATTCAGATCTACATAAAGGAAGTATATCAACAAGGACTAAGTGAATGGAAAATAAAAACCTATATTTTCTTACTCTTAATCTAATAGCTATCAGCATTTTCAAAATAATAGCAACAATGTATTTGATGATGTATGTGTGCATATATACTTAGTAATAGACTGATTTCCAAAATATACAAAGAACTCTTAAAACTCAACAAGAAAAACAAAAGCAAAACCAAAAACAACCTGATTAAAAATGGGTCAAAGACCTCACCAGACATCTCATGAAAAGGGCAAACAAACACATGAAAAGATGCCTGGAATCATATGTCAGGGAAATGCAAATTCAATGAACAATGAGATAGTACTTACTAGAAAGGCCAAAATCCAGAACACCACCAAATGCTGCTGGTGAAGACATGAAAGAATGGGAACTTTCATTTATCACTGTGGGAATATAAAATGGTGCTACCGATTTGGTTGACATTTTGGCAGTTCCTTATAAAATTAAATATATTTTTATCATATAATCTTTTAGTCCTGCTTCTTGGTATTTACTCCAAGGAGTTAAAAACTGACATCACATAAAACCCGGCACACAGATATGTATTGTAGCTCTACTTATAATTGCCAAAATCTGGAGACCACTAAGATGCTCTTCTGTAGGTGAGTGGAAATAAACTGCAGAACACTGAGACAATGGAATATTGTTCAGCACTAAAGAAAATGATCTACCAAGCTGTGAAAAGCCATGGATAAGCTACATATTTCTAAGGGAAAGAAGCCAGTATGAAAAGGCTACATGTTGTGTAATTCTAACTACATGACATTCTGAAAAAGGCAAAACTGTAGAGACAGTAAAAAATTGGTGGTTGCCAAAGGTTAGGAGGGATAAATAAGTAGAGCATACAGGACTTTTTGAGCAGGGAAACTACTCTGTATGAGGTTTAATGGTGAGGGCACATCATTAGACATGTGCCGAAACCTACAGAATGTACAGCACCAAGATGAACCGCAGTGTACACTATGGACTCTGGTGATAATGAGCATGAGTTCATCAATTGGGGATATCGGTAATGAGGATGGCCATGTACATGAGGGGGCAGAGGGATATGGGATATTGCTGTACCTTCCTCTTAATTTTTCTGTGAACCTAAAACTGCTCTAAAATTGTTATTTGCAACACATTTTATTATTTTTCAAGTTTGAAACAAGGTTTTGTTGATTGGTAAGTGACATGTCTAATGGTCACAGCTGGGCTAGACAATCAGTAAAGTGTTATTTCTCCCTCTGGAAACTCAGATTGGGGTCAAAAGTCAGTTCAATTTGATTCAATCAATACAACTGAACATATGTTCAAACATGTTTAAACATGTGGTATGTTTAAAGTATATCTAAGACTCAGTCTTGCCTGCAAAAGGCAGGCATTCTTATGTAAGTACCAAGTAAAATGTGTAAGCTCTTTAAGAAGAATTGAGATTTAATTCTCTGGGATTTGGTGGGAAAGAAAATAGAATCTTGTGAATATAGATGAATTTGTTATGGGAGAGGTGATGAAAAATAAGCAATCCTGTTTGGGTGGTCTATGAACTGTATTTGGGGAGTGATAGCAGGTGATAGACCTGTAGTTGTTTGTCCTTTTCTGTGTTTGGGTCTTGTCTGCTCCCAGAGAGACATGGCTAATTGCTAATTAGGATCAAGATTTGCACATCCTCTTGAGAAAGAATATGACATGACTAGTTTGGAAATAAAATAAAGCCATTTGCTTTTGACACTGCAATCTGGTGAAAGCCAAGCAGATGATGTTCTGTTCCCCAGCTTTGTGAACTCACTTGCTTATTCTCTGTCTCAATTTCTCCACCTGTGCAACATAATACTTAGGACTCCTTGTCTTAGGAATATCAGCCTAAGAAAAAAATATTTGATTAGGATTTTACTCTTTATAATTTATCAACCCACATATACCTCTTGAATTTATACAACCAACCTTTCAAGTATGTTGGGCTGACATTTTAATCTCTATTTTGCAGGCAAGAAACTGAAGCTCAGGAAAGAAGAGTTGCTTTCAACAAGAGAGCCATCATTCGTATCCACTTCTAGTGTTACCAAACACTATTAAGCTGCATGTCTTTATCATGAAGAGTTAAAGGTAGATATAAAAATATTTTGAGATTGAGGCAAAAGTTGAAACTCTCTTACATAGAACCCAACTGATATGAATATTCAAGTAGCTAGATTTTATTTTAGGTGTAACTTTTTAAAAAAGTCAAAAGCAAAATAAATAACAAAACAATAACAAATAAAATCCAGAATACTAAGCATCTTCAATAGGATGCAACATGAAACTCACAAACTGTACTTGGTCAGAAATTTATATCATGGGAACACATTCTCTAATCTTTAGGAAATATGAAAGATAAAGGAAGAAGCCAAGTGGCATCAAGAAGCAGCTGCCTATCAAATCCAAAAGGTGGCCATTCCGGAGGGACAGCTTGCTTGGTCTTGTTAACATATCAATGTCATAAATTGTGGGATGGTCTTTGGAGATGCTCAGAGTAGTAAGAGGTGAGGATTCAAAGGGACCTGAGGAGAATTTGGGGTGATATCTTGATTGTAGTGATGATTTCATGGATGATTACACATGAAAAAACTTATTGAGTTTGCATATTTTAAATGTGATTTGCTGTATGTCAGTTATACTGCCACAACCCTGTTTCAAATGTTAATGGTTAGAGTGGTCCGTGGAACTGTAGAGCTGCTCCTTTTAAATGTCTAGATACCGCAGTCTCTCTCTCCAGGGTGGTATTTTGTCTGAATTGCCCATTTCATTCTTTCAAACAGCAGAGAAAGCTGAAGGACTGGCAAGGCTGCTTTTTTGAATCTGTGCCTCTTTTGAGTATATAATTTGAGCAGTTAATTTAGTCAAAAGATTTTGCTAGCAGCAAGGGTGGGCAAAGAATCACTGGGTTTGTTTTAAGGGTAAAAAGCTAAAATACGCTGCCATTCTGAGATACTCAGAATAATCCTGGCTGGGAAATGATGTGGGCTATGCCCCTGGAGAGCGGAAAGGCTCAATTTTACTTCAATCTGACCTTCTTCCGTTTCCAGGTAGTGCTTTTATCCCCGAGTTCCAGTGGATTGAGGCTAATGCATGTGAACGCACAGAGGCACCTTTGGAAAATCTAATTTGCATAAGCCCACACACCAAAGAGTGTTTAAAAGATCCATCAGAAGTATAATAGTGCTCCTGAAGATAAAAAAATAAAAAGGCTCCTGGAAATTTGCGAAATCTATTCAATAACTCAAGTTTACATGTTCCTTAACTTACAGGAAATATTTCAACATGGATATATAAGTTATGACCAGCCTGGCAACTATTCCTATGGCCTTTTATGTTTAAAAAAAATCCCCATTTCTGTGTGTTGACATCTGAGAGCACTTGCCCATTGTCCCTAATATATATGCTTTCATTTCTTTGGAAGGAGCTAAAATGCAGGAATGCACTTTGAATAGGTTTTTTTTTTTTTTTTTAAACCTATTGCCAAAACAAATGCTTAGTTGATTTTCACAGCATCCATTGATATAGGCAGTCACTAAAATAGAAAGTTGGCTCCAGAAATTTTCCTGATTCTATTGCATAATTAAAATAAAATGTTAGCTGTTTGAGTAATAATAACTGTAACTGTCATAGCCATCGTGCCAGTGGATCAATTCGTTTATTCAAATAGCATTGTGCCTTTCAGCCTGACATCTAAAAAACATTTCCAAAACAACAGGCACTTTTTTGATTATCTGGTATACCTATTTATTTTTCCTTCTATTATTCGCTCCTTTATCATGTTCCCATCTGATTTGGGTTATAAATGCATGCTACAGGAGTGTGTGTGTGTGTGTGTGTGTGTGTGTGTGTGTGTGCGCGCGCGCGCATGCGCACACATGCATGTACTTGTATATGCACAAAATCTCACCCAAGCAGACCCTAAAAATAGGTGAAATGTTGAGCTAACCTCTTTCTTGTGATCACACAGATTCTCTCCTTAGGCGGGGAGTCCTGGCTATTTCTGAGACAGGCTATTTCAGCCTTCCTTTTCTTATTTGTTGCTACCATTACCTACTTGAGACTCATTTGTTTCTTCAACTGATCTCACTTGCAGGGCAGAAATGGTGTGGATTGCTTGAGATCATTTCTAGGCTCCTGTCTGCCATTTGCGTTTGGCTGCTACGTGCTGTGCCAAGAACTGACTGGTCACCTGCCTCCTTTGACTTATTTCCTACTGAGAGATGGGAGCCAACACAGGTCCTTCAACCTTGAACTGATTTGACTAGTGGAATCTGACAAATGGCACACACACAGCAGTTGTTGCTTGGCTGGGTCTTTTTGCCTGGAATGGGGAAAGGTTAAAGCTGTGGGGGGCACTGAACTGAATGGAAAGAATGAAATTTGTGCTCTCAGGTTGAGTAGATTTGAAAACACAGTAGATAAAGCTTGAATGAAGGCGAGGCTAGGACACCTGGAAGCCGAGGTTGCAAGAGAGCCGACCCATGGATTTTCTCCTCTTTGCAAGCAAGGAGAAGAATGAAACCTGCAGAGAAAGCCCAACCGACTAGGATCACCTTGGCAGGGTGCGGGTAATCCTATTAGAGGCTTCATGGATCTTGGCATCCTTCCTGCACCTTCCAATGAGATTGATGGTATGGGGGAAACTTACACAGTAGCTTTTATAAAACATTTCTCATTCTTTTCCCTTTTTCTATCAAAGAAGATTTTTGTGGAACTTAACATTTAAGAATAATTTGCAGGATTTTGATGTACCCAACCCTACACTTCCCTGAGCCATCTTAAATCAGTGTTATTAATAGACAACTTGCAAAATTGCAGCATTTCCCCTTTTTAAAAACTAATCTGTGACGTGCTGAAACTGAGACCAAATATATAAAAAGACATTATTTATTTTGTTAGTATTATGTTTATTTTCAACGACAAAATGTTTGCTGATTAGAAACCAAAATTTTAATATTTACTAGTAAGTTTCTATGTCCAAGATAGACAATGAGCCTTCTGAGGAGGGCCTGCTCCCCATTTGGGGGAGGGGCAGATAATTAAATGGGTAATTTCAGCTGTTTAGATTGCAAGAAAAATTAGTAGTTTATTTCTGTCCTATACATACATCTCTATATATCCCTAATATATTTTATGTATGTTATATATTTGAAATACAGAACTATTGGAAACTCAATTTGCAGACAATTTTGCTATTTCCACAATTTATTGGCATAAGCTCTGTATTTAATTTTGATTTCCATGGTCTTTTCCATCTAAAGTCATATTCTTTTGACCCTAGGAACAAATTTTGACCTTCTCAGCTCCTTTATTCAGTTTGACGTTAATGTTTTATTCTTGATTCTTAACAGGTTTTCATTGTACTTAGCGAACAATAAAAGGGCCCTGGGGGCCAAAATAAACCTGTAAAGTGCCCATAAATTTTAACCAAAGAAGGCAGCGCTACATGATTAAAAGCTTTAAATTCTCAAAGAGCAACATGATTAATCCAGTACCACAGTGTTGAGTGGCTTCACACTGGCTTCATTTGTAGGTATTGTTATTTTCCTTGGTTACATTTGATTCTCTGGAATGACGACGATTTGGTTTGTACAGTCAGTATGAATATGTCCCCACAACGGCAAAAACATCTTAACTATTTCAATAATTGATTAGACTACTTAGATTTGTCTTTGGGAGAAAAACAATGCAGTGCAAGGTAGGTCTATGAAGACAGACTGACCTGAGCCACACCTGGGTTACTCATGCACACACAAACCCCCTCTCTGTTAGATGTTGGAACTGAAGGCAGGAACTGAGAGCTTTCAAATGGCTTCCTCGCCTGGACACTCTTGAGAGTCCATCTCAGTGTTCCAAACAAAAAGTACATGTGTAATTTCTAGTGAAACTCCCCTTTGACACTTTGTCTGAAAGAAAATTTAGTCTGTGTCTTTTTTTTTTTTTTTAATATTGCTTCAAATACCTAAGAGTGGTTATGAGGGTATTTTTTTAAACCTCACTATTCCAGGTTTAAACACCTTTATTATCATTAATCGTTTATCACACAGCTCGTTTTACATCACTTTGTATTTGTATTTCTCTATTCCTACTTTAAAACTTGAGCCCCAGCTTGGTGGCAATGAAGAATCTTGCAGTGGATATCTGAACTGAGTAGCAGCTTCAGTTCTTACTCATCTCACTTTATTCGGAAGAAATTAATGTTGTCATTACCATCATTACAGTGATATGCCTATTGTTTTTAGTTACTGAAAATCTGCAGCTTGTGATCAGCTATTGCCACCCAAACTGTGTTTTTGTGTACCTATCTACCCTGCTTTTGATTGGAAACGACTCAAATTTTTTTGACTCTCAGGATGGGATGTATCTGCCTTTAGTGGTTTATATCCTTAACCTAATTTGTTTGGGGAGCTCAACTTTTTGGAGATAAGCTGTTGAAGGCTAAATGAATCAGTTATCAAAGTCAATTTCTCTTTCGAAATGTCAAAACACAATGGATTTCTTTTGTTCCAAGAGGCTGACTGTGGACAGCAAACTGAAGATGGCATGCTAAAGAATCTATTTGTACTCTAATTATATAACGTGGTGACTGTTGAGTGAGAAATGTAATAATTCTTCTGTTGCATGCTGTGATTCATCTCTGAGGGAAAGGGTTGATATTCAGGGCTTAGAGATAAGAGCCTCTGATATTAATAATAAGTAACAGCAAACAACAACAAAAAAAATCAGCCTTAAATACTTTTCAATGTGTCAGGCCACTGAGATGAGGTAGAAGCCATGAGGTTCCCAGTAACAATAAATAATCTTCTTGCTCTCTTTGCTGATGACTGGGCATTATGTGGGAAGTAATGAACTTTTGGTATTTCATGTCATTTCTGTCTTGGTTCAGTTACTGATACAGCCATTTGGGGGCTCCCACTATCACATGGGTCAGATAGCTTTGTAGCCAAAATCAATGTCCTGGTAGTTTGAAAATGATGGAAATTTAAGAGTTGTGAGTGTATTATTGAAATTCACTCTCTTCATCAGTTTGTAAATGCTCCAGATTTTTCTTGTCTCTTTATTCTTTGGGGGGAGTTGTAACTTATCAGACTGCTTCCCTTGAACAGTCCTAAATGTTACTTGTGGCCACTTGCTCTTGAACAACCACAGAGAAATAACCAGAGATTAATACATAAATGTTTCTCGATTTCAGGGAAGTGTTCTTGGGCAAGTTCTTCCTCGCAGTATTTTGAGTGTACGCAGCAGCTGCTGCATGCTGAAAATGAAAGGCTTTTCACGTTCACCTCTTAGCCTCTGTAATATTTCAGCTAAGCCTGCCTGAGGACTTCCTCTCTTTCTTTGATGGAAATAATAAAGTATGATGAGTTTGCGATAACAGCTCTCGTTTCCACCTCCATCTTATTTCTCAGAAGTGGAACAATAGCTCCTTGCCGTGCAGTGAATGAGACCCTCACAAGGTACAGTTCAGATGGAGGTGCTAGAATGTGGCTTTGTTCCTACGGAGTGCAGCGAGGGTCACGGAAAGATATCTTGACACTGAGTTGCCATGGCTGCATTGGATGCTGCCTGGTGATGTTCCTCTTTTTCAGCAAGTGGTTAATTTGCACTCCAATTAACACATCCCAAAGCAAAGCTGCTGTGTCACTGGATCATCTGGTGGCTCCCAGGCCTCTTTGCCTATCCCTCCCTCTATCATTGCTGGTTTAGGTGCAGATTTTTGACAAGTTAGGATTAAAATATCTTTCAAAGTCATCAGTTGATTCAGAGACCAGGCCCATGGAGGACAGAGTCCATTTTCAATGTGAAAAGAGGCTTCTTAGGCACATGAGTCTTCCTCAGGTCACAAGTCATGGGCTTCCTCATGCTCCTGCCAAAGCTACTGGTCTACATATCTACATGTTATCTAGTGACTGACCTGCAGGGTCCAGGGTGAGTAGCCACTGCTGGGAACTGGGTCAGCACTGAAAGACCTCAGCCTGCAGGCACACCATTCCTGTATCACAAGGTCATCAGTCAGGAATTCAGTGGTGGCAGTCACTGCTGGGTTTTTACGAAGTCATGCATGTTTTAGGCTTATCCTAATTCCGGGCAAATAGCTGGCAACTGCAGCCAGATCTGGGCTCTGGAGGGTGAGGTCTGAGTGCATTTCTTGGTATGGATTGCTGGATTCTGAACATGCACAGGTAAACTGTGGCACATAGAGAATCTATATGTTCTGGTGACTGAAATGGCATAGTGGATGCTGTTGAATTCCTACCCTGATCCCCCTTACCAGAAGGGCGCTCCTGATAACCAGGGGCTGTGCATTGGCTATTAATGGCTCACAGCTGCTCTCCTCTGGCGAACTTAGCCTCGGACCCCTCAGGAATCACCTCACCCCAGAGACACCTAGGACGTTACTCCCTATAAGCAAGCCGATGCCCTAGAGGGATCACTCTCCAGCACACGACTAGCTGATGTTTAGGTGCAAAGGTCCCACTGTTCTACCCATACTTGAGATGCTCCAGAGCTGAGGATGCAGTGGGGCTTCCTCTGAAACCACCTCTTTGCTCTGCTTCTTCCCTGGTCTCCCTGCATCCCTCGCAGTTTCCTCCTGGTGCACTTCCTCAAAGCATTGCCTCTGCAAGAAGCCACTCAGCCTCTGCTTCTAGGGAACATGACGCTAGATACCTGGCAATGGAACCTACTAATGCAGTGTGCCAACATTTGTAGGACAATTATGATCATGTATTTATTTGCTGAACACTTAAAAATTTAAATGTATATAATTCATCTGTTAAAAGTGAAAATATATGTTTAAAATGTGAACCAGCATTTCCATTCCTGCGTATGTTTCCAAGCTAAATGAAAGCATATGTCCACAAAAAACCTTGGGCAAGAATTTTAATCATAGCTTTATTCCTACAAGTCCAAACCTAAAAATATACCCAGATATCTGTTGGTAGAAGAATCAAAATATAAAGTTTGATTTGTTTGTAAAATAGAATCCACATCATTAATAAAGAGAATGAATTACTGATAACATGCAGCAGTATAGGTGAGTCTTAAAATATACTATGCTGCATGAAAGAAGCCACACAAAAAATTGAATACTATATGATTTAATTTAAATGAAATTCTAGGAGAGGCCAACTAATCCATAGTGATAGAAATCAGATCAGTGATTACTTTGGAGGAGGACATGGAAATGACCGGAGAGGGGCAGGAAGGAATTTCTGGGATGCTAGAAATGTTCTGATTTGCATTCATCAAAACTGATTGAAGAATATATTTAAGATGTGAGCAGCTCACTGTATGTAAATTATACCTCAATTTAAAAAAGCAGATGTAAGAAACATAACTTTTTCTGAGTTTATTTGCTCATAAACTTGCATTGAATAGAGATTATGACTTAAGTTAACTCTGAGTCCCAGAGTCATGCCAATGTGATTGGGCACAATGTTTTAGCATTCCTATGCATTTTTTCCATTTGGGTTCAATTCTCTTCAGGTTTACTTTGGGGTGTGGGGTGTGTGTGTGTGTGTGTGTGTGTGTGTGTGTGTGGTGTGTATAAGAAAAAGAAAAAGCATGCCAGTATGTAGTTCACAAATGAAAGAACTTTAAAAAAATGAATGAATGCTTTTGGATACTTATTTTGCAAAAAATGTAAAAAGTTTCATCATTCATTTTCTTCTATGAAGTATTTGTAGTTTGCTTACAGCATTACCAGTGAATTAGAATCTTGGAATATGACAAAACATAAGGTGTTGTCTCAACCTCAAACAATGTATTGAAGGAATTGATGGTAACTATCACAGAATTAGTGGAATTAGAACTATATGGAGTCTGATGGATGCTGACCAGGGGCCTGGGAAAATCCTTGCGGGGTACTGGGAAGAACTTCCTAAAGGAGGTGGTGCTTGGTATAGGACACCCAGAGCTTTAGGAAACCATAAGAGACAGTGAGATCCTGCTGAAAATATCAGGACTCTGAATTTAGGCAAATCTCACCTTTGCCCCAACACACATTTTGGCTAATTCACGTGTCCTTTCTGAGTCTCTATCTCATTATTTCTAACTTGAGATGATAATGATTATCTTCAGTGTTGCTATATCATCATACCTAGCTATTTTTATTATGTCAGAATGGTGACATATTTAAGCCATGATCATCCACTAACACTTTGCTCTATCAGATTAGGAACTTGATTTAAAAGCTAGCAAAGATTAGTAGGAAATCAAACGGGGGATCAGAAATCAGATAACCTTTCCTGTATTTTCCAGTGTTTAGAGGCTGCCCACATCTGTTGGCTTATGGCTTTCCCTCCATCTTCAAAGTGAGGGGTGTGGCATCTACAAATCAATCATGCTCTCTCCCTCTCTTCTCTACTTCCCTTCTCACATCTCCTGCTTTACCTGTTTGTGTTCTATTCACATCACTTTTTCTCCCTCTAACCCTGTTCCTTCCTAGCATGAGGAACTTTTTGATCACAATGATGCCATGAGGATAATCCAGGAAAATCTTCCCGTCTTAAAATCCTATACTTAATTTGCCCTCTCAAAGTTCCTTTTAGCTGGGTGCAGTGGTTCACGCCTGTAATCCCAGCATTTTGGGAGGCTGAGACAGGAGAATCGCTAGTTCAAGGCCAGCCTCAGCAACGGTGAGACCCTGTCTCTACATAAAACACAAAATAGGGCTGGGGATGTGGCTCAGTGGTTGAGTGCCCCTGAGTTCAATCTCCAGTACCAAAAAAAAAAAGTTCCTTTTAACATGTAAAATAATATTATCCCAAGTTCTAGGGTTTGAATGTTGATGTCTTTGGGGAGAGGGCATGATGGTTCCACCTGCCACAGAATAAACATGAATTATTCTGAAGTCTCTCTGGCAGATCTGAGTAGTTGAAGATCAGGGTTGTGAGGACGGAGTGGAGGAGAGTCTTGCCTATCATTGGGAGGGAGCTGGAACACAGGCATGAAAAAAGTCCTCACACCAATGAGCTGAGCTCTGTGATGGGGGCATTATTCTGATTGGGGGGAGAGTAGCTGGAAGGGTCAGGGAACTGGAGCTGAGATCAGAAGCTTGGAAGCCATTGCAATGAGTCAGATAAGTGCAACCTAGAAAGTTCAGCAACTTTTCCAAGATAGGTGTTAGTGTTGCCCAACTTGGGTTCAACCCTTAATCACCATAATGAGAAAAGAGTTTTGAGGCAGGAAAAAGGGAAGAAGGAGAGGAGGCAGAAGAATGGGCGTGTGATTTGCAGAGAGTTTTGACAGAACTGGTAATTGTCAAAGGACACGTTTATAATTACTCATTTGAAGTTCCTTTAAATATTGCAATACTAAGGGCATTTTAGACTTGGAATCATAAATACTTTATTAAAGAGCAAACAGTTCACTGAGTGGCCTGATGGGAAGAAGATTCTCTCGTTATGAAATAGTGACAAATCATTTGTATACAGGACACACTTTTAAAAATATGCTCCTGTATATGAATTGAAGGATTTGATGGGTCATGAAGAAAGAGCAAAAACCCCTAGTATCAAACTGTTGAGGTCATTTGAGATTAAATAAAATCATTTGAGCAGACTTTTCGCAGCAAGGTTCTAGGTAGCTTATGTTTGAGTTTTTAAAGGCATTCTTCTGGTGAACATTCCTTATGTTAAGCACCCACACAATTATGCAGACTGGTTTATGGGTTCAATTCCAGGTTAGATGCTGCAAATGCTCCCCAAACAGAGAGCCCTGTCATCTCACTTGAAGATTCTCCCAAAGACCTTGGCAATGTCTAGGTCTTTTCCAGGCAAGATATCCATAGTCTTAGGACTAAGCTCTGGATGATAACCATTAAGACTGAAGAGCAGACTCTATGGATCCAGTTAAAATGCTAAATACATGATTTGGAAAGGAAGCAAAAAGAATCCAGGCAGAATATATTCATACATTCAGAAAGTGAAATCACACACCATGCATTTATAAGGCTATACTCCACGTCTTCCTTTATATTAGAAAAATTTGAAAAAATACAGAAAAACAACTCTAAAATATGCTGATCATAAACATATTTACGAAATTGAGCAAAGAGGACAAAATTTGGGCTTCCTATAAGATAAGATATACCATGTTGCTTACATGGTCTGTAGGAGATTTTAGATTCACCTTAAGAACAGGCATACTGATTATGTTGTTTAATACATAGTAACAATCAAAATGTACTCATCAAAATGTTAGTGTTGTACAACCAGAGAAATGAAAAGTTGTGCTCCATTTGTGTAACAAATAAAATTAATTAATAATAAAAATAAGAGGTTCATGTTATTTTAAATTTAATATGATCTTAAAAAAGTCAGATGTGGTCAAAAGGGAAATGAGTAATTGTTTAGTAGTTTAAAATGGAACAAACTTTTCCATATTTTTAAGGTCCCAAACAACTGAAGACCGGGATAAGTACATGGAAAAGAAGAGGCTAACAATAATCCTAGTGTCCAATAGCTAATCATGTGTTCTGTTTTTATTAAAACCCACTGTTTGGATTTTAGATAAGACATTATCAGAAGGAAATTTTAAGTAACCATTCTAAACAGGGGAATAGCAACAAGGATTTAAGACTTTGATATTTTGTGGAGCAAGTATAGAAATATATTTGCCAAGTTCATCTCAATTTTATAGTACAATGTTAAGGTTACAATCCATATGCATAGGAGGTGTGATTTTCTTTTATTTTACAAATCTGTGTAAACCTGAATGGGAGCAGAAAGATAATAGTAGGTGAAAATACACCCTAATAAAATTCAACTGTCCCTTCCAGATGAATGGACTTCTTAGAAATTACTATTTTTGTTATCAATAGCTCAACAAATTGAAAAGACATGAGAACTTCGTAATAAATATTTCATATTCCCAACTGAACATAAGAAATAAAATACTACAAATACTGCTGGAAACCTGGTGGGACTCCACTGAAGGCCAGCCTCCTGCCTCTCTCCTGCCCTTTCTCACGTAGGCACACAGCCCTTGGACACACAGATGGTACTGTTCACTGCTACTTAAACTTTGTGTAACTGGATTCATATGACAGGGATCTTTTTACTTTTGTCTTCTTCAGCATTAATTAATCATGTTGATAACTTTGTCTCTATTTCATTTTTTTTCTTTGTGACCTTACAAAATGAGCAGCTTCCTGAGATATAATTTACACCTCATCCAATTCGCCCACCAAAATATACAATTTAATTTTCTTTTAGTATATTCATATGGTTGTGCAATTGTCCCCAGGATCTAATTTTACAGCATTTTTATCCTTCCCCCAAAATAACCTTCTACGTATTAATAATTGAACTCCACTCTCTCTCCTCCCCACCAAACCAGGTAACCACTAAGCTTCTTTTTATCTGTGTAGATGTGTACATCTTGGACATTTCAAATAAACGGAGTTACACATCATTTGACCTTTTGTGCTTGGATTCTTTCACCTAACCTAATGTTTTCAAGTTTTAGCCATGTTGTAGCAAGTGTTAATGCTTCGTTTTTTTTTCTTGCTGCATAATATTCTGTTGTATGGATATATGATATATTTATCCATTCATCAGTTGATGGACATTTGGGTGGTTTCCACTTTGGACTTTTGTGCATAATGCTCCTATGAACATTTGTGTGCATATACTTTCATTTCTCTTGGGTGTATACCTAGGACTGAAATTGCCAGGTCAGATAAAATGTCTGTGCTCAACATTTTGAGAAATACACAAACTGTTTTCTAAAGTATTAGTACCAGTTTACATGAGGTAAACTAGTAGCGCATGAGGATTCTAATTTCTTCACATCCTTGTTGACACTTATTACTTTGTCTTTTTTGATGATTGCCTTTCTAGAATGTAAAGTGGTACGTCACTATAGCATTGTTTCATTTTTTAACACTATATAGTATTTCATTTGTGAGTAAAAACATTTCTCCTGTTAGTGGTTGGTTGCTTAAATGCTGTATGTATATTTTTCCACAGGCCTATTTAGAATATGTATTTAGAATTGCAATTTCTACAGTATAGACTATATCTTTAGGGAAAAATATGGTGTTATTTTTTAACTAAGAATTTGAGTAAATGAGCAGATTTAATACTTTGGAAGTGACACAGAGAACAAACGTTTAAATGTGCTTAATGAAAATAATGTCAATTCTTTAAGATGTCTGAGGCTTTTGTACTATTTCTACCTAATTGATGCTTAGAGTGAATGCTCATAATCCTCTCAACAGGGCTGTTTTGTTTTGCATTGTTTGTTTTATTTTTGCTTTCAATATCCTTGGACTGCTTCAAATCCAGATCTTAAAAAATACTAAGGTACAAAGTAGTACTTCTTAAAATTGGCATTGTCCTTTGTCATTCCCTGGGTGCAGAAGCAGGCATTGGTAGAGCATCAGATAGTCTGAAAGTTTTCTGTAGACCATAGTGTTATCAGTACCCTTGGAGCTAAGCCCAAATCTGTCCATACAGAAAGAGATTATGGCAGGGGGACATCTTAGTTGAGCTATCTCAGGAATTGATCTAAGTGGCCACTCGAACCCTTGCCCTGTGGAGATATACATGTGGAGGTAGCAGAGTGAACAGATGGAGAGATTCAATCCAGAGGGATCTGAATGCAGATTCCTAGATAGCTGAGCATCATGGAAAGCAACTGGGCATAATCAAAGACTTTCAGCTTATCTGCATGAGAGACTGGGTCATTTTATTGCACTGGGAATTATGTGGCCAGAACCCCAGACAAATCTGGGGCTATGGAAATTTACTTGTTTCTTCTAGAAACACGCAAGAGTTATCACTTCTTCAGAATCAACTTGCAATATGTGTGGTAAATATATCATCACACAGATGCTGGTGAGTTTTAACTGTTGCCCAAAGCAAGCTGTGTGGCTTTTGTGGCTATAAACCTCTCCATACTATGTATCTATATATGAAATATAAAATAGTCTTGGTGATGGTCCAACTCATTTTTTAAAAGAAAATAGCTGGTAACATTGACCTAATTATGATAATATTGGTGTAAGAGTATACCAAAGGAAAAACACATCCCATCCTGCTGTATATTTAACAACCTCCTCAAAAGAAAGACAGACCCACCTTTTCACCCCAAGATGGGAAAAGTGAATATACTCAGAAAATATAGTTGCCTTGTATTTATTAGATCATTTAGAAAATGAAAGCCTGGCTATTCTTACCTGTGAAGAATGTGTAAATGTGTGTAGGGTTATCCATGAGAATCTATATTTCACCAGAGTGGAAACATCACAGGATAATGCTTTGCTTAGACATAGTGCTTCTTTCAAAGAGGAATAGATGGTAAATCAGTTTTAGTCTAGCAGCTGAAAACCCGGAATTGAAATCTTTAGCCTTGAGAAGTTACGGTATATCATAAAGAAAGGTGAAGAACACGTAACATTTCAATTCAGTGGCTCTCAGGAGGAGACACATACAATAATGGGCAACAGCGTAGCCCGAAAGCTGTGTGTCCCTCCCCTGTATTTCAGTCATTGAACCAAATGGAATGCAGTTATAGCAATACTTTCTAGAAGATCAAATCTCAAATAAGATTGTTCTAATATTTTGGGATAAATTATCACGACAGGGAAGGATGCTGTCCTCCAGGCTACTAGGTAGCATGGTCAATCATCTTGGATATTAAGCAACAAAATTACAAAACCATAAAATATTTTTCAACAAGCAACAAGAGGAAATCAAAATATACACCTGATCCATTTAAGCTACAGACCATTACTTCCAGAGCACTATATATCATCGCACACAGCAGACAGAAGAGGCTGTGGACTTGACTGGCTCAACATGATGTTGTGTGTTACTTGCTGCAATTATTCTTAGCTTTGGCTGATGGGGAAATGATCCGTTTTGTTTTTGTTTTTGTTTTTGTTTTTTTTGTTTTAAAAGCCAACTCTAATCCTTCCTGGCCAGTTTCAGGGAACTAGGAGGCGAGTTCATTTGCTCACTCATTTGACAAATATATATGGAAGAGCATTTAGGATAGAGCAGATACTGCACTGAGAATCACATACATACCAAAATGCGTAAAAGATGATGGCTAACTTCAAAGACTTTATAACCCACTAAAGAAAGACAGACTTATAATAACAATGGTAATAAAGTCCTTTAGAGGGAGCTATAATAGATAAATGACCAGGGAAACAGTAGAGGTTCCCCTGGGTTTCAAGACTGGATGATGGAGGCAGCTCTTGGGTGAAGGCTGGAGGGCCTCAGGTGAAATAAGTCAACATGGCCCCATGTGCCTGGGCACTGGATTGTTTCTGTCTATTGCTGCTAGATGGTAGATACACAGATACATTTTCATATATCCTGAGGCCAGAGCAGTTGGAAGATTCTCTTATTTATTTATTTTTTTGGTACTGGAGATTGAACTCAGGGGCACTCGACCACTGAGCCACATCTCCAGCCCTATTTTGTGTTTTATGTAGAGACAGGGTCTCACTGAGTTGCTCAGCGCCTCGCCATTGCTGAGGCTGGCTTTGAACTCGTGATTCTCCTGTCTCAGCCTCCCTAAGTGCTGGGATGACAGGCGTGTGCCAATGTGCCCGGCTTGGATGATTCTTGAAGGGCAAAGACATTTATCTGTAGATGAGGTTTGGAGTTAAATATACTTGGTTTGGAACCCTAGTCCATGACTTCATTCTGTGACTTAGGGAAGAGAATCAAGCTGCAGATCATTAGTCGATCCTACACCAATGTGTTTGTATGCCCGTTAGGGCTATGTCCTCACGTCTTAGGGATGCACATCCATTATATTGTGTACAGCATGGAAAAATGGTGGTCTCAGTAATCTGTGATCGTCCTTTACTGATACTAACCGAAGTGTAGCTTTGCAGATTGCACTGTCTAATAATCATCTAACCACTTACTAAGCAAGAGCTACACTTTGGCTACAGACCAAAGACATTGCAATCTGATGGCTTAATCTTATCCTCATTAATGTTTGCATTTCCAAATTATCTTTTATTTATCAAAGACACCTAGAAGTGTTGGGATCAAATCTATGTATTTTAGAGTACTTATGTAAAAACAATGATACTGCGCATATTCATTCACACACAGGGTGCGGTGGGCAGAGGGTTCACAGGACAGGAAACTTAAGGGACCAGATTTTCTCACGGCAGGTGAGCCTTCAGCAAAGTCCTCAGGGTGGCTTAGGGTGTAGACTGGAGGAGGAATGAGGCAAGAGGGATTGGATGTGAAGGAAGACAATAAGATGGGCCAGGAGGGCAGGAACAAGGACTGGGCTGTGGGATCTGCAAGAAGAGGCCAGTTAACTCATACTCTGGTTGGAAACTCAGAAAGCAGGATGGGATCTAAGGAGGGAAGGAGAGTCAGACATATCCTGGTCACCCCATTTGTGAAGGCATAGAGATATCAGAGGGCAGGAAATGTGATGTGTTCTTGTTTTTCATGCCTCCCGCCAGCAAGAGGGCTTGCATAGAAGTAAAACAAATAGGCCATGCATGGTGTACATTACTCACAGAAGGGCAGGGAGAAATCATTAACCTGGGGGACCACTTACCCTTCTGAGCTCCACTTCTTCACTCTTAGCACAGAATCATGGAGCTCACAATGCAAATGCAAAGCCAAGCCAAGGTATTAGAGAGGCTCTTGGCAAACAAAGTGCCATACAAGTTCCACATAATGATGTGGCACCTCAGTGGCACCTGTTTCTAGTCAGAACAATCTGGATCAATATTTTATCACAGCTTGTCATAAATATTCCATGAAACAAAACTCAGGAAGTAATACTGGATTCAGGTAACTTTTCTAGCCTTGGAAGTCATAGCAGAGATTTTTATTTTCAAAGCATCTAATCCATTTCTTAATTATGCATGAAGATGGATGTGACTCAGATCACATTTAACACTATCAAGTGTTGTAGCAATGGAGATAGACATGGTTAAATAGTGAGGGAACAGGGCAGGGGCTGGGTAACTATGCGAAGGAAACCCAGCAACCCTTCATTGTTGACACACCGTGGACCAGTGTTTCACAGAACTGTGGGTGAGCATCCATTACAGATGGCTGCCCTTGGCATGGGCTGTTTTTTCCCTGGGAACTTAACCCACACATGACTGATTGGTCTCTGGGGGGAATTGTGAAGTAGGTGAATTCTGGTTTTAGAGGTTTCCCTTCTGCCTTATTTGAGAGCCCCATTCTTTGCAGCCCTTTATCAGTAGGTTCTCAGAATACTTATGTAGCCTCAGGTACTGTCTCAAAAGATCAACACATATCTAAAAGCCTGTTAACAAAACACCCATAGTTGTCCTTGTCTGAGAAGCTGTATGTTCAAAAAGAATAAGAGTTGAAGTTGCCCAGGATCCTTATTCTGGGGAATAGGATTAGTAGTATACCTGGCAATGTCTTGGTTCACATTCCTCATCATTTGAGAGTTATCTGAGGCATTATTATTGACTGATGTCAGTCCAGCCAGCAAGAGCCAAAACCCGAACTAGGGTGCAGTATCCAATGTCATTCTTTCATGGACTCTTCAATGGTGGTTTCTTCTTTACAGAGAAGAAGTTTTAGACAGAAAGATCTCCTTTGCATTCCATCATTCATCCATTAAAAAAGAAGCTATAGCATGTCTGTTCTTAAAGAGGCATAGGCCTTATGGAATAGGACAGTCTCCCTGCTCTCTGCTAGTTTATTATCCACTACCAAGCAAATCCTCTGTAAATCACACCTGTGTCAAGTGCTTGCAGGTGAATCATTAGAGGTTTCTCTTTCTTCCAAGGCTGGCCTAGGGGAACCGGAGGGAAGTGCAGAATTGCCAAGAACCCCAACTGTACCTTCTCCCTGATACGTCTATCCACCAAGGGTGGATTCAACAGCATTGCACTAGGAACAATTCATTCTTGCTGGCCACAAGCATCCCATAACCACAGAACAAGTGAGCTACAAGGAACCCTACTGTCCTGAAAGCGTCATTGTGCTTTCAACAGAGGCCAGCATCCCCAGGAGATCATTCACAACCTTGGCAGGATATTTTCATTTTGGGTTTGTTTTTGCAGCTGCTGGTGGAGCGAAGCTTTCTCTCTCAGTGTATTGGTTAAATTTACTAAACAGTGCCTTGCTGTACGGCTGTCCCACTTCACGTGCCTGTCACTGGGATTTTTGAAACAATGTGAAAAGTTGAATTCCATCTGACATACTCTACATCACTGCTGATTTGTTGACATTCTCCCACTTGTCTAGGTGGCAACTGTGAACTGTGCCAAAGTGCACTTGTTAGCATAGATTGCTGTATGCGAGTGAGCAGGGGAAAAGAGAGGGAGTCCTTTGGAAGCTTGTGGAGAGTCCAAAGAGGGCTTTTGTCTGGATTTTGAAACAAATCACTTTAGAAAAGAAATTCATGCACATCCCTCGCTCCACAGATGGCTGCCGGTTTCCCCTACCTTGCCCAGACTGATTCTGCCTCAGACAAAATCCTAGGACCAGACTATAAGGGTTAGTCTCTCAACTGCCTGCATGGAAGTGGAAATGAAGGTCCGGGTATGTTCTGCAAGCTGAGCTCAACTGATCAGTTCTGCAAACTGATCCTGGAAGGATCCAGCAGACGCTGCTCTGCCTCAAAGCAGAAGCTCTGAGGTACACACACACACACACACACACACACACACACACACACTCAGTTTCCTAATTGAATCTATAATGTAAGTGCTTTGCTGTTTAAAAAGACCTTGCTATCTTGATAAGAAAAACTAATGAGATGCCCTTTCCAGAGCTGGTCACACAATAGTCCGAGTGACAAGGACCCCTATCAAGAAATAAAGCAGAAGATAAATGAGATTTTTCTAATATCCATTTCACCCATTGTTCACCAGTGTCAGGCGGTACAGATTCTACTTATCATGGGGTAGTAGAGAGGAGATGTGATTTTGTAAAGAAAGTTCCTAGAACAGCCTCAAAATTCCAGCCACAGGTAAACCTCTTCTGTCACCTGGTAGAAAGCAAAGGCCACGCTTTGGTATAGGATGTGGTGGGCAGGGAGAGTACCAATTCATCACCTTGAATTTGTACTTTAGGGTGAAAACAATAACCAAGAAATTACCTCTTTGGTAACAGGGGAGAAAGAGATTATTTCTGACTATGGATTATATAAAGTTATGATTTATAACATATTAAACTATGACTATACCAAAGGCTCAAAATTCAAATGGATGTTATGGAATTGCCTCTTAAGAAGGATACAATGTCAAATTTTCAGAGGGGGTATTAAGACATAAGGGTAATTAATGCTCACTTCCAAGTTTGGAGAGGTTGATAGGAAACTGACATTTTCTCCCTAGAAGAAGTGGCTCCAGAGGGGTCATTATTTTGATGTTGTTCCAGAAGATCCAGGATTCATAATAATAATGTTAAAACGTGGTAGACAAAAGGATCATATGTAAACCATGGAAAAATTCAATACTCTGTGATTTAACCTTTCAAAAACTTATCTTAACAAGAATTACCTAGTCCTCAGAAATCTGACCCTGCAAAGGGGTCCCTCCAGTGGAATGTCTAGATGCATATGGCCTTTCCTAGCCCTGTTCAGTCTGGCAGGGAGTGTTGCCCTGTGATGGCTAAAACATTTAGAAGTATTTTACATTTCAAGAGAACTTTCTTATCTGCAGAACTCAAAGGGCTGTGCCAGCTCCAATTCTCCCAGCAACTGCTGTTTACCAGGGATGCAGATGAGGAATGTCCTTGTTCCTGAGAAGTGGCTGGCTAAGCAGCAACCCATGTGGAGCCAACAGCACCAGGGTCAGATGGCAAGCCAGGCCTGCAGATCGCAACATGCACCTCCTGCCACCCGTTTCCTGTGCAGACCGGAGAGGGGGGAGGGCTCCACCTGCCCCTCCGGCTGGCCACCCACCCACAGCGAAGGAGAATGATTTTGAGCCAACATTAATTTACTTCTGGAAACTCTTACTATTCTCATTGCTACTTTTAAGGGAAATATGTATTTAAAAAATAAGTCTTTCTTCTCTAAAATTCTTACATATTTTCATTTGATTACTGTCCTATAACGTTGGGGAGATAAGAGGGGAAGGGTTCAAGACAAATGCTATCTTCTTACAGATTTTCTTTTTCAGAAGAGCTAAAGAACATGCACAAAGGAATCATTTGCATTTCAATAAACATTTTCTCTGTCTAGTTGTTTCATTTTCCACTTGCTAGAAAGACATCCGGCATTCTGTGACATCACTGTTTGATGCAGGCCAGTGGGCAACACTGTGTCTGCTGAGTAATGTGAATTTTAAACTAACCACTTTGGCTTTGGGACTTTGCTGAAGAAATGATTCACAGAGTCGGATGGTTGGTGTGACCTGTCTGAAGTCCCTCTTTCTTCATCACTACAGTGCGAAATTACGGGCAGTAATCGTGTGAAGGGGCAAAGAATTTATCTTACGTAATAAATAGAAAACCCAGCAATCCTGGGATACTTGTAAACATCCTTGCCAAAGTAAAGGGAACTGTCCTTCTCTGCTCTTTAGTCTACGGATAGCAGAATTTTGACTTTATTTTTCCTGCCAAGATGGTCTTGACTGACAGCTGAATGAAGTAGGCGAATGAATAAATCCACTATTTTTTGACTCTTTACCATCAGATCTTTTCTAGGCACTCAGAATCAGACGTAAAATATAGATCTTCCTCATAAGGGTTTTATGATCTAAATTGGAAGCATGTTAAAATATATAGCATGAAAAATGTTATATGAAGTCAGGACATACAGGGAGGGTGAGGAGGGAAAGGACAGAGACATGATAATACAGGTTGAGGGTTAACTAGCTGAATTTTGACGTTTTATTTGCACTTTTATCTAAAAATGATTATGGGGTTTGAGGTGAGGAATGTGTGATAGCAAATTAAGACAATCAATGAAAGATCTGTTTTAAAACTTCTTTAGCCCCATACACATAAGAAGGAAAAAAATACTTTATATATTCTAGATGTTGTATCAAGTATATATATATGTTATATAGTTTACTTCCTGAGCACTACATGACAAAGTACTATATTATTTCCCCTTTAGAGATAAAGAAACTAAGGAACTTCTCCTAAGGTCACATTAGGAAGTGGGGTTATAGAGTTTAGACCTCAGTCTGTCTATACATGAAGTCATAATTTTCTCCATTACCACATGTAGCCTTGCAAATAAAAACATCATTGTCGTTATTGAACTCAGACTGCAGGAAATTAATGAAATTTTGTATTTACCCAGAATGGCCATAAAATATGAAAATGATTGATATAGCACAAGTTCTCAACAGCATAGTTTCTAATCTATTCAGAGATTTAAAAACTTTTCTTCTTCCTTAAAGAGGGTATATCCTATTCCTGTATTTGACTTACAGTCAGTCCAAATTTCTTTGCTGCTCAAAACCAACCAGATGGGCCTGAGTGGCAGGCAGTGTGGAAGGAAACAAAGATGGCTGACTGATGGTCTATTCACTGCCCTGCCAGGCCAGTGCACTTGTGGGCGAATAGCAGACGCAGGCAGAACACGAAGCCAAGGATTTTATAACATTTTATCACTTAAATAGTTTCTTCTTTTTTGAAAATAATAGAAGAATGATAGAGGCACTGATTGATAGGTCGAATTTCATTTTAATATCCATCCATTCAGCAAATATTTGTTGAGTGTCTACTATGCCTAAGAAATTCAAAGATACAAGAAATGATTCCTGTCCTCAAAAAACTCACAAGACTATAGAATAAGACCACTGGGTAAACATGCTCTTATAGGGTGAATCTCCATTGAGGAAGTTAGAGGCTTCTGTAGAAATGCTGAGGAGAGATCCAAATGTCACCTTGTGTGGGGTGGGGGTTAGAGGGTAACTAGAGAAGACTCACTACAGAGGCATAGCAATCAAGGAAATCTTGAAGCATGAGTAAAAGATTTGGGCAGAGAAGGGAATAATGCTTGGGAGAAGGCATCCAGGTAGAGGGAACACTGCATGGATCAAGGCAGATAGATGGGAAAGAGAATGATATATTCATGCAATTACAAAACTGGACGAAGCCAAACATTTATTGAGCAATCACTATTTCACTATTTAAAGTGAAATCTTAAGAGCTATGGTGGAGTTTGTGGTATAATACAGATTGGAAAATAAGTCCTTTGGCAATAATTAATAGTACCACAAGCCAAAAGCTGACTTGTATGGAGTCAGCTTTAAATAATATTAGCTATTAAAATACTGAAGACACTTAGGGCTTTCAATTACTTAGAATTCCATCACATCGATGCCAATCACACAATCCACAACAATTGCATATTTTCCTAGGATATAGTTTAGTTTGCTTTCTTATCATAAAATGGTAGCTGGAGTCATATTCAAAGCTCTCTTTGGGGGTTTTCAATAGAAGGAACAAAACTAAGAACAAAATCAAATCTTAGAGAAAGAAGTGTTAATTAAATGAAGCTGCCATTCCAACCCTTGGGTGATTAAACAAGAAATCTGAACAGTGCAAGGTTTCTGTCATGGTGGGTCTAGGGAAGTTCTTTTTCTGTTGACCTTTATAATGGGATTTCTGCTTTGCAAGTCTGGTGAGGTTGAAAAGGAAAGAGATGTACATTTGGAGAAAAACAGTTGGGCTTGGAAAAGTAGAGAATTTGGTCCTTTTCCAGTAGTCCTTGACATGCCTTGAGGCAGATGTCATAATTTAGACACCTCTGGTTAATGGCCTGCACTCCTCATTTACTTCTAATGGCAGCTCCTTTAGTGAGCACCACTTCCAGGACATTATGTTTTATGCTATCGATGGATGCCCTCCAAGATTGTGTAAATGACATGATAATTAGTCTCCATGTAGGTGTTTCTTTGAAATGTTCCTTTTCCATTAATGTCTCAAATTGAGAATCTGGAACTCATCTTATTCATGACATTTTGAGACCTTACAATCCATATTCATTGATTAGTCACATTCTAGGCTCTTGCTGCACCAGTATGGGATCATTTTTCCTTAACTCCTAAATGAATGAATGGATGAATGAATAGATGGATGGATGAGTGAATGAATGGGTTCATGTAGAAACTCATTAATAAATGAAATGTTTAGTGGTAAGGTTAGCCATGACTTGGAGCAAAGGATACTTCAGCTTAACTTTGGATACAGAAACCAAAATAATTAATTTATTTATATAAGTCTGAGTCTGTTAGTAATTAAGAGTGTCAACAATGCACATCTAGTACCATTAACTTATATAAATGAAAGAAAGCATGGAAGAGGTTTTATACTTTGTGCCAAAAGGACATTGGCAACATTGCTTAAAATATTTAAAGCTACTCCATTCTGTCCAGGTCAGTGCCTCCAATCAATTGAATATTTCTCAAAATTCTTTATTGATGAACTATCCATCAATTGAACTGAAGGAGAAACCATACACAATACCTTGATGATTTTTTATTTAATTTTTAAGGACACTTTAAAAAATATTCTTAAACTTTGTGAATAGGATGCCTATTTTTAAGGAGCTCAGAAACTGAGCTTAACCTCTATTCAGATGTGGATTTTCATGTCATGGAAACAAGGAAGTTCTGGGGCAAAGAACCAAAATTTCCATTCAGGATAATTTGAGGAGAGCAGAGATCCTACAGCAAGTTCAAATCCTTTGATGTGTATTGTTAAATTGAAAGATAAGTTCAAAATTTTTCAGATGACCATTGGAGTCCTATACCCAGGGAGGAAGAGCAGTTTTGCCACAGAATTATGGTTTGGGGTGTGCTCCAAAAGCTCCTACATTAATGCACGGATGTCTAGAGATGAAAGGATTGGGTTGCGAGAGTTGTAAGCAAATCAGTCCAGCCTAGTTTTAATGGACTAAGGGGGTGGAACTGTGAGCAGGTGGGATGAGGCTGTAGAAAATCGGTCACTAGGGCTGTGCCCTCTGTAGCCCTTTTCTTTCTTTCTTTCCCTCTCTGCTTCCTGGCTGCCACGAGGTGAACAGCCCTCCTCCACCATGCCCTTCTGCCATGCTGCTCTGCCTCATTTGGGTCCAGAGCAATGGACTCGGTTGACCATAGAATAAACCTTCAAAATCTTGAGCTAAAATAAAAATTTCCCCTTCTAAGTTGTTCTTATCAAGTATTTTGGTCACAGTTACGAAAACTAGACTAACACATGCAGTTACATTTTCTGGACATTCCCACTTTGAAGTACTGAATTGCTGGCGGATCAGAGTTCTGCAAACATGAAGATATCTAAATTTTTGAGTAATGGCTACCAGGCTTTTCCTTGACTAGAGCCAGTGTTGATTTGAATGTTTCTCCTGCCTTTGAGCAAAGCCCTAGCTCAGACATGGTGGCTGCAGGATGAATTCTTCCTGTGGTGATAAGGGAGACAGTATGGCGTGTGTGTGCACGTGCATGTATATGTTGGGTGGGGGACTACACTGGCCTAGGACCTTGGATGTGGGAATCCTGGGGTTCTAGTCCCTGTTCTACTACTAGGTAAACAGTGCATTTATCTGGATGTCTGTATGCTTGAGAGTCTTGTATGCTAAGGCATGTTTTGTAGAGAAATAGCAAATTCCTCCAAGACACAGATACCAAATTATTTAAGGAGTTTACTCCAACATTTAGAGCTTTCTCTTCTAATTTACCAGGGTTGATCACTCATGTACTATGAAGGAAAAAGGTGGTTCTACATGGGCTGGAACACTGGGTTCTAAAGCAAGCCAACAGAATATCTATAAACTGTGTGAAGACTACTAGATATCTCGTTTGTATAATTCTTATAGTCTCTAAAAACTATCCATCTTGAAAATACCATGGTTTGCTAATTTTATGTGTTACAGATATATAATCCCTGGTAAGAGATACATTTGAAAACTTATATCCCAATAGGAAAATAATGTGTGTTTCTATTTATACTAATAATTTCATTGCCACACTTGCACATGTCTCATGATTCTTGATTTTCAGAATTTGGTGATCTTTTCCCCTTCATATTCTCTCTTGCTGATTATCTTCACATGAGTGGTCTTCTGACACCAAAATGACTTAAATTATAAATTATTGATCTCATGATATTAAGGTAATAACTCATGAACAATGGAGATTTTCATTTTTCTCAGAAATTAGAGAGAAACTTACTGTTGGATCTATCAGATAGATTATTTCTAGTTGTCTTGGAGATGACTTCTAAGTAATTTGAAGATGGTGAGGGAGATTGAGGAATAATGCCATGTATTGGGCATTATTTAAATTGCCCAGTGCAGCAAACACACAGTTAATGTGATATAGCTCCCTGACTTCCTCTGAAATGATATTTTCTGCTCTAGCATGGGGCTATTAACATTACAGAAATGGAAATCTGATTTTATTGCTGAATTCCAGGCTACTTTAACAAGTAGAAAGAAAAATGTTAATATATGCAACAGAAGGTATTTTAAATAAATATCTGTCATATACAGTTAAACTTGTGCTTCCCTGGTGTTAATTATGGCACAATCAGAAGAGAATAGAGAGGAAGGTATTTATTGCAGGTTGAAAAGCCAAACATTAGCTCTACTACAATGTAAGGTAAGTGAAGTAACAAATATGTATTGTTTTGATCATGCAGGGAATTCTTCAAAACAGCTATTTCCTTGTGTATATATTATTGAAGAAATGTATAGAAGGAATATATATATTATTGAAGAAATATATAGAAGGAAATAATTCAAATAAAAACTTAGACTAATTGGCCATTAAAATGACATTTTTGAAGTGCTAAAAATTCATTCCTTTAGGTTCTTTGATATATTTCTTATGTGTTAAAATTTATTCCTAATAATCTTTTCTTCACAATATTTGTTACATATATTTTTGCTTTGATAGACCCAAATGGGTCCAGGGAAGAAGGAAAGATTTCTTCAAATAAATGTAAGGCCCTCCTAAGCATAGGAGTTTCTATGTGGATGTGAGAGTTAAAAAAGAGAAAGACGTGGGGGCATCAGACATCCTAAAGATATAGAGAGGATCAGTGGAGTAGGAGACCAAGAGGGAGAGAAGAGGGATAGCAAAGGGGAGGGGATGTGGAATGAATTTAATAAGATCACATTATGTGCATATACAAATATACCACAGGAAATTTCACCTTTATGTGTGTGTACAAAGCACCAATCAAAGATGGATAATTGACAAGCAAGGGGATAAGCAGTGGTGTGGGGACTGAAATGGAGTGGGTCAATTCCATGCATGTATGATTTTGTTGGGATGAACCTCAATGCTATATATAACTATATTGCTCTTAAAAAAGAATATATGAGTCATCAGAAATTCTCTTTATCAGACAACATGTCTAACACTAAGAATAAGACATTTTGGGATTGCATTGATAGTATCTGTTTTATAATTAAATGCTCACCTTGTTTTTGGATAGAAGTTGAAATAATGTCAAAAATATTTTCATACGCACATAATATCACTTTTTTAATATGCCAGCATTTAAAATTTTGCTAATTACTTAGGGGTAGCTTGAATATACTTATTCTTGATGCTGTGGCTTTTGAGGAGAACAGATATAGTAGGTGGAGATACATGTATTTAGATACATGCATTTATTGCCTTTTCACACATACCTTTTAAACACAAAGATGGCACATGGTACTTAAAGAAAGTCTATTGACCATAGAGTTAAAGTGCATTTGAAGTTAAAGGGATAACACAAGGGAGGCAAGTTCAAAGAGATAACCCTATGGTGGGATTTGATTAGAATATAGATTGATCTCTTGGAAGAAACATTGACAAACTGGCATCAGGGAATTCCACAGAGAAAGGAAACCTTGGATATGTTTGAGGTTTAAACTTTAGTAAGGATTCCTTTTAGCAACATTTGAAGTGATTGTTTGAATCATTCACATGTAATTTTTTTTTAATTTGTAGGATAATTAATAAATTAAAGGGATTGTTCTTCAAGGAACAACTGGACAAAAGATTTGCTAACTCAGTCCAGGAAATTAAGAGGGAAGGTATACAGCATATTTGAATCATCTCTACTTTCAGAGATGTACAATCCCTGCATATAGAATTTGAGGGGAGCTCTGTCACTTCGAACAATGAAATACAGGCAGAAGAGATGCATGCCTCTTCTGGGTTGTAATTGCTGGTTTTCCATCCTTTGTCTGTGTCTTCTGCTGGTGGGCTCCATGCAAGCATGTTCTGTTGAGGGTGCTGTTAGAGCTGTGCAACCTGCAGTGTTCTGCAGGGAAACCTGCTGTCCTGGCAATTGCCTGGACCCACAGCAGACTTTAATTGGCAAGAAATGAATTTTTGTTAAGTTCAACTTCTAAGAATTTGGGAATGTTCGGTATTGCTCCATAACCTAGCTTATCCTGGTCAATAAAAACTAGTAACCAAATTGCAAAAGAATATATCTCTTGTGTATCTTAAACACACATTTTTTTGTCAATTAAAAATAAATAATTTAAAATAGAAGAAATATTTGCAGTGGGTGTATTATTTACTTGCAAACCATAGGAGAATCTTGTGAAAAACTACCATAAATAGTATGTTAATTCAAAAAGCTATCTGGTGAAAAATTAATAATCTTCCAACTTAACAATCTTCATACATACAAACAACAATAAGCATAAAGGTTTTATGGAAGTAAAAGTCCTACTTATAGTCATAGATCCAAATTGAGAAAATACCTAGGAATAAAACCAATGAGATATATATAATAGATATGAAGAAAAATTTAAATTTAAAGCATTAGAAAATAATTCAAACTGGGCGCGGTGGCGCAAGCCTATAATCCCAGCACTTTGGGAGGCTGAGACAGGAGAATCGCCAGTTCAAAGCCAGCCTTAGCAACGGTGAGGCACTAAGCAACTCAGTGAGACCCTGTCTGTACATAAAACACAAAATAGGGCTGGGGATGTGGCTCAGTGGTCGAGTGCCCCTGAGTTCAATCTCCAGTACCAAAATAATAATAATAATAATAATTCAAAAGAAAGCTTGAGCAAATATAAAAGCATATCATGCTCTTGGTCAGAAAGGTATGCTACCATAAAACCTTAAGACCTTATGCTAATTTATAAATTTCATGTGATAGAATTTTAATATCAGGACGATTATTCTAGATTACACATAATAAAACAAAAAACAAGAATTCTAGGAAAATTCTAGGAAAGCAGAGTACTAGGAAATAGGTTGCCCTTATCACTTACTAAAATATATAATAAAACTATTATAATGAAAAAACTGGTGATTACAGTAGTTGAATAAGCAGAGAGATAGTGGGAATAGAATAGAAATATATACAGGATTTAACATATATTCATCCTAACAAATAAATATTCTGAAAAATGCTACATATTCATCTCATTTTAAAAAATTGTATAACGTATACAAATACAAATGATTGAAATGTCAAATTTTTGAAGGTTAAAAAATGAAGTCATTAAAATATTAGGAAACTCAATAGTTTGAGAATAGTAAAGGCCTTTCTCATGTGTCATTAAGCCTAGAAGATATAAAAGATAAAAATGGAAAATTTTAGTCACATATAAATAAAAACATTTTCTGTGTGAAAAAAAATTCACAAAATTAAACGTAAATGATAAACTAGAAAAAATATTTGCAACTCATCTGATAGAGTTGTCCTTAATATAAAAAGATTTCTAGGGCTAGGGTTGTGGCTCAGTGGTAGAGCGCTTGCCTAGCATGTGTGAGGCACTGGTTGGATCCTCAGACCACATAAAAAGAAATAAAATAAAGGTCTTGTGTCCAACTACAACTAAAAAAAATATTAAAAAAACTTTTCTAAATCTACATAGACACTAATGATCCAATAGAAACATGAACAAAAGGTAGTTCACATATAAAATAACATAGCATGCAATATACCAAGCATTAGAAATATAATCAAACACTATACTGAGATATTATTTTCACAAATTAGCAAAGATCAAAACCATAGCCTACAAGCAGTGGTGATGAGGATAATATGAAATAGGAATTTTTCTGCTTTCTGATGGCAAAACTAATAAAACCTCTGTGGGAGCAATTTGGCAATGTCTGTCTCCCTTTACAAAATTTGCTATCTTCCTTGACATAAAGCAAGATGGCAGTTGAGTACCATCCTCTAGTGATTTTTTTCCTTACAGACATACCAGTTTGAACAGGTATTTGCATACAAAACTGCTTGCACAAGAGCTAAAAAAGCCAAGCAAGAGACCATAGTGACAGGTTTTAATATAATAAAAAGAGAATAGCCATCAAAATTGGCAGGAAGTAAAGAATTACTGGTCTCATCCTTCTCCCAACTCCAAATGGCCTGGAAAGACTCTCTTCTTGGTTTGGGGGTGGGAGAGGAAATGAAGTCCAGGCCTTAGACTTGAAACCCAGTACCAGCCTTGCCATGGTGAAGCCCAGGGTGGGCAGACCTTCATGACCCCTAATCCCAGGCTAATACTCATAAATTTGACCTCTTAGTTCAACTTCTATACATTTGTCTTACAGATGTACTCACACAGGTGTGAAGTGAGTCAGGTCCATGCATAGCTAGAAAAAACAGTTTCTGTTATAATAAATAGTAAGAATGATGATAATGAGGGTGATGATAGTAATATTACTGAAGCTGACATCACTGTCTATGAAGAGAACAAGATAAAGAAGGATGGTACATCCATTCAATGGAATACTAAGCAGCTGTTGTAAAGAATGAGTCATCTCTACAGGTACTAATATGGAGAGAACTACAAGGTATATTGTTAAGTACAAAAATCAAAGTTCAGGTACAGCACAATGTGCATCTTATGCTCCTGCTGGTGTATGTGTTTGGAGCTGTATGTATGCATAGTTATTTTAGAAAAGCATCCTAGAGCCTTGGTGATGATAGTTGCCCTTGGTGGGTTCAGAGGTCAGAATATGAGTTATTTTTCTACTGTTTAAATTTCATGCTATGAATTTTTATCATGTGTTAAAATAATTTAAATAATTTCTAAAAGAAAGACTGACAGAGACGTATATAAAGAATATTTAGAGATTATGGAGAATATAGGTTCACTAATTCTAACTCAGTTATAAAAAGAAAAATGGCAACTGAGGGTTCTTTGCTCAAAATAATCTAATTGCCAGATAAAAGAGCATTTCTATTTTACTTTCATCTTTTGTTGTAGGTATAGATTATCTATGCTTCCCTATGGTAGAAACTTTTATTTTAAAAATATTTAATAATATATAATATGTATGAAATATATTAGGAGAAAGTTGGAAATAGAACGGGGTTTGAACAATGTACAATGTGAGGCTCCCAGAAATAGTTAGGTATGAACACAAAGGAATCACTGGATGAGTCAGGTGACTAGTTACAGGTGAGATGATGGTATAAAACCCATCCCACCCTTATCTGCTCTCTCCTTATTCTTATAAGGTATTTCTGAGAAGGAAAAATATGCGCTTTTTGTTCCAGTGTGTGTAAGTTTTGGATTGGATATATGCCTTGAAATAAATTCAGGAATAATAGTTTCTCGAGTTTGTTTTTACTTATGAAAACATAGCCTAAAACATTGTGGCATTTGAAAATAAAAAAGAGAAGAAATGAGATGGAAAATGGGTTGGTGTTTTAGTTAGCTTTTTCATAGCTGTGACCAAAAGACCTGACAAGAACCCCTTAGAGAAAGAAAAGTTTATTTTGGCTCATGGTTTCAGAGGTTTAGCCCATGGTGGGCTGACTCCATAGCCCTGAGCCCAAGGTGAGGCAGAACATCATGGCAGAAGCATGTGGTGGAGGAAAGCTGCTCAGGACAAGAAGAACCAGGAAGCAGAGAGACTACGCTCTGCTCATCAGGAGAAAAATATAAACCCTGCAGGCATGCCCATCCAGTGACCTGCTTCCTCCAGCCACACCCTACCTGCCTACAGTTATGACTATTAAACCTTATCAGTGGATTAATCCACTGATTAGGTCACACCTATTATAATCCAATCATTTCAACTGACAATTTTTTCTTTGTCTCACAGAGAAGCTTTTCAGGGACACTCATATCTGAACCATAACAGTTGGATGTGGGAACAACCAAATAGGAACCCAGGCTGTATGGTGGGCAATGTGCTAAGCATTGCATAGACATCTCATTTGTTTCTCACAACACTAAGGCATATATATTGTTAGTATCTTCTTCTACTTGAAGAAACTGAGACTGACTATTGCTGCCTTGCTATTGCTGAGAGAGGGGAATCAAGTTTCCAACCCACATATTGTAATTTGCCCTGCACCTGAGGTTTGGACATAATCTGATATTTTCCTCAATACTTTTCTCACTTTGTTATCTCACATCCTATGGAACATCATTCTCGCTTTATGAGAAGAACTGCACCCATGCTAGAGAAAAATTTTCATGCTAAGAACTCAGAAGCAGAATTGAAAGTCACATGTGGGTGCTCTTTTGAAAAAGAAAGGATGGTGGGTGATCCACTAAAATCTCCGCTCATTAATTCCAGGAATGTACTACCCCCCTGGCTTTTCTTCAAATAAAATAAAATGTTATGTTTCCTATGTTTAATCACCTTAAGTAATTTTATTGTTAAACTTTAAGTCATTTCTCAACAGAATGGTTGGTGCTGGGGTGAATTTTTTTTTTTGTCCCTGCTTTTGGAGAGCTTCCAGAATTTTCTAAAGTGAACGTATTTAATACTGTCATAACCTCTAGAGACAGATTTGAAGCCCAGTTTCTGGGTTGCGGTCAGTAGGTGAGCCCCAGTCCTTTCGGGTCTCTTCTGTACACATGCATGGAAGAGTATCAGGTCCAAGTGACAATTTATAAATGTAGGCACATGCTTTTGAACTAGCATTTTCTTTAGTCCTAGTTTAGTTTGTTCAAACTCATCATGAGTTTGGCATTGTTTCTAATGAGGAAAGATGCCTTTGTTAATTCCAAGGTCTTCCATTTAACACCAAAGTTCCAAATGTCAGGTTGAATCTGGAAGTGCTTACTCATAGGAATAAAACATGATGAGTAAGTATTGGAATGGATGCTCACAGCTGTGTTTTTTTTATTAAAGAAATTCAGCGAGAAGAGTTTTAATGCTGTACCATAGTTGAGAATCTTAAGGTGTATAATACCAGCAATTCCAAATTAGAGCTCCCCTGGCAACTGTCAGTCTGTGACATCACATTTTATCTAATGAGGCATAAAAATGTATATACTTTGTGCACTCCACAGCTCCGTCATGTGCATGGGGAATGTGAGTTAAAGGGAGAGTGGGAGCCATTTCTTTGAAATCTCAGCTATAATGATTTGTCTATGCAGTCGTCTTTATTTGCAGCTAAATTTTCTAGATTTTCAGGAATTCTAAGGCATTGCAGATATAGGAAGTGCTATGAAGATATTAGTCAATTCATTCTCCTTTTGCATCTAGCCTGCTCCCATTCATTTCTCTTTTAATCCATAATATCATCTGAAGCGATTAACAGGTTCTATGGTTATGTTGGTCTAAATCTTACTTGTTTTATGAGCTGCTGATTTAATGGCTACAAAATATTTTATAGCATCTAGTGACAATCTCTGCCCAAAGGATCTGGTTTCAACTAGTCACTAGATTCTGCCACTTGAGTGAGGACAGGTGCCTTTTGGCTTATGTCTTTCCACAGCCAGGGGCCCGTCAGTATTGAACAGAGATGTGAGTGGCCTCCAATCCAGACGGCGGGTGTCAGGATTACCTCTTTGTGCAGATGGCACATGATTTCTTGCTTAGTATTTGGCACAGCCTGATTTGAACAAACAAAAATCTGGTAAGGACTGCAGACACTTGAGTGACACTCACACTTGCTAAGTCTGAACTTCAGAAAGTAACTGTGTGCTTGCAAATACCCTTACGTTCAAATGTGAATTGCACAAGCATTAATTCCTCAATCCCTTCCCCCAGACAGAGCCACACAGATGGGCTGATTAAAATCATAGGTCTGTGCTACAGGAAAATTATTGTATTGCAGGAAGCATTTGGGGAAAGTGGGCGATGGGTTAGGAAAAAGTAACAAACAAAAGCAGATGGAGTGTATTGCTTGGCAAGATATTATTCCATTATTCTTTTATTATCTAACTTCTGAAATGAGAGAACATAGAATAATAGTTGAGTACAGATTTGTCAGCAATAACACATCAGGTAAAACTTCTTTAGGGGTGAGACAACTAATAAACTATCATTGAACAGCTTTATAAAAGCTTAATATTTTTGTCTTTGGTTGTGCTTTGCAATGGTTCACTTGTGCAAAGAACTACTGAATGATATGACATCATGTGCAATATGTCCAGGTTCCTAAATAAGTACCTCTGATTAGCATTTCAAAATGGAGGGCACAAGGCACTGTGATGTTCTCTGTGGAGAACAGTTCATTGGAAGAGTCTGTTCACTCGAAGCACACTGGTTCTTTCTTTAGCAAGATTGTTATCCCCAAAGTATCTTAGTGTAAGTAATCCACAAAGAATGTAGCTCAAGTCATAATGATTTTGTAGTTTATGTTGCAGAAAGCATGATAGTTAGACATTTATCTAAAATGATGTAAAGGGAGTTTTAATTAAATTCAAGGAAGAAATTTTTTTAAGAAAACTATTTGCAGATTTTCTAGGGACTATTGGTCTCTAAAATTTAAAAGCATAGGCTTCTATCCATCCCATAGTCATAAGCATATTTTCAGTAATAGTAGGGCTTTTTTCAAACATTTTTTTCTCTAAACAATGAGGGCAAAATTCTTGAAGCTATTTTTAGAGAATAGAAAAGTGAATTTGGGTAGGGAATAGAGAAGGCTAGCACCAAGAAACCCCTGTGGCAGAGGTTCAAAGTTAGGGTGCTGGAGAAGTTGGGGTAATCACCCTCTAGAGCCCAGTAGTATGGAGATACAGCATTTACTGACTCATTCAAGAAGATGGAATCCCCTGTCTTTGCATCATGTTCTATTAAAGAAATTGAATTAAATATGTGGATCCTATCTACTCTTCAGAAACTTTGGGGGTTGTAGAATCTTTCTCTTATTTATCTCCACCATTCTTTTCTGGAGGTTCTTTTCTCTCTTGGAAGGTAGCCTGCTACAGAGAAGAGGTGCATAGTCAGATGCATGAGTTTGTGTGCAGTGCCCTTTGGCCCAGGGGCTGTAAGTAAGCTCATGTCTGATGCTTGATTTATTCATCTCCAAAATGGAGATTATGCTCTTCACTTCTTTAATTTCTGGAAAGGACTGGTAAAGCGCACACACAGAAGGGATCTAGTGGAGTGGGTGGCATATGGTAAGTGCTCCATAAATGAGTCTCTTCCCCTCCCTTCCTTCTGGTTCCTTTCCTGTAAAAGGAGCAAGCAGCTTCCTCTACATGATAATAAAATATTTGATTCTACAGATACCAGGATACTGAGTTTTGGACTGTGTCATGCAGGGTTTGCTATATATATATATATTTGTTCCAATTAGTTATACATGACAGTAGAATGCATTTTGACACATAATACATAAATGGGGGGGGGTTGCTGTTTTTAAAAGGTTAGATAAGAATGAGGCAACACACAGGATCCCAAATCATAGGCTCAACACTTGGAATTCAATGATGAGCAAACTAAGTATGTGTGGTTCCACTCTCACAAAACTTATGTTCTTGTAGAAGATGAAAGAGAGTTCCATTTTTAAGAGGCTATATAGAAAGTTTAATTAAAAGAGTAGAAGCTGAAGTGTTCTGAGAGAAAAAGACAGGAGGCTCTTTTGGGTTCAGGTTGGGGTCTTATTCAAATCACATGGGTTCCTTCTCTCTTCCTGCTACACAGGTCTCTTTGGAATTCTATTCCAAGTCCCTGTTCACTTAGATTATCATTTGCCTGTTGCCTGATAAGCTCAAATGAGAAAAACATCCAAGAAAGACCTTTGGAATATATAGATAGTACAAGACAGAAATGGAGTCTGTAGGTCTTAGGGCTCTGCCTCAGTTCACTACACCCTAGGGAATTTTGACCTCCTGTAGTCTTTCTCCCTGCTCTGCTCTTGATGTCAACTTACCAGGTACAGTGAGTTGTGAGACCACTTGCTTATATAATATCAGTGGATAAGCAGCGAAAACTGTCATTATCAGTAGAGCGTAGCCTCCTGAATTCTGATCACCCTTAGACAGCCAGAGCACCTAGGTGTTCCCTCTTCCTGCTGAAAGCATATGCGTTGATTCAGAGGTTTCACTAGAAAGTTGCAGGTCCTGAGCTATGAAGTCTTATGGACCTGCCTGAAGTTTGTTCACCTCCTTCCAGAAATAAAATCAAGATATTCTGGAGGGCTGCCAAGTACAAGATACCCCTCTATACATTTTTATTGAGTGACCTGAGAATATCGATTTCTCTGACAAATTTCTAATTCAGCTGCAACAGCCACTTAGCAGTGACTTCTCAAATGCCAAACATCTGGAGTTGGGAATTGGAGAGACCCCTGATTTGTTCTTTTCCACAAAGCCCCATGACCTCCCTGGGTGCTAGGAATACTGAAAACAACAACCACAACCACAACAATGAGAACAACAAACCTTCCTGAGTCCTGGTATGTGGTCAGTGGCGCCAAAAGGAAAAATCTAAAAGTCCTATTTTAAACAGGTGATTAAGGATTGATATTTTTTTTTCAGGATTTGAGGACTCCAAAATTAGTATACAGAAGAAAGCATATTTTAATAAGGTGTCAATGAAGTACACAAAATAGAAAATATACTTCAGGCTTTTATCAGAGCCAGCCAGCTGAAGAATTAATCTGTCTCAACTCAATAATATAGGAACCCTTAAAAGCATTAAATATCAAGCTCTGTAAGAAAAAAAAAAATGGAAAGAATATAAACATATAGCAACAAAACAAAACCCTAGAAAGAGAATTCAAAAAGATCTGTTTATTTGTAATCTCTCTTTTTCTCCTTTCCCTTATGAAAGCTTTGTCAGTAGCTGATGGGTGTCTCATCCATGAAGCTGTTAATCATGTTTAGGAAATTTGCATGCTGTTAACTGCATATGAAATTCACTTAGGTCAGGCAGATTTACCACCCTAGATCAGTCTTATCTCATTTGTTCTATACCTATGACTAACACAAATTCATCCTAACATGAATCCATGGTGAGATTTGGACTTGAAAATAACCTCTTTTCTTTTGAATGAATGGGGACCCTGGTGCAATTCACAAGCTGTTTGCACAAGGTGGGAATCTGTGGCTCTAAACCTTCAAGGTACTATAAAATCAATAAAGCAGGCCTCACAAGTGGATGCAGACACACAAGAATATCAGCTTAATGAAAGTAAATTTCTGGTGGGAAAAAACAAGTCTATGTTAGCTTTTTATTTTGGTTCTGATGGGAACAAATCCCCAAATACCATTCTCTGTGTAGGTGAAAGCAGAATTTCTCTCCTTGCGGGTCATCAGTGGCAGGTGGATTGGATTGCTGTCATTTTATTCTGTACGCTGTACGAGGTTTGACTGTTAGCAGACAGCGTGGTATTTTTAGAAAAAACATAATCACATGAAATTGACGCAATGACCACAGCTTTCGAAGAAATGATCTGAAGAGAATGAAGAAAATCATCCTAGCTCAGAGAGACCCAAACACTTGGATCTAGCCTGTCCCTGGGGGCTTAGGATGCTGCTGTGTGTGTCTGTACCTCTGCACTTCCTCAAAGAGGAATGGGTAAGAAGTCTGAAGTATCTTGAGAGCTTGGGCTAGGGATCGAAGGGGAGGGACGCTGTGAAGAAAGGGAAGCTCAAGGAAGTTGGCCCTTCAAGGATGTTTTCTAAACCCAGCCTGAGTTATAAATGATCAAGTAAGGGTTTTTTTGCTTCTACCCCGAGGCTATTTCATTAAAGGGAAAACCTGGCTGTCCAGGTTTTCCTTCAAGATTTGAAGTTTTGAAACTCCACTATATTCCCAGCTGATCCAGCCAAACATGAAGCTTTTGTTGTACAAAAATATAAGGCATTATTACTGTGCATCTGAGATACACAATGTTGCCTCTGGTGTAAAAGGGGATTAATATCAGTACCCACTCAAGTTCTTTATAAAAGGTTGCTCTGAGCACTCAATGCATTAATACACAATGGCAGCTGCCTATGGTACAAGGTTAGTAAATGTTGGCTGTGTTGCTGCTGGTGGTTATTACCGTCACATTACCATAGTTAGAATTGCCCTCAGTCATGGGACTTCGAAGCCCAGCAAATGATAATGGAGCAGGTGAATTAAAGGCCAAGTGGGGGACTTCCTTAATTTGTCTCTTCTATAGATGCGATGCCCACAAGGTTGAGGAGCACTCTCACCTTCCCTACATTTTACTCAGTTGCTCTCTAATTAAACAGAGAACAAACCAGGGAAGACTTTAGGGGAAAACATAGGTCACAAAGGGGCAGTGTGAAAACTGAGATTTTTAGTTAGTTCATCTATTTTATCTTACACTTTTTTTTTTAGTCAAAAAAAAATATTCCCAACCACTCAGACTCCACAATGATACTGCTGGTAAGAGGCAGAGGCAGAGAGGACACATGTGTTCATATGACATCTTATTTTATTACTAACAACAAAAGTGGCAGTAACAGGACCTTTCTTCCTGCCATCTGCCTCTGTGTCCCTGTGAATCTGTTCCTTCTCCCCTCATTCCCTGGAGGGAGATGATTATCCATGAATTATTTCAGCAGTGCAGGATTTCTCTTAAAAGAAAAAATCTTAGCACCAAGAACGGTGGTCTTAATTTATCAAATTCCAGGAAAACATCTGAGCATAACATGTTATTCACAGATTTCTAGATCTATAGAGATTTGAGACTATATCCCTAGAGTTTTCTGTACTCAACATATATAACAGCATAAGGGCTTGGTTTCTATGCTGAAATCATGGTACAACTTTTGTTTGGGTCATTTTTAGAGCCTGTTATGTATTGACTGACCAAATTAGCCAAATATGATACGAATTAATTAAGGTAGGCAGATAATAGATCATACTGAAAACTGACATCATTCCGATGATATAGATGAACACCAAACCTTTAAAGTGACAATAGAAATATAGTGGAGGCATGAGTGTGACTTGTTCATAGGACCCACACATACTAGAAGAAAGGTGGAAGGCCAAAGGTGCTGAAAATTTTCTCTGATTGAGGATTGTAGAAGTTGGTATGGATGATATTTTCAGTATGGATTGTAGAAATTTGTACATAAGCTCAGCTATGATTCATGTCAACTGCAGCTAAAGCAGAGGAGATGATGAAAAGGAGCAAAGGCCATGGAGACAGGGATCTGTTTGTCACCCTTGGGAATATTCTTCCCAGTGCACACTGCCTAGTACATTCTGTTCTTTCTCATTCCAAACCACAGAAATAAGTTAAAAAAAAAAAAAAAAACTCTGTATAAACAGTCGATAGAAATGCAGAGACAAGGACAAAGCAGTCAACTCAGAGTTGCTGAGTCCAGTTTTTCAGATTCTTATCAGATGGGCTCACCACCTTCTTTGGTGTGGGGTTAAGCCTATCAGCTCTGCAGTCAGACTCCCTGGATTCCAGGCCAGGCTTGGCCATTTAGCTCATTGGCTGACACTGGGCAGTTCACTTAACCTCTGCATCTGTCCTCCTGACCAGTACGTTAGATATAATATGCCCTATCTTACGGAGCTGTGGTAAGAATGAAATGAGCTAAGATTACATAAAGCACGTAGTACAGGGGAAGGCATATTGTATGCCTCCATAAATGCAAACTTTAAAAAATAATCTTCAGCATTGTCATTATTTAAGGATTTTGTTAGGGTTTAGATCTGGAATATGTCCTTGAAGTCTCATGTCTCTAATGCAGCAATGTTCAGAGTTGGGGCTTTTGGAAAATAAATGGATCATGAGGGCTTTAAGTTCATTAGTGCATTAATCCACTGATGGATGCATAATCTGGTGGCAGTATTGGGAGGTGGTAGAAAGTGTGGGGTGCAGTAAGTAGATAATTGGGGGTGTGCCCTGGAAGAGTATATCTTGTTCCTGGGCCCTTCCTCTCTCCCTATTTCTTGGTTGCCAGGAAGTGCGTGCTTTCCCTTATCACACTCTTTTGCAGTGATGCTCTGCCTCATCACAGTCTCAGAAGCAATGAGGCCAGCCAGTCATGGACCTAACTGTGAACTTCTGAAACTGTGAGCCAAAATCTTTCCTCTTCCAAGATGATTTGCTCAGGTACTTTGTCACAGTGGCGAAAAGTGAACACAGATACCCTCCCTTTTCATTGTGTCTGGTTTGTCTTGGATTCTCTTGTTTCCTAAACCTAGATTAGGTATATTTCCTGGCTCCCTCTCACAAGTGCCAGAAGCTACTGGTGCAGGCATGATGATTCCAAGGGTAACCGTTATTGCAGTGGTTTTGCGTAGCTGGGGGAAATGGAGTCCACTGTGCCCCAGGGAAAGAGGCTTCATGCCATTAAAACACTGCCAGCATGACATGATTTCCCACTGCTAAGAACAGCATCTTTGCAGAATCAGAATATAGTATCAGTAGAGTTAACTCAGAGTAAATTAAATGATCATTCTGCAATCAACTCACAAACTGCCCTTTTAGTCAAATATGGAGCTGTTTTCTGATGCAGGTTTATTACACAGATTAACCACATTTGCTGCCCTCTAGAGAATAAGATAAGTGTCCTCTGGATACTCTCTATGGAAAGGTTTCGAATTCTGACAAATACCAGACACAGGAGCCAATTCCACAGGCTACCTCTCCTTTGCGGGTGACAGCATTTCATTCAGTCATCCTATTGTTTGAAGCCAGGTTGCCTGTGGCCATGAAGAGGGCTCTGTACCATCTAGTTCCAACATCAGGTACACAAACACACATCCTGCCTGCGGTCAGCTCTGTGGCCCCATCGCTCATCTTTTTCTCAACATTGAAATGTCCAGTTCTTTCCTCTGTCAATGGTGACAACCTTGACATTCTATAAGAATCACTCCACCCTTCCAGGTGGTTAATCCTTCACTGAATTACATTAAAAGTCCTATGCTTGTTAGTCTCAAGATCAAAATGTTTATTTGAGATTTGCTTCTAAAAGTATCTAAAATAATGCACTATCCTTTTGGGGCTTAATCCTGGCCACACATCAGAAGTACTCGTGGTGTTTTATAGGTCCCTGGGCTTCAGCCCTCCCCGATTGTCAATGTCTAGGAGTAGGACCCTTTGAAAACTTTTTTAGGTTTTACAAGGTAAAGTTGGTCTGTGAAGCTCTATTTTTACATTTTGTCACTCTAAATAATATCAAGGTCCTATGTGAGAAGGTCCTCTTAGCATTTATGGCTGAGGAAACCTTTCCAATAATCAGCTTGCTTTTATTCTCCCTGAATAGAAAGATACAATCGATATTTCTTATTTGCCATTTTTTTTCTGTACTAAGGAAACTTAAAACAAATTTAAGGATCATTCACAGAAGTCACTTTAACCCTCAGGGAAAAGTGTATTTGATTCTTTTTTTGAAAGTTGATTTTGATATCTCTGATAAACAGACTATTTGTAGATCTCATTGTAGGTCTCTTCAAGTTTTCCATGTCTCTGCTATGTGATTGGCATGTACCTCTCCCAGCATCTGAGCCTAACCAATTCTTCTCTGGGATTTCTGTGCATTCTGAGAAGATACCTGGACTCTCATAGCTGTATAAAACCTTGCTTTTGTAAATGGGGACCTCTACAAAGTTGTTTGTCCCAGATATGAAACTCAACTCTTCTTCTAATGTGCCATAAAAATCCTCTCAAAAAAATTCTCATGAGCAAAGTAGTTCTTCCCAAAGAATTAAGGAGGCTCTGATGTTTACACTCCATGTTCAATAGTTTATTAGGTCTTTTTGATCTGAAAAATTCTGATGAGTCTTTGTAACAAGGGAAGGGTTTACCCCACTGGCCATTTCCCTAGTCAGAGATCAGCATGGGTTTTCTTCATAGGGCCAGGTAGTATTTTTAGACTTTGTGGGCATGTGGTTTCTGTTAACCTATTGAACTATGCCCTTGTAGTATGAATTCAATCACAGATGATATGGAAGCAAATGAGTGCTTCCAAGAAAACTTCATTGGCTAAAACAGGTAGTAGGCCAAATTAGGCCTGTGGGTCCAAGGCTGGCAACCTTGCCGTAGAGTATTCTCTCTGAAATCTGTCAATTCTTCCTCCTTTCTTCTGACTCTTTTCTTCCATCTTAGTCTCCATCCCTGTCATCAGAAAAATTCGAGATGACCTTTTCTTCCTATATATAACAACTCTGTCCTCTTTTCAAGAATGATAGCACCAGATAGTACCTAAGTCTTGGGCCTCGACTTCTATCCAAACTTTTAGGAAGACAGTTTTACAAAGACACTTCTATTATAAGTGATTCTGGCATTAACTGTCTAGATAATACAACAGTATTGCCTCATTGAATTTCTATAACCACAAAACCCTGTAAATCAGTGGTCACAAACTCTAATGCCTTTGGAGTCAGCTTGGTGAGATCCCAGGGAGTTAGGAAGCTTGAGATGAACTTTAGAGACATGATGTACCTGAGGACCCTGACATCAATTTTCAGAAAAATTGTGTGATCTTAAACAAAACAAACCCATGGACAAAAGTTAACCCAGTGGCTACTAGTGTGTAAGACCTCCTACAAAGATACATGTATTATTGCTATGCATTTGAACCTCAGACTCAAAGTCCAAATGGTTTTCCTGCAGCTAGTAAGTGGCAGAGCACTAAAAACTCATTATTGAATAGTGCTTACTATATGCCTGCAGAAGGCCTTGGGAATCCTGTGACAGACAAAGACAGTTCCTGTCCTCAGCCAACTTTCAGGGATAAAGACAAGTGAGAGACCATTACAGTGCATTGTATTAACAGCCACAATGAGAATTGGTTGGGGCTTTACCGTTGCGGTAGAATGATCTAACCCAAGTGTATGAGTTGGGATTAGCTTTCTAGATGGTATGATCATTCCAATATCCAAAAGAAAAGTGGGCTTTCAGTCAGAGAACTTGCATATTGGATCCAGAAGGCTGAAAGGTGCAAAGGCCCTGAGATGGAAGGAAGTATTCATCTTCCAAGGAAAGGTTAGGTAGAAAAAGGGACCAGATCATTATGTACCTTGAAATGGGTTTATTCCTATGGCATTAGGCAACCATTGATTGGTTTTAGGCAGTATCAAATTTGTATTTTGAAAATACCCTTCGAAAAGTGGGTCATTTGATGATGGTTTCACAGGAGGCATAGAAACCAAAGAGTGGTCTGTTGCAGTAACGCAGGCAGGAGGTGATGGAAGGCTAAATGGAGGACCCAGCACCGAGGACTGAGAAAGCCTTTAAGAGTTAAGAAGTATTAAGACAGCTGATTGATAAGAATTCAAGATTGTTTTGATTTAGGGAAGGGATGAGAGAAGGGGAAAAATCCTGTGTAATGTCCAGGGTCATTTCTGAGCCTAATGCTGAGTCTGGCATAGAAATTAGTGCCAATTGGGAAAGGATTGAGGTGTTAAGGAATTGGAACATTAATGTAAATTAGATATACCCGCTTTTTGGCATTGCATCTGTACTGTGGTTCGTGGTTACTTAGTTCCAAAAAGCTTTGTGCTTTGGTTCTCTCTGACCTCCCTTTCCTGTACTTTCTTCTCTTTTAGATCTACCTCTCCTTTCCCAAAGCCCAAGGCATGGCAGAGTTTCTGGCTTTTTCATGCTTCCTAAGAGGAGATTTAAGGGGTTAATGCATCTAGTGGTTAAAGCCAGGAATCTGCAGTCAGATGGCCTAGGTTCAAAGCCCAGTTTAGCCATCTACCAGCTGTGTAACCTTTGCCAAATTACTTAACCTCTTGTGCCTGGCTTGCTTCATTTTAAAATAGGGTTAATGGCAGTTTCCTTCTGAGTGTTGTTGTGAATATTAAGTGACTTAACACCTGGCAGAGTGCCCAGCACAGAGTGAGCAATCAACGCATGTTAGCTGTGATTTTGGCATTCCACGTGAGTCTGATTGTTATCCCCATTTTGCCAACTCATTGTCCCAAAGTTATAAATCTTATCCTATCATCATTAAACTCTTTTTTTTTCTTCTAGAAAATGTAGTTGCTAGAGAGGTGAAAAACCATATGTGAATTGCTATTGGTCAATCCAAGAAGTTGTCCAATCTGAAAAGAGAAGAGAAAGGAGAGCTCCCTCTCATTCTCATGGAGGACTCTGGGTAGGCAACAGCTCTTTCTGCCTCAAGGGAAAGTGTTTTGGCTGCATGCTGATACCCAAGACCATCAGGATCTCTCATGTTAGGATTACTACAAAATCCCACTTATTCAACACATAATTATTTAGCGTATTCCATAGGATCTGATACCCAGAAGCAAGCTTTACATAACACCTCTATTTTATTTACTAAGCTGTGTCCAGAAAGACTACATCTTGGTCCTTAGCAAGTCTCTCAATCTCTCTGGACACAGGTTAGTAAATAAAATAGAAGTGTTATATAAAAGTTGCTTCTGGGTATCAGATCCTATGACAAAACACCTCATGTATTGATTTGGGGCTTGTAAAAAACTTTAGGAAGGAGAATGAACAAATAGGAAATTCATGAATAATAAGGATCAATTCTCTTATCTCTCTAACATTTGGAGTAAATATTTTGTGCTTCTACTCTATGACTTTACAAATTATAATAGAGAATAGTGAATAGGTCATAGTCAGACATTAAGGGCTAATGCTTAGTAGACTTCATCTATGGATGGGAAGGTTGTTCCCAGGAACTGGGAGACAGGAACTAGATGGACCAAACTGAACCGTTATTAAATTGAGCTGTAGATACCATCAAGCTCATTGGGGCTTGCCCCCTAGTGCCCGTTACTGGATCACTACCTGCCATTATGGTAAAACTAACATGTGTGCACAAGCTCTGTCTAGCTACATGAGCTCTTTGGACTGCTCCTTGTCTGTTTCCTAAAGAGCGGATTTTTCATTTACCATCTCACCTTTATCTGGGCTCTGACCATACTTGCAGAGAGAAAATCCTGAATTCACTATCCAATTTCTAATCAGTGGCTTATAAAACCTGGGTAACCTGCTTTATCTTAATAGTGTGATAGCAACTGGCAAGGGCAATAACATGAAGATAAGGCTGGCCTCATCTCTCTCCCTGTCAATGGGCCCGGCACCTTGTTCATTTTTATTCTCGAATAAGTGACTCAATCAATTCTCCCTTGCTGAGTTCCTCGTGGCAGCCTCTGTGAAGTTATAGGAAATGTTAATCACTCACTCTCAGGTCTGGAGACAGTGGAATTTTATAACTTTTTGTTTTGTTTTGTTTAAATGGAGCCATTTGCTATAAGATAGATCTACCTTTAAACTCAGAAAAACAACTTCTGTAGAGGACTGCTTGATAGAAGTCCCTGCTGGGTGAGAGGTACAGCCTTGCATTTCACATTTTCTTCCTTTGTAGTGGGGATCTGTAACCCAGGAATTAGGAGTTTCACTTATTTGAAGAGAAATGATGTGGGCAGAGGGCAGGGGAACATTGTCCCACCGTTCAAGAAGAGTAGGGATGCTAAAAGACATTTAACTGGTGTTTAATCTCAAAAGCATAAGCTTTGCAAAAATTTCCAAAGGAAAACTGAGGGAGAAAGGAGACATCTGGTCAACCTAATCAACCTTAGAGATTGGCTAAACCAGATTCCCAAATTCAAATTACCCTAGAAACATAAACCCAGATTCCTTTCTACAAATATTACCCTGGGTTAGAGCCCACTCTCATGAATTCTGTAGTATCTGGGGAGAAGGCCAAAGCATTTGTTTACCTCTCATTTTGACTTACCCTGTATTACACATTTGCTAGTCCAAATAATGCTATTTAAAAAATTACAGACATTGAGCCTAATAAAAAAAAAAAGAAATTCAGCTCTTGTTTCCAAAAGTGCTCATCACCTTACAGGAAGGAGCAATAAATCTAAGGGACATGAGTAAGATGAATAATCATTTTGGGGAAGTTATATTACTCCAAAGCATCATTTCTATTTTGCACTGTGATTATCTCACCATAATCATACCCCTGTGCTACATTATTGCTCATAATAAAAGTCCACAAATTGGAGAGAAAAAGCTTCTTCTTTTAAAGCATTTTCAGGGAGGATTAGAAATTATTTTCAATACAAGCAATAGAAAGCCTAACAGGAGACCAACTCATATATGTCTGCATTCAACAGTTTGAGAGCAAGTTAATAGTAATTAAGGGGGAAAAGTCAGGAATCGGCTACATTATGCCATCTCCATAATTAAACAATAAAACTACTATATCATTTCACACAGACATTGTAAATACTAAATTAAGAAGCTCCGATGAAATGTCAGGAGCATTTTCTTATGAGTTTATATCAGCCATGTGATTATCATATTGATTCTGCATGCCAATGAGATAACATTCCACTGTGTTTATTTTTCTCCCAATTGCCTTCCGGAAAGTAATAAAATTAAATCCAATATGATATTAAATGTAAATATGCATGGATATTATATGTAAATACCCATTTTAAACTCTCTTTGCTTTTTGATATTTTCTGAGCATAATGTTGTCAAGCAACAGTAATATTCCTATCCCCCACGTGGCCCACCCTTATTTCCAGTACCAAGAGAAGGGACACCCTTTATGATTCCACTTGACATTTGTTTCATGATCTATGGAAAGAAAAATACAAAAAAAAAAAATTCTGATTTTAAAAGTTACCCAGCTAAGAGTTTATAAGGAAGTTTTTCATGCTGTTGTATTGAATGGCTACTTACTGCAGACTTTATTACACTGCTTTATTTCTTGTTATGTTTTATTTTCTCTTAAATTTGTCACCTCATCCTCATAAAGTAATTGAAACAACTGCACTTATCTGACTATGGATTAAAACATCCAACTAGGATTCTGTCCTTGCATTCAGACAAGACTTTTCCAGCTATACTTGATGCATTTATTCGATACAGAAAACTAGGCTTTTCATCAGGGTAAAGCAACCAGATGTCTTACCTAAGTACAAGGACCCAATGTAAGAACATGGCTTTTAAGGGACATGCAAAATGGTGACATATGGTGGCCCAAATGGGAGCACATGACCTCTGAAGGAATGTAACAAAAGTGTCACAGGGTTTTCAGAAAGAAGAACAGCTAACACAAATCCATCACCTTACACATGGTGGACTGAAAGCCTGGAGGATTCACAGGCTTCTTCTCTGACTCAACCTCCTTCTGTCTTTCTATTAGCATTTTCAACTGTGTCTTTCCTGTGTCTTTGTACATACTCCATCCATTCAGAAATGCTAAGTCCTTCCCTTCTAGGAGACATTTGTCTCTGTTAATCAGAACAATTTATTAGCCCTTCTCCCTCTGGTGTGCATGTCCTTGTGTCTAGTGGAATTCTCGGCACAGAGGGTTCTTGATTATTTGTTGAAAGGATGCTTAGATCATGGCTGATTAGGAATAGATCTGAGATTAGAACTTGCATTTATTTCTGTGGGTGTTTTTATCTTCCTATTACTTCATTCTTCCTCCTTTTCACACAATCCTTAGACACGTTCATCACTCTCCAGGGGAAACTGTTCAAAATGAAAGATGGAATAGATGATGGAATTTGATTTTTTTTTTTTTTTTTGGTCAATGGGGGCAGTTTTGCAGTCCTTCCTTTCTTCCTTCCTTCTTTCCTTCTTTCCTTTTTTTTTTTTTTTTTCATTTTTTGAAACACTACTGACTAGTTTGGCTAAAAGCTACCGTTGTATTTCTACAAAGGTTAACATAATACTTTTAATAATCTAAAAAAATCTAATACTAATAACATAATAATAAATAGACTTGAAGGGATATTTTCCTTTCACCATTTCCATTACAATGGGATAACAAGTAGATAGAGTGATTCTTTTCCTTCTTGTCCTTAAATTAACTACATATTAGAGTGCAATGATAGATTGTCTTGGAGTGATGTGTAATATTGAGAGGATGCTATGAATGAAGGCAGGATCCCTGCCTCCTCTCTCACTACAGTTATTATGAGTGGTACTAAATTTGTGCTTAGTTTGTTTTTGACAAATAACTTGTCTTAGCTGGTTATAAAATGGATACAAAGACCTTTTATATTTCTGTATCTATTGGTCTATCTTTTCATCCATCTGGAGAGGTGTGCATTGGGTGTGTAGGCGGGGAACTGGCCTGTTCTTGAATGCTTATATACAATTAACGGGCCTTGTGTGTGTCTGGTGTGACTGTCAATCACTAACCAAACTTGGAAGTCAGGTTAGACAAAGACGGAGGGGCCACTGATTTTCAGGGAAGGGGCTTTTCAACCATGTTGATTTTTAGGATTGCCAGCAGTATTTGGAATGATAGGAGTTTTGTTACTCATGTGGCTTTATACAGCTGTGTCATCATTTCAAATGTAATTGACTTATGGCTTCTAAAAGGATTATGAAAGCAACATGGTGCACCACTTTTTCTAGGGCTTTGCCACAGTAAATTTATTGGGAGGCATCTCTGATTCTTAAAAGTGAGTAAGTCAAGAGGAATAATTCACAGGCATGAAAAGTTCCCTTCAAGTAACTCAGTACAGGAAGTTAGGGTGGGTAAAGGTGCTCCATCTGCTGTCTCTCAATGTGTCTCTGTGTCCAGCTACAGGACTGGCCTTCTAGAGGGGTCCAACTGCGGCAGAGACCTTCTCCAAGTTTATCCATAGTATCAAAGTGGGATGCACAGCCCTCTGGTTATGTTCGTGACTCTGGCAATGTCCACATGCTGTCAGTGGTGGTCCCTTCCTAATCTATGCTTTTAAGACAGAATAATATTCCTGACTTGGCCCACTACAGGGGATTTCTCCAACCTCTCCATTCCAACTCACACTGTAATGGGATTGTAGCAGAACCTAGGACATCCCATCTCCACCCACCCACTTTACCTCTACTTGTCCATTCCTAAAAGACAGAAAGTAATGCAGTTCTAAGACCCTGTATGGCTGTTTTGCTTCCAGGTTTACTTGGCCAATACTGGCTTACATAAATGTCTATTTTTGACTCTGCCATGGGCTCCATCTTTCTTTTCTCAACTCAGAACTCTTCCATTTTCTCCCCTCAACTGATTAAAACTGGTCTAAAAGTGAGAAATAGAGCTAATTAACTTGTTTTCCTGCTACCTACCAAATTATAAGTTTGACTTTCTAATGACCTTCCTGAACCCATTACTGGCTCTTTTGGCATCATGTAGACATAAACTATTAGCATGAAAGAACACTTTTATGTAAATTAAATAGAACTGAATCAAAGAAACACTACTTCCTTCAAACTTCCAACTTCATCTCAAACAGCATGTATGTATGTCTAAAAATAAATTTAAGATTTTGAAGTTCTCTCACATTAGTGAAAACAACTTGAAGCCATAATCATTTTAAATGAACCATCAAAAAATGTCACTGCTAAAAAAGAATGCCACCCTCAAATTGTAACTTATGTAAACTTTCCAAAGCTACTCACAGAATAAAATGATATTCACATATATTCTAAAATTCAGAATGAAAAATTTTGTGTAATTGAGTTGGCACCACTTTAAGGAGAGGGAGGGAGGGGGCAGGGGATGAGAGAGACAGGGAGAGAGAGAGAGGGAGATTGTGGAGACATATCTTTGCTTGCGTAGGAAGACTATTCTCATTTTTTAAAACCATGAATATCTTAAAGATACACCTCTAATTAATAATGCTGGGTGTTGTGGTATATTCAATCAAGCAAGCAGCATGCTCATTTTGATAGATCTTATTTAACTGACTGAAAACCTTGGTTTGTTGTATGCTTGCTGCCTTTTAGTTGTGATCGAAATATCAAAGGGTATCTCAGCCTGAACTAGTTATCTTAATTGATAGGATGCACAGCAAAATATATTGATCCACATAAATAGGTTCCAGATCAATTGTCCCTTTGAAAATAATATTTACACTTAGAAAGGGCTACATATATTCACTGACTACAAAGGTTAAAATTAATTTCTCCTTAACCATAATGATTAGTGCATTCCTTGTATATGAAGTAGTTTTGAATCAATGCAAAATATCCTTGGGGTTTTGTAGGTTGTCCCTCAAAGCATATCCCTGAGACAAGTAGATGCAGAAGATGGTACAGCCATTTTTTTTAGCATACTAGCAGATGGAGAGAACTGAGTCACAAGCCAGTTGGGTGATTTGGCTAAAACCATAGCATCTAATGTGATTACTGCAATCTCAGAATAGAGTTCTCAACTCCTACCTCCCATCTGTTCTTTAAAGAGAATTTGGGAGCCAATTATCTGTTCCTTTGTAAGAAGCATCTATTGATTCTATTAAAAGGGTTAGAGCTGGCCCTAGCAAAGTTTGCCGGGACTACCTCAGCCTTCTCCTTATTCTTACCATGCCCCCCACTGTCTCTACCCCTTTGTTGCTTCCAACCAGACATTTCTAATCAGCTGCTCCAAGTCTTTTGTTGGGACGCTCCTAGGGAGGTGTATGTCTGCACAGGTGGTATAAAAAGATCCTTAATAAGGAAACACTTCTAAAATATTCTTTGTGCTTGAAACACAGCTTTGGGTACTTCATATTATTTTCTCATTCCAGCTTCACTACAATTTATTGGAGGGGGATGACACACATGATTGATGCTAAATAAGCAAATTGATGATGGTAGTGCAGGTGGTGGCAGAGTAGAATGCTCACTGAATGAGAAATAAAATAACTGGGTTCTGGCTTCAGCCCATTGCCAGCAAACCTGTGTGACCTCGGTTAAGACATCTTTTGATTTATCTTTTTCCTCTCTGGACTTAGTTCTCTCACCTGGAATATAGGCAGAGCACATTAGACTAGAAGAACATGGAGACAGCACTGACACTAAATGATAAGGGCCAGTGGTGGCAACTGTCCCATTCAGGCAGGAAGGAGCAAAGGTTCTCTCAGGAGAGATTATGCTTACAGGGAGACTGCTTTTCATCCTGGCCCATGTTGAACGGTGCTTCCAACCTTGGTCATAAATCAGTTACCCCACCCCTTATTCCTAGAGCATTTAAAATGTCAGTCCACTGATTTAGGGAACCTCCAGTCTTCTTATTTTATATTTTTGAAAAGATCCCGAGGTGTTTCTGATAGGTACTTTTAGAGACAGGTAGTTGAAGTTAGGAATCATTGCCATTTACTGGGGCATACCAGACCACAGAGGCAGATATTTGGCAGAGTAGAAGCTTGCGGATGGACACTCCTTAAATTGTACCATTTATTTAGTCTCAGTATGAGGCTAGACCTGCCCATTAGGCCAGTGGTTGGCCTGGGGAGAGATTAGGAGAGCTAGAAACTACAGAATGCAGGACACAATGGAGTGCTGGTCCAGGAGGTCAGGCCTCATTTGCTTTCATTTCTCCTTAACTCTAATTCAACCTGGATGGAGTTTTAAATCTTTCCTTAAAGAACACCCATTAAAGATGATAAAGTAGTCTGGCTTCCAGATTCATCCAACCCCTCGAGCTCTAAGATGAAACAATGGAGGCATCTGCAGTGTCTAATTTTGTCTTTGGAGCTAATTAAGTATCCTGTGGGATGTGCTAAGTCCAGGATGTTATTTTGCCTGGAGTAATGGACAGTCACTGAGGATGAATGATGTTGGGTCCCCGGGCTAGTATTAATCTGGTTGTCTTAAGTAAAACACATCTGGTGCTCAAAAAAGCTCTCTCTCTCATCTAAATTAACAGCTACTTTAAGCTGGAAATTGCCAAACCAAGTATCTTCTGTATAATTTCCTGAGTGTAACCAAGGCCGTACCAAAGATTTGGCTTCATTCAACTGATACTTGGAACTTTGTTATTGGTACCCCAAAACCTAGCCCTTAATGCCTGGAATCTCACTGTTAGTTATTTTGGGCAAGTCACTGAACCTAAATGAACATTATTCACTTACTAGTTTTGAAGTATTTCACCTTTTGTAGTTCTCTCTCAAAGTCTGAATGCTTGAGAAAAGCTTACCTAATGGTCTTGTTTTAAAATTCAGAGAGAAAAAGTTAGTCATATTGTTCTCCTTATAAAGTGTTTCCTTTGATAACTTTACATTTTGGAAGAAATCAGGATGAATGAAAAACACCTGCTGCTTTTCAGAATAGGATTCCACACATGTGTGGCTTTGAGGTCTATCAAAAAATAAACCTGTAATTTTGATGCTTGTAGTTGGGACCTACAAGTTACAAATGGAAGTCACAGTTCCTACAGTAGGTATTCAGTTAGGCTATCAGGTAGTGCCTTTTGTTGCTGCTTCCTATTTTTTTTAACAATCTCTTTACATAAACAAAATGTAACATTGTGAAAAATGAAACATATGAAGGAAAACACATGGTGAGGTTCACCAAAGAGCACTTACATTATTCATTTCAAGCGATTGGTTGACGCAGAGTCTTCATTGAATATTTCAGTGTTTAGGAGTATTACTAAGGTTATCAATGGAGTAAAGGAATAAAATTGCTTTTGGTCAAGGATCAGCTTCTAGCATTAAATAGCTTTTGAATATTTATGGGAAGCATGTAATACCATAGTGGTGTTTAAAGATCTTGGTGCTATTTTTCCTTGGTTTCTCCTTCGATTAAAATAGCCATGGAATTTCAGGTCTAGAAAGAACTTCAGAAGAAGGTGAGGATTATCTTATGCTTGGTCACACAGTTGGTCCTTACCAGTTGCCATCTAAATTCTGCCCTGCTCTCTCTCAGCCATGCGGCCTGTGCACAAAACCACAGGCAGATAATGAGAAATAAAATTCACCTGTCCCTTTAAGAAATTAATTTATCTTAGTTGGTTCAGCCTAATTGTATCTAGCAAATTATTATTTCTATGTTCTAATTTCACTCTAGCAACTCTTGGGAGCTTTAAGGTCCAACACAAAAGATGACTGATAGTATTTATTTCACCAGTGCTCAGTTGGTTAGGCTATGTTACAAGGAACCCAATTTGTGGGTTTGAATCCCATACAATCCTAGTTAATTTTCTGTTTCATGACCACAGCAGGGATGCCCAGAACTTGTGAAAATACATTGTCAATGGCCCAAGAGTGGCAGCAGGGTCTGTTTCTCCTCCATTTTTCATTGGCATGTAATATCTCATTCAAAGCTCATCTTCAACTAACCATGGGTCAGTATCATAATGTTGATTTATTAAGAAAATTCACACTCAAAATAATTATGTAATTGCTTTTAGTTTCAGGGCTGGGACTAAATCTTTGGTCTTTACTCTCTGTCCAGTGAATTTTCTATTGCAGTCTAAATCCTCCTAAGCACTCCTGGAGGAATGAAATTGGCTAAGTCTCCTCACTCATATTTTTCTTAGTAAAACACAGATATCTTATGCTGCAGACACTCCATTAAATGTGTCCTAACTTAGAAAACCCAACACAGCCAATGAATCCTAGTAGGCCCTTTGTTTACCTCTGCAAAACAAGGCCAGATTTACTTGGTTTAAAGGAGACAGAAGGTTTGGGACAGAAAGGAATGGGAAGGAGCACAGAACAAAACAAAATGCCAGGGCTTTCCAACAGTCTGAGTCACATTTAGGGTTGTAAAATGACTTATAGCCCTGAAAATGTTGGCAGAACATTCAGCATAGATCATGCATTTCAGGCACATGATGCAAATGCTTCTGGCTCATGATTACAGGCCAGTAATTTCTGAGGGCCTGTTGCAGTTCCAAATAATTCATTGTATCTGCTTTCTGAACTAAGTCCCTTGGATTGAATTAAAAGAAGCCTTCCAAAAGCATGCCTTCCAGTTGGTATATGACTTGGCCATTAATCACATGGTGGATGTGACCCTATGTTCTCATACAGAGTTACATAACATTTGTGCAAACCCACATGATCTCAATTTCCTGGATTCTTCTGGAGTTAAGCACTCATATAAAATGTGATCAGATTGGCTAGGGTGTGGCCCAGCCAATGATGTAAGCTGATTTCATGCTTGATTGTGTGGTAAACCACAGGATCAACCTTGAGCTTTGATTGGACTGATAAGTCAGCCAAAAGAGTAACCTTATTAGAGGGATTCAGCTATACAGACATCAGTTTTCTTGAGCATATGGAAAACCTATAGCTTCATCCCATAGTTACAGTTATGTGTTTTTATTTGTGACAACATTATTTGGAAGGGAGGAATGAGACAGTGTTATAAAATATATACAATCAAAGGACAGTGATCAAGAATAGTTTAGGGCTATGTTGTTCAGTGGTAGACCATCTGACTAGCATGTGTGAGTTCCTGGGTTTAATCCTTAGCCCGGTTAAAAAATTTTTTTTGATTGTTTTACATAAGGGTGACATAATGCACACTAGTAATTATTAATTTGAACAAAGCATTTATAATAACAATGAAGAAGCCAAACAAACTTGTTTGATGTTTTTTCCCCGATTATCTTGATCAAGACTTTTGTGCTGCTGATTGGATGCTGCTAAGAACAGTAGATAATTCTAGAAAAATCTACTGGAGTAATTCTTTGTGCAAAGAACAGCTGAGTAAATTCAATGCATGTTCTTTTCTCACTTATGTTTGCTTCTTGCCTTTTTCATCACAGCTTAGGTAGAGGTTCTGTGAATTCCTATTATCATCACGATTACTCTTATACTAGTGCTATGAGAAACTTGGGTGTCATTTTACCCTGTCTCCAGGAGGTAAACCCACTCAAACTAATAATTTCAACTTGTTTTATTCTTTTGGTCAAGACTTTGTAGCTATCAAACTTCTTTTTGAAGAATAGAAGCTACCTTAAATCCTGGTGAACTGTGGCAAAAATATTATATAGAGAACTTTAAGCTAAAGTTGTTTTTCCTTATGCTAGCATTAGCTATTGTTTGTAAATCTTCTAAGCAGCACTTAAATTTTAACTCTTTCTGAAACATTCCAACCTATATCAATGGTATACTAATTTTATAAGTTGAAGTCCTTTTAAGGATGTGCTTGCATACGTGCATGTGTGTGCATGTATGTATGTGTGTGGTGTGTGTGTAGGGGTGGGTGTATCTCAGATATTGCTTCCTTGCTCTGTGTGCTTAAGCAGTAAGAGCTGATCATTTTCTATAGTCACACTGAAGACCCAGCGGTTCATTAGCAGGCTATTAGAGAATAAGCTTTCATCCTTATTCTATGAAGATAGAGATTGGATTTTTCTTTAAGATAAAATATTCCAAATTTTTATTTCAGTTAATGGTGTAGGTTATGGTGATGAGATTAGCAATGAAGTCCACTTTTTTGATAATTAGCCCCTTTTACTCTCTACTTTCCCCAAAATGAGAAGCGAGTTTAGATTGAAATGCGTCCCAAGAGGCAGAAGACAGTGGCCCCAAGGTAAAAGCAATTTAAGCCTTCATCTCAGCCTTACTCCCTCAGCTGTTCATTCATTTTGTGGCTTGAATGGAGAATGTATTGCCTAGATTTGCAAAATATATGGAAAATAATTCTACCTCCAGTTCATTGTCCTCTTGGCTATTTTTCTCATTTCAAAGCTGCCTGGAACTATTTTGGGCCTTCCCAGTACACTTAACATAGCTTTAAAACAGATTTAAGTCTCCCTAGAAGACTGAATTTCTAATTCTCCATCCAATAGAGCAGTATGTTCTTAAAGTACTATCAGGTGTTTCAGTATGCACACATTTATCTGACTCTTCTTTTAGTTACAAATAATAGAAAATGAAATTGAGGATTTATACTTTTCCGCGTGATTTGATGAAAAACTGGTGTAAGAGCAGCTGACTTCTTGGCAAAGATCCAAAATGAAATCCGGAACACTTTAAACATAAATATATGTTCCCTCTTTGGGCCATATGAGGCCCTTGATATGCACAGTCTCATGTTTTAGAGACAACTCCAAAGCCCTCAAAAATATCAGTCGGGAAAAGACAGAAAAATCCATCTGTGAATTATTCACCCACGGCTTTACCCTTTTTGTGACTCTTTCATGACAAATTGTTAAAGACAAAAGACAAGCTAGCTCTTAACCTCAGATAGACTTCTGGGGCATTGTTACTTTTTCTAAATGTATGCATGCTCATTAAGTGTTGATCAGTTTTTTTAAAAGTAACTGAAAAATGTGTTAGGAAATAAAAGTTCTAGTTTCCTCTAGTGTTTTTTTGGGGAAGGGGCGCTCATTGACAAAACTATATTTATTCACTTTTAGCTCATCACAAAGCCTGTAGTTTCCTATACAGTAGACATTCAATGAATACTGGTGAAACAAAAATGAATTTGCCTAAATATAAAGGATTTTTAAGTCACAGTTCCACTGTGTTGACTTGTTCAGACCATAATATTACTGCAAACAATTCAGTCTAGTCTACTTAAAAATAATTAAGGGTCTGTTGTGTGCATGCAGTGCAATCCTTTATTGAGAAGAGACATGAGGAAGAGTGAGATCCTATTTTTTAGGAGTTCAGACTCAAAGTCAAGGTCACTTATTTCATAAAAGTGTTTAAGATCTGTAAGGACTTGATGAAATTCAAGGTAGGCCCAGGTACACAGCTTGTCTCAGAGGGTGCAGTTGCCAGTGATGGGAAAGACACTGAATACAAACCAAACACCAAATTGTAATTGAAGGGATGCCCATATAGAAGCTAAATTTGTTTTGAGTTTGTTAAGAGGGAATAGAGCACACGAGGGCCATAGCTGAAATTTAAATTAGACATTTAACAGGTTAGAGACAGAATGTATAGAAGAGAATGTTTGAATGGGCCTTCCTTCAGTATGGGTGTCCCTGACCCAAAGTTAAAGGGGGTGGCACTTGTTTTCCACTTAACTATACATTTTTTTTTCTAGTACTGTGCAGTTTTTCTAGTATTGAAAGTTCTAAACGCATTCACATTAAATCCTATCGTCCCAACTGGAGAGGCACTACAAGTTTTACAGCACCATTAAAATCTTCCTCGGATCTCTTGCTCTCTTGCTCTCTCTGCCAGTACAGGAGTAACGTTAAGTGAGTTTCTCTCCATTTTCCCTCCATTCCCCATTGGAATAGTTTTTGGAGATTTGTGTTGAAGCAGCATGGAGAGGCTGGGATTATCTTTCAGAGGATTTCAGCAGGGAAATTAAAACATCATTTGGCTGTGAGGAATGAAGAAGGCGAATTCTAAAAGCCAGGATGTTTACTGAACTTTTGGAAGCCAGTAGATCTTTCTGATGGATTACTTGTCTCCTGGCTAGGCTGCCTGCTGATCTAGCTTCCAGAGGACTTGTCCTCCTCTTCCAGGATGACTTCTGGACCTTTCTAGTACTGGAGTCAGACTTTCTGGATCCTAATACTGGATCTACCCACTACTGGCTCTACTGGCTACGTGATTTGGGGCAGATTTCTTCACCTCTCTGTGCTTCAGTTTACTTATCTGTAAAATGGGAGTCACCAATAATACCTATTTCCTGGGGCTGCATAAGATTTGACCATATTTAACTGTATATAGAATAGTTAAAGTAGTGCTATATTGTAAGTTCTACTGATTTACTCTTGTTAATTTATATATTGAACTTGACAAAATCATTGGAGAAGAAGTTTTGTAAAAAAAAAAAAAAAAATTGAAAACCTCTGCTCAATTTTGGCTTCCCTCCTTTATGTGTCAAACAAATGCGTTGGGTTCCCTAAGTCTCGGACTATTGGGTTGTTATTATCCTATATACATCATCTGAAGTTTTCCCCAAAGTTCTACACCCAGATATCCTGCTTCCTACCTATCCACTTTGGGATTTTTTACTTGTTTCCATGGCTACAAATATCACCATCATGCAGGTAATTTCCATATCTCTGCTTTATCTAGTTACATCTTTTAAAAATACTATATGCAAAATCGCTTTAATCCTTCCAATGAAAAGAGTAAGATGTAGAATGTTATTTGCCCGTGCTACAAACTGTCCTGTGGTCTTCAAAGCAACTTTGGAGATAGACCAGGCACATATGAAGACGTTTTAAAATAGATTTGGATTACTGACTCCCTACCAATGCCAAAAAAGAAAATAACCCTAAATGAAAGCTTTCTATGCAAAAATCCTACAGAGTCCCATCATAAGCCAGCTTCCTGTCTCCTAGCATCCCCTCCTGGGATGCATCAATTCCTCTGCATTTTCCTGATGACAGCCTTGCAAGTGTTCATTAGCTCCTAGTGCATTAGCTGGTAATAACTACTAAGATGTAGTGGTGTGTTTGTGCAGAAGGTCAGCATTAAGGCAGACAAAGAAAGGGGGCTGAGACTCAGCAACGAAGACAACAGAAAAAATAAAAACATGCCACAGGTGGTTTGGCAGCAAAGAGCATGGTGATAATCCTTTCACCCTTTTAAGGCACATTTTCCAATTTCTCCTTTGTAAATCAGCTTCAAAGCTGTTTTTCTATTAACACCCTGCATTTTTATAGCCTAGATGGGCACATTTAATGGTCTCAATTGGAATTCAGAAACAGGAACAAAAATCTTTATAATATGACTTTGTCTACTGCTATTAAACCTGAAGATTGCTAATATTTATTGAGTCATTATTCTAAGCCATGCATTGTGTGGACCGCTTTCTGTGTATCATCTCGTTTAATCATCTCAGCACACTCAGAGAGATAACACTACTTTTATCTCCATTTTATAGGTGAGGAACTCACTTGAATCTCAGAGAAGTTAAGTGATAGGCTCTGATCACAATTTATAAGAGGTGGAACCAAAATTTCAATTTAAGGCTCATCAAAAGCCACTGCTCTTAATGACTTCTTTATAGTGTATTTCCGATATATACTAGTTAGTCATTCCCATCAATGCACCTGGAAGTTTAAAACTCAGGTCTTTAAAAAACTCAGCACAGGGATGGAAGAGAAGTAGAATGCTGAATTATTCACAAATCAGAAAATCACCCCTTGATTTGTCAAATGTTGATGAAATCCCAAAAAATCTTTTGATGTCTGAGTTCTTTAGTTTGTTGTCCAATCCAAACAGGGTACTCTGAATGTGCACATGTTCACAACAATTTCACAATAATGAGATGCATCTGTGTTGGGACTCTGTAACTAGTAGGAGGTGGCCCAGAACCAGTGTGTCATGAGGTCAGGAACCAGGGCCGCCTCACCATACCCATCTGCACAGGTGAGGCACTTGCTCAGGTGGCTCTGATTTTAAGTTTCAATGTTGTTATGGCTTCCCAGCATGAGTTACTGCCATTGTGCATGATCCATGGCCAAGTTCCTGAAGAACTACAGTAAGAGTCAAAAAGAGCCTGCCTGACACAATGATGAGTGGCATAGAGCTATCGCTTAGGAGGCAACGCGATCACACACGATGCATATGCTCTGATGTAATTCATGCCCTTCTGAGTTTCTAGAACACAAACTTCAACCACATCAATATCACATCCTAAATGTTCATGTGGAATTAAACACTTGAAATTAAATGTTTTAGAAATGCTGTATTTCTTAAGGATTCCTACTCTCTCTGGACCCAATATTTACATCAATTTAAGCACAAGCATTGTTTAAAATGTTTATTATTTTTTTAAACCCAGGTACCAAGTTATATCTTCTCAACTAGAAAGCACAGTTTTGATGAATGATATTCCCTTTGCATGCAAAGGCAGGCTCCTTTGACTAGACTCATTAAAGTAAAGGTCCCATTCCTGGGTTTGGTTGAGAAGTAATTTTTATGTGATAGTCCTAGATACCACTTTCTTTTGGGATGCACTGGGGAATGCTTAAGAGAAAATATTTAATTGGACAAATGTGTTGCTTTATCTGTAGTCAAGTGCTGGGGTCATTAGAACAAGCACTTGAGAAAGATTGTAAAATATTTAGCACATGGCAGAAGTGGCCCAGGGATCAGGGTACTTGAAACATGATTTTTTTGTTAATGTTGCTGCTCTTCATTGCATTCATTTGTCCAATCTTACTGTGAACTTGGAATCAGCTACAAGGAATTTTAGAGAACTGTGTATCACACCCCGGCCCTTTAAAGTTAATTATAATTATTATGTAATATCAAAAGGTTATTATACAAAATGTTCTCATGGTCATTAGAATTGATTTTTTTTTCCATGTCACATTTGTGCTTGCCTGGAAAGGATTTAGAAGGGTGGTTTGTCATTATTCAATAAACAGAGCTTTGATTACTGTGCCCACAGCACGCTGAAGTGTGCGGCTTGAGTTTACTCTCCATGTGAGACAAAAAAGCAAACAAACAAATAAATGATATTCTCAAGACTTACTTAAAATATCTCATGTTTTAGAATCCCTTGTGCTTCCAATGTCATCATTCAGAGGACAATGTGACTTGTTACATGTTGCTGAATTTGCACAAATTCTCTAGCTTCTTGGGCCCCTCATACCTCTTAGGTTGAGTCAGCTGTCTTCTTCCAAAATGTAAGGTACTGGAGACATTTATCTTTCTCCTGATTGATACACTCAAAAAGCCTATATTTGGTTTGAGATGGAAGGGGGACTGAGTTTTACTTAAGATTTTTCTTATCCGAACAGTGATGTTTTGAATAGCCATACAGGTGCCTGTAACATGGGGAGATATGGGGCAAAGCTTTGGATTTTGGTAGTGGTTGATGTATGGGAGAAGCTGGTGTCTTAAGTGAATTGTGAGGAGTCATTGTAGATTAGTGGGCTGAGGAGGAAGACATATCAGTGGGAGGAAGCCGAGGAGAAGTTTGAGTGCTGGAGCAAAAGGAATACATCTCCATTCACACTGAAGCTGGAAAACTGCATGCCTGAATCCTTTGACACCTTCACATATTGTATTTCAACTTGAAAAGAGGGAAAGGTGGGAAATGCTCAAGAGGAAGAAGAAATGATAACTTAGGCCATGAGTTTACTCTTTCTCTGAGAACAGAGGAAAGAATAAGATGATAAGTGCACAGATCTGGAGGTATTCAGCAGGAGCCCATGCCAGAAACCTCCAATTTCTTAAAACAGGAAGTTGTTTAGTGGCTAAGAGGACCCCGAACTCCACTTCTATGTTCCTATCTGCTTTGTAATATAGAACTGGTGCCTACGCTTTCCATAGCAGCAACTGGGCCTTCTCCTGCACAGATTGCTGCCCACCCACCACAGCAAAGCAGACCCAAGCCTCGTGCACACAGCACACTCTGAAAGGACACCAAACCATGTGTGCATTTCTGAGACAAAGAGGAGAGTAGGCAGACGGCCAGCAACAGTATTGTAAGCCCAGGAAAGTGAAATTTAAGTTACTTAAATCTCTCCTTCAAAGCAAATGTTACAACAAAGCCTTGAATTTGGTCTTGCTAGTTTTGTTTGTTTGTTTGCTTTTAGTGTGTTGTTTACAGGTAGAAATTAGAACTCTTTCTCAAATTCCAACAGCCTCACATGCTCACCAAGCTAAATCCTATTAGGCTCAATGCTCACTACACCAAAAAGGAGTAGAACTATGGTATTTCTGCATCATTTTCAGGGTATCATCATCAAATCTCTCAGTCATTCCAGCTCACATCATAGTTAGATTGTCACATCTGTGTAACCTGGCTATGACCTGGGCTCAACAGAGCCCTTCAGAGTGAGGATTCAATGATCTGGTGTCTATTATGTTCCCACCTATCACCTTTCTATGTCACATTCTGAATTTGTGGTCCTTGGACTCTTGGTCCTTGGAGTTTCCATGGATAGTCTTTAGGAGGTTTGTGCAAATCCTGAACTTGTATGGTACCTTTATGGACCCACATATTCATGGCAAGATGGCTCATGATTTGTATCAATTTAAGAACCGTAGCCTAGTGGGTCAATATTTCAGGATTCTTAGCCCTATGTACTAGCTTATCTGGAAACCATTCTGTCTGTGCTAAGTCATGGCCAGAGGTTCCAGCCACTTTTATATCATCTGTGGGCAATCTATCAAGTTTTCCAACAGTGACCAGCTCACTCTTTTCTGCTTGGAAGACATTTTGGCCTTTTCTGGGGGAGAGACAGATTCCTCTATTTTCCTCAGAGTCCTGAGTATTAAGGGTTGAGATAATTCTTAATGGAATGGACGTGGTGCCCAGTACTCTCTGATCATAATTCTATGGCTCTTAAGCAAAATCACATCTTTCTTTTCATCCTGTCTCATAACTCTTAGTTCTCATGATGTGATTAGGAGTCTGAAGGGCCCTTGCTTGGATCAGTCTTGGGTTACTGCTTCCTACTAGAGGAACAAAAATCTTGTTCCTCTTTCTTTAAGTCCCTGCTCCCCTTATACCTGGTTGAACTCTTTGGTCTTCCAGGAACTTCTTTGAGCTCAGCCCTTTCCAAAGGAGGCCTCTGAAGGGATGACCAGAGTTTCCTTTCATATTGTGAAATCTCATTTTGGGGCATATGGTGGCTTTGACCAGTGCTTATAGCATTTATGCAATGGGTGCTCATATGTCTGTATATCATAAGCTACTGCTCCCACAGGCAACTCAAACTTAACTCACACAGAAATCCTCATCTTCCCTTCTAAAAAAAAACTTCGCCTTGAATTACTGTATTAGTTGAATGCAGATAGTCCACTTAGTCACCCATGCTAGCAAATCTAAAGATTTCCCTTACATCTTCCTTACTCTTAGAGTTCCACATAAAATCAATTTTCTTGTTCTGTCAATGATAACCCCAAATATTTCTCAAGCCTATCCTGTCTTCTCTGCCTCACTACTATAGCCCATTTTCTGCCCTAATCATCTCTCACCTGAGCTTCAGGGTCTGGATCCTAATCGTTCCCAATCTCATCACCTTCAAATCCCTGAGAATGATGACAATACAGAAATGGGTGCTAATACAGAATGGGTGCTCATCCCAGGCTTTAGACTGTGATGAAGTGTTTAGTATGCCTTATTGCTGACAGTACTTACTATAACCCCATGGGAAAGGCATTTGGCATTTTTTGTCTCCTCTTTATAAATAGGAAAAATGGTGCTTATAGAGGGTATAGATTCCTATAAATCTCATTTAAAAAGTGGTGAGAAGAGGATTCGAGTCTAATCTGTCAGTCTCTAGAAAAATCAGCTTCCATCACAGAATCAGTGATGTTCCTGAAATTATATTTGGCTGGGTAGGCCATTTAAAATGTACTTCTCTGTTTAACAGTCTTTTTTTTTTTTTTTAATACTTTTTTAGTTGTAGACGGACACAATATCTTTGTTTACTAATTTATTTTTATGTGGTGCTGAGGATCCAACCCAGTGCCTCACATGTGAGGGGCAAGTGCTCTACCACTGAACTACAGCCTCAGCCCCATGTGTAACAGTCTTAAGTGACTTCCTATTTCCTTAGTGGGTTACTCAAGGCCCTCTCTTGTCCCCTTTTGGGGAAAGTTATCAGAACACTGGCAGGTAATGTATCATACCTCCTCATATCCATTCCCTTGATGGTCTTCTCCCATATTGACTGTGGGCTTGGCCACATGACTTGCTTTGGCCAATGGGGACATTATAACATGTGATAAGAATAAAGCCTTGAGAAATACTTGGGCATTGGGGTTTATACTCTTCTGTAGCTGTCTGGGAACACTTTGGTCTCTGTATGAAGAAAGAATCCAAGGATAACTCCCTCAAGGGTGAGAGACCACACAAAGTCACTCCATGTACCCCAGCTGGGGCCTTAGATGTGCACAAAAGGCCAATTTACATGAGTATCATCTGTGGTCAAGATGGCCTGTACCAAAAGGACTGCCCATATGATCCAGAGAATCATGAATAAATGAGATAGTTGCTATTTTAAGCCACTAAGTTTTGGGGTGGCTTGTTACACAGTGTGAGGGAACTGACACACCTGCCCTGGTTCCACCTTCACATTTGCCCATTCCTTGCTTACCACTTCATTAGCTAATACAGCATTCTGCTGGCTGGCCTATGATCCCTGCATCTTTGCCTTTGCTCCTGGTGAGTCCTCTGCGGGGAATGCCCTTCCTCTCAGCTTGGTTCGCTTTGATTCATCCTTTGTCCCTTCGTTTAGATTTTGCTGTGTTATTCCTTCCTTGACATTTCTCTTCTCACCCTTTCCTGTGGCCCTTCAGCCTGGATTAGGTAGGTACTTCTGAACATTCTCAAGGATCACCATCATCAAGATTCCAACGGTTTTCACGGTCTATTCATGAGTCTTCACTATTAGAATTAAAGATACCCCACACCCTATTTTTCCCCTACCCTCAGACTTCTAGCAGAGTGGCTGGACTTACTATAAGCCAATAAAACTGGACTGTATGACTAAATGAATGAGTGAATGAAATCAGGAGGAAGTAGTCCAGAGTGAGCAAGGGAAAGGCCCTCAAATAGTCAATATAGGCTTATTTTTATGCTCTTTAATGCAATTTTTATATTTCTTTTTCTTGCTTATAACGTATGAGCTTTACAGGAGAAATGCAGCCAACCTGCAGGCAAAGGCATTTGTGTGTATCCAGCAGAGCAGGTGTCTCAGAGATATCAACCATTTGGTCTGGATTATGATGCAGAGGAACGGAAGGTGGATAAACAAAGCCCATAGAAAGCAAGTCTGATGCAGATTATTTCTCTTGTTCACAAGTTCAAAATAGAAACTGAATGCATTTTCTAACAAGTTTCCTATAACTGGGTAGAAAAGAGAAAAAGTGATTTCCTCTTTTCTTTCCCTATCCCAAACCTAATGCCATCGTAAAACTTACCCTGTGACAGAGTTGATAAACTGACAGTAGTATCAAATGTCAGCCAGGGCTTCGCTCCCATCCTGAAGCTCTTGGGAACAGCCTATGAACAGATTGTTCCTGCCAGAGGATCTCATTATTTAAGCAAATTGAATTTCTCATTGACTATGTTGAAAGGTTGTACGCTAGTTATAATTACTGGTTTTACTTTAATTTCCTTTTATAAATAGGTTGGTACTCTGTACTTGAAAGTAGTTTGTTGATTACTGATTTTTTTCTTCTTCTTCTTTTGGCCTCAGGGACTGTTTAGTGCAGAAACTGCTGACTGAGTGAATTTAATGAAACAAATACACATCCAATTACAACAAGAGGGTGCTGTACGTGGGTAGCAAGTGCACACTAAGCCAGGACAACAGGGCTCATGGGGCACAGGGGTGTCTTGCTGCTAAGTGCACCTCAAGGGAGGCACAGGGGTGCCGCTGGAGAGCATCACGGCTCCTGGCAGTGGAATTGCGTGGCGGGGAAATGCCCTTTCTGGGAATTTTCTTCTCTATCTGAATTGCCACAGACTTCTACTCGTGGAAAAACTTTTGTCCTAAAGAAAGCCGGGCTCATAAAGCAGTGCAAGTACATGATCTGGGGAACAGACAGAGGAAACTGCCATTTCTACTGCAGTTTTTAATAAAAACTACATCTTTGTGTTTTCCATGCTTGTAGAAGTCATGCTTTTTTTTTCTTGTCAGAACAGATAGACAAAGAAACCCAATGGAGAAAATAAAAATGACCTATAGTCCCACTACTCAGAGAGAACCACTCAGTATTTCATGCATTTTCTTTAAATTTCTTTAAATTATAATGTGTCCATTATGTGTACAACTTTGAATATTTTTATTGATATTAACTTGTTGCAGGCATATCCCTATGTTACCTACTTTTAAAATCCAACTCCTAATAATTAGATATCATTCCAGAGTGTGTATAGACTATTATATCATTAACCATCCCATTATTATTGTTCAAACTTTCATTGTATTGAATGTTTGATTTTGATTATTATTTTTCATATTATAAATAGTGCAATATTGAATGTTTCCATTATTAATCTTTCCACATATCTCACTGTTTCTTTGGGGAAAAATTTATAGAAATGAAATTTCTGGATCAAGGGGTTTGAGTTCTTTTAGATCTTAATGTAATGGTGAAATCAATTTCTTTTTGGAAATTTTATGAGCTTATTCTTGTTCAATAAGACTGTATATTTTACCATACTCTTGTGAACACTAGAAATTAAATATTTAAAATATTGTCAGTGTGATAAGTGAAAAGGTCTATCTCATTGTTTTAATTTGCATTTTTTGTGCTTATCATAGATAAGCAATTGTGTTTGTCTACCACATCAAATTAACAGGTGCTTTACCCTAGGGAATAGGGCTTAAAAGGATAGGATATAGACAAATACATTTTGATGGAAAAAAGCAAGAAAAGAAGGAAATGCTCAGAGCCTAGATCTTAGCAAAAGAATCAGCTGAGGAGTTTGGGAATATTCTGGGTAAAATGATTAGGGAGGGGGCAGAGTTGGTATTTTCTAGAAGCTTTGTATGTAGAGCTGATGCGGAATAAGGCTGAGACACCTGAACAGAGTTTTGCTGCGTAGGCAGATCTGCTGTACACCAAGATGGGATGTCAAGAGAGGCTGAAAGTAGACCATGATGACACTGGTCTCCTTCAGGGCTGGTGGTAGTGACAATTCAAGACAATTCCTAAAAGAGAATCAGAGATGAAAATAGCCTGGCATGGTTCTGCCTTTGATTATACCACTTGCTCTCTATTTGGTGCTAAGAATTCTGCCTTTGATTACACGGTTTACTACTCTCCAGTTGGGACTGATAATTCAGTTTGTGTATTGTTCTGGTTTCTGTTTTTTCTTGCTCCAGGGTGAGTTTGAGCTTCTTCCTTGATTATGATACCTCTGTGAAACTTTAACAAATAATGACTAAAATGGAGGGTTGGGGATTATTTTAGATTTCAAATAACCAACTTTTTTCTTGATACCTATTGCCACAGAAAATAACAAATAAACTTTAGGAAGACTTTTCTATCTCTCCATCCCGAATAGAGAGTCCAAAAGGGTATGATCACATGCACCTCTGTGTCTCCAGGTGCATATGCACACCTGGTGTGTTCCACCTCAAGGTATGCATAGTGCTCTAAGGAAATGTGTGTTTCTATATTCCTGGATGGGAGCAAACTTCTAAAACAACACCTGAAGTCTACATCTATTATGGCCCTTCAGACACCACTCTTAGTGTTTGAGCAAGGTCTAGGACCTTACCTGGCATTTAAGAAGCATCATATGTAGAGGAAAGAATATAAAACTCTGAGCCAAGAAGCATAGACTGTAGTCATCCTTTCTGCCACAGGCAGGCTGAATGATGTGTGGAACTCAACTAATTTCTCTGGGTTTTATTAATTTCTCTTGTGACCAATGAAAAGGTGGCCATGTCTTTCAGAGTGGGTATATGGACATATTCTAGCCCCCAGATTGGCCAAGTGCAAGCTCAGTGGCCTAGACTAAATCCCTGAGCATCCACGAGCCTTAGGTTCACACTGTATCAAAAGGGATTGACAGTGTCAGCTGCAACTACCAACAAAGATTGTAGACGGTGTAGGGGTCAAGTAAGTTATTGGACAAGTGTATAAACAGGGAAAGTGGTGAAATAATGAATTTGAAAGCATCGGGAAGATTTTAAATTTCAACATGAGGGTGTGGTGCTTGGTTAATATTGGCATTCATATCAGAATGGGGTTGGGGTAGGGTTAGTCAGCTGCTTCAGCATCAGCTGACCAAAGTCTGAGTTACCCAGAGAATAGCTAGAGGATTTATTGTTTCATCAAAGGCTTTGAGGTAACATTGCTTAGCTTTTTTAACTACTGATGCCTTGATAAAAATATAAAACTCTCATACTTCCTTAATTCCACTTGAAATATTAGAGTACATTAACTACCAAGTCCAAACTCAAATCATGTACAACCCCTCAAAGAGGGGCCCTTTGCTCATCTCACCCAGCCCGCTGGTATACTGAGCTGCACTGCTCTGAGGTGAATCCTAAACTGGCAGCTGTAAGTTCCCCTCTGATGATCCTAGGGACTCCAGGATGGTGCAATCACACAGTGTCCTGAACTATCCCCTTGGGACCAACTTTGTGTCTACAGAATGCCAGATCTGGGAAGTTCATCTGAGGCTTGGAGGGGTAAATGGCAGGATAGGGTCCCTTGGCCAGTTAGGGACAAGGTTGTTGCCAGAGTCATTTGTCTCACTGACATGCACTTCCCTCTTTCTTTGAAGTTGAAGCAATTTCTTTTCCCTCCTATAACTCAAAGTTCCAAATACCAATCTTCCAAAGACACCAGGGTGACTCAAATCACCTGCAGGTTTTAGGGGAAGGGTCACAGGGCCGTCAGTGCATGAAGAGACTGCCAGTTGCAAACATGCACAATTTTAGGTCTGCTTGCTCAGTTGGTGGAAACATTTATGTTTCTTTAATATATAATCTGCTAGAAGGGGTCACATCTTTACCTTCATTTAAAGACATATTAAAATATTATGTTAGACAAAGACAAAAGATTAAAACTTCACTTTTTTCCTGTTTCTTTCTTTGACTATGAGCCAGCTAACATTGTGCCCAGGATAGGAAATTTTGTAAACTTTCCCCCAAGCCTGGAAATATCCATTTACAACATTCCCTGGGGTCTGCCCCACATAGCTCAGAAAACCATAAGCTATTTTTTTCACATAAGCCATATCCTCATTTCTTCTTTTGAACTTAGCTAAGTGAGATTTGTCAGTAGTGAAATCAAAAGGGAAGGTTACAACAAACAAACCAAAAACGAAAGAATTGAGATGGAATTTTCAGAATCCAATACAGGGACTAAATTGGATACCTGTGGCATTTCAGAGTCCTTGGAACTTAACTTGAAGAGATGGGAAAAAATAAGTCCCTGCAATTAACTTGTTATGTTTGTGTGTGTATGTTTTATTTTTATGCTAATGTATTTACTTTGCCACAAAAAATGAGACAATATATTTTGGAAAGTTTTTGATACCATTAACTAAGTAGCATAGACTCACTTCAATGATATGCATGCTGTTGTTGGTGTACGGTCTTATAGGGCCCTGGATAGTGGCACTATGAGTTTTTTCCAAACACTGGCATTTTGGGGATCACTTAGGAGCAAATGGGAATGAAACGAATGAACTAGTTTGGTTATCCTTCAATAGAGTGGTGAGACTAGAGTAATTGGAACATGCATGTTCCACCTACAGCTGTCAAGGTTGAATTTTTAAAAAATCCCATTTAGGCATCACAAAATGGGTGTTTTGCCCAAGGGTGATCTGTTGCTTCCATTATCTGCTTAGTGATTTAAACTCCTTTTCCTCCTTTTTTCCCTCCCTCCCACCAAACAGTAGCATGACAAGGTAGATAAGAACTTGGGTACAAGAATACCAGTGATTATCCATGTACTTCACCTCTTTATGCCTCAGTTTTGTTCAGAAGTAAAGAATAAATGAGAATTAGCTCAGTGCCAGAGCCACGAGAAGCACTGTGCATGTGTTTTGTTTTCTCATTCATTCATTCTCCGTGGGCAAGCATTCAGGCACCTCCCTTAGCTTAATGGGGAGCTTTGACAAGGGACTCAATTTGGATCCTTGGCTTAAGGAAAGTGGAGGAATGAAGAACAAATATATTTTGCCTTTTAAGTGCTAGGCATCATGTTATGAGCTTTTCAAACAGTATCTGATTTTACTCTTCAAACTACTTTATTAGCTTTATGATCCCTAATTTTTAATGAACATAGAGATAGGATCAGACCTCCCCAGGTGACATGAACCAAAGGTATGAGTTTAGGTTTGAATCCAGATCTGACTCTGGAACCTGTGGGTTTTCAATTCTTACCAAGATCTGAAACTGCAGCTGATGTTCATGTGGCCACTACTGCATGAACCAATATCCTGGTACTATCTCAGTTGATCCTACATTTGGTCTTGTGTTCTTGTCAACATAGGATTCCAGGTTCCATCATCACTCAATTATGGGATTTTTGTGAGAAAGGAAAGTTATTTCTCTTCCTGAGAATGTTCTAGGCTACCTCAAGGGAAAATTTGGGGCAGCTTTCCCCACTTTCACTGTATGGATAAGAAATAGCCTTGAGGGAATAGGAAAAGCCATAGCCAACCTCCAGTTCTACTTAAATTCTGTATTTTGTTTGCATAATCCACACTAGCAACCATTTTCTTCCAGCGGTCTCCTTCCTGCCTTCTGCATCAATCCACCAGCATGTTTAGATCACCATTGACAATAAAAAGGAAAGTGAAGACCACCAAGTTCATCAGCTACCATATGCAATCTGCTTTGTTTTCTCTGGCTATATAAGAGAGTTTGCTAAATACTTAGATTCATGGGCCCTGCTCTTTGGAAATTCTGATTTAATTATGCTGAGGATACCCCAGGAAAAAAATTTTTAAAAATTCTAATGTATAGTCAGGTTAGGAATTCACTAATCAAGTTGACTCTCTGAATTTCAAAGAGAAGGAAATCATGTGATGAAGCCAAGTGTCAGTTAGACTAGAACTTTCCATTGTTAACTTGGTTAAGCAGTTCCCCTACTACACTACATAGCTTATTTTGACTTTCCAAAGTGATGACAAGTTTAAAAGAGAGCAGTGGCAAGACTGGACCAACATCTTAATTTGTGAATGACATTAAATTGTAGGATTTATCTCTCATATTTAAAGATTGGGTATTGATTAAAAATCAACGTGTTGAGTACACAATACCAATATCTTGACACCCACTGAGCAACACATGTATGTAAATTTCACATGGCCTGAATTGGAGCAGTCTCCTAGAGGCTCAATTTTATGGCCTTTTCTTATCTCATAGTATTTTAGTGAAAAGAATTTTTAAAATATTTTAAAAATAGATGACACCTAGAATTTAAGAACAGAAAACCTCTTCCCCTGTTGCAAGGTTATAGTCTCAGGGGAGAAATGGAATAAGTGCAATATACACTTATTTCAGGGAAAGATTAAACAAAGAGGCTCTGCCTCAGAGTTGTTAGAGACTGAAAACATTTGCAGTAGAGAAGCCAAAAGCATGCCTTGTTTATTTTTTATTTTTTTTATTAGCATCCACTTCTCTTCTGAAAGGCTAATTGTAAAATTTATAGAGCTAATTATCTCTCTAGATTAATATTTATGAATATACAATAGCAAATGTGAGTTCCAAGTGTTGTATTAAGCAGTGGCTTTTCTCTCTTCACACATACAAGCAAACAACAGATATCTCAAGGTGATGTTAATATTCTCTCTACAATGTATGTAAACAGTCATGCTAAATTTTTCTTCCCAATTGCTGCAAAATGGTATTTACCCAGCAACCCAAAACTATTTTTAACAGTTAATACTCCTGAAACATATTGGGACCTTTCTGCTGTATGACTAAGATCTTGGAAAATCAATTGCATAAAGACTCCCTTAATCAAATACCAAAGAGCCAGGCTTCTCTTTATTGACTCATTTAACCACATTTTATTCTTTTAAGACAAAGGAAGGATAAGCAAAAGCACTTTGTTGTTCTTCCTGCACTTAGGCTACAGTAACAGTCACTTCATTTCCAGAAACAGAAACACAAAGTGCTACAAAAACACCCTACTGATTAACCCAGTGTGTTCATACCATACCCAGCAGAAATCCAAACTTTTGTGCTTAAGTCATTCCTAGTTCTTCTATCCACATACATCATGAAGTCTTCAGGACCCAAGGTAAAGAAAGATGTAAAAGACAGGAGGCAGAGACACTAGAAGCCAAGTTTGATGATAAATGAATGGCTTTGGGCTAATCCTGAAATTCTGTGTTTTAGTTTTTCTTGTCTAAAAACCCAGAGGTATTTTACTATATCAAGAATTCTCAGTCAGGGATTTGTGGTTTGGAAAAGAGATACTGGATGAGCTTTAGGTATTCTCTAACCCACCTGCTCCAAAGCCTCATTTAAATTTATCATGTGAATTAGTACAAGCATATTATTGAAACTATCCATAGTTATCGACAATCCTCATAAGATTTCAGAACCTCAGAAAGGTTAAGAACTATTGTATTATGAAATCTCCAAGGTTCTTTCTTGTCATAATTCTCCTTAATTCTTGTTGTATCCTTGCTCTGATTGCCTACTTTTGCTTCAATGGCATACACTTCCTTTTGTGCATCTCAACTTTACTTCTATGTTTCCTCCTTCTTAGATTTTGGAATTTTCGTGGTTCAACATGGCAGCCTCTAGTGATGGGTGGCTACTTAAATTTAAAATCAATTTAAAGGATCAGTTTCTTTGTTGTACTAGTCACATTTGACACACTCAGGAGGCTCATGTGGCTTGTGGCTACTATACTGAAGAGCATATTCATGGAATATTTTCATCATCATAGAAAGTTTCTACTGGACAGCATTTAAAGACTGGTTCTAAGGCTCTTATTCTAAGAATCTAAATTTTAATAAGCTCCTCAAGTGATTTTAATGCAGAATGCCAATGCACATTTGGAGGAATGGGGCTGAGACTTCATGTAGAAAAAGAGTTAAAGACATCATGACCCTTGCTTCCTACCTTTTCCAGGTCTGTGATGATGACTGTGCTACCATCAGGATCAGTGACATCCTAGCTCACTGTCAGTGTTGAGAAGGCAGCCTTAGATTCCTACAGTCTGGGACTTGGAGGAGTCTTTGAAGTTATCTAGTCCAAACACATATCTGCTGCCTCAATCCTTTCTAGACAATCTTCCAAAAAGTTGACCGTGGAGTACATTGTATTTCACTGTGTAATTGTCACACCTTACTTCTTGGTCCAAAAATTGGTTCATAAACTTTAATTGCATAATGATCTCATGGTATGATTCTGTGCCTCATTCCTCTTAAAGGTAAACAGAAGGGTCCTAGAATTCCCAGCTCACAGGTATTGTCAGTACATTTTTAAAAGCCAAACAATGACAGCAGTGCAGAATCTTTGGACACAGATTAAAATTTTTAACTCCATACTTTTCAACACTAGTAAATTTTCTCCAGTATACTATATTGACTATAATGCACAAATCAGTAACAATTAGTATATTAGCGTTTTTCATATTGGAAAAATATTCACCAAACTGTCACAAAGAAATGATGTGCATCAATTTGAACTATTCAATTTTAACATACATTCATGAGTATTCTGTGTATCCTGATCTTGCACCAAAGACAGTTTAGAAATAAGTGATTTTAAAATAATATCTAAACAATTTTTAAAAAATGTTTTATATAATGGTAATGTCCCACCATCTTGCAAAAAAAATATTTGGCATAAAATTTATAATAATTATCTGTGAAATATGGTAAACATGAACAGGAACAGTGGTGGGGTGGGAGTTATCTTTCAAGATAACACATTTGTCTTATAAAAGCCCCAATTATTTACTAGTCTTTACTTATATTTAAGCTTATCCTATTAACTTTAGCTCATTAGTCCTGATTTTATTTAGTTAGGGGTGAATTCTGACTTCAGAGGTACCAGGCCTTTCCCTCTTTCCCAAGTGCCTTGTTCTATGTGTATATTTTATAGAAGAAAAGGACTTTTGGAAAAGAGAAATTTTTGGTGGGCTGCCTTGGGTGTGATGAAAGAAAAAATGTGGTTTCTAATATTGTCTCAGCAACCAGGTCTCAGACTTTATCGGGAGGAGTGATCATCTCTCCCCTCTTAGAGCAAGACACAAGAAGCATTCTTACTTAGACCTAAAGGCCTATAGATTTTCACATTAAAATGTTTTTAAGCTTTGTGGAGTTGAGAGATCACTTCTTTGGTGGAAAAAATGTTTTCATAGGCAGCATGGGTAACATGAAATACTTTCTCATGGGACTCATGGGCAATGGAAATGAGAGCAAAAAATAAGTAAATAAATAAACTGAGTACTTTGAAAATAATCCTGAGGACACATAGACATACATAGGGATAAATCTGAGTGCTGGGGTCAAATCCACAAAAGTGGGCAGTGTTAGATAAAGAAAACACAGTATTGATAAGACCTCACTTGTCCCCTCAGGTTGGTTACTATGGAAACATCCAGATTACATATCTATTATATCTACTACAATCTTATTCCATACAATTGCACTATAAGGGGTTCAAATATCTGAAGACATCTTTCATGATCACCCTAAATTCTTTCTTCTTTAGGCTGAAGTCTACATTTATTCTTCAATCTTCCTTAATGCTATATTGCCTTGGATTTGTTCATTATCCTCCAAACAGATTCTAGCTTGTCTAACTCCTCTTAAATTGAGGAATCCAGAACTGAATGTTTTATTCCAGATGTGGTATCATAACCTTTGAATACAATAAAAAACATCACTTCCTTCTCTCTAAACCCAATACTTCTGTTAAAATGAATCTGATATTTCACCACTTTTTATTGAAGGGAAGGACTGGCAGAACATGGAAGTTCATATCTCAGTGGCCCCATATTTCCCCTTATTTTACATTGTTTTGTCATATTTTAGTGCTTTGAAGGAAAGTAAGATGATGTAAGTAGTGCTACTGTATTTCTCTAGGGCAGCTAGCATAACTTGGAGACTCTGAGGAGTACTCAACAAGTACTTAATTGATTTCTTGAAAGTCTAAAAGACTCACAATTGAGAATAATATAAAATAAATGAAATAATATGCATTTGTTAGCTAGAATTAGACAGCATTAGGAGGGATAGTTTTCTTTTTAAAGTAGGTAGTAAAGAGGTCATTTATCTATAGGTGAGAGTTCTAGAGTCTATAATCACAACTTTTCTTATGTTTTTAAAAATTTATACTTATGTGGACAAAATGAAATTTCAGGAAAACATCTCATGCATTAACCAAAATACACCAGCCTCTCTGACATCCTGGTTATCTAGGAATAATGGAGATCTCCATCAAAGACTCTAAACCAGACGGCATTCAACAATGTCATCAGTATCCTTAAATTCCGACACAGTATTTAAAATTTTAAGGGCCTTACTGCACAAATGGCTACATAAACTAGTTAAAATATCGTTAGCACTCAAACTGGGATTCACAAGTGTATGCGGGGCTGTATGCAAGAAAACTGGGTCAAGTGGAATTAAAATATGATTGGAAAAGGACCTGCGTGGTGTCACATGGAGAATCAGGCAAATGTTCCCAGGGAGGAGGAACTCCTGCTCTGATTTGTGGGAACATGTGACCCTTTATTCTTCATTTAAGTATGTGAGGATATCATAATAACAACAAAGTCATCATGTTAGGTTTTTTTTCTTGATTTTTTGAAAAGCTTTGGAGATAGCTTTGTAGAATTAGTCTGTTTCTCTCTCAGTTCTTCTCCTTGCTGAAGTCTCATCTAACCCGTTATGCTGAGTGTGGGAGGGAGGCGGAGTGCTCTTTCTACTCATGTCAGGGGGGTCAGCTTTTCTGAGTACCATTGACACAATTTCCACCCCTGCCAAAGTCTTCTCCTCGTCTCTCATCTTGCTTGTCATCTCCCATTTGCAGTGGTCAATCCAACCTCCGATGCTATGGACTTCCCCATAAAGACACCCTCTTGACAGTAAATGGATTGAAACTGGCACTATTTTCAACTTAGCTTTCACAGATTGCTTTGTGACTGAAATAATTGGCTGCTTCTAAAACTATCTTAAATATACAAATGATAGCCCAAGATTATATTGAAACTGATATTTAAGGAGCATCTGTTAACAAAGGGAACGAGCAGGGCACATCCTCTGTTCAATTGTGACTGCTACCCACTTGTTACCTTGTAAATACCCCACACCTTGCACAACAATTATTATGTGCAAATACTGATATCTTTTCCTTGTCAGGAGATTCAAAGTAAGTGCGATGTGCTGACATTTAAAAAATAAAAACATATTGTCTCTGACAGACAGGTAATCATGATTGTGGTAAGCTGACAGACCAACAAACAGTTATGAGTGTGGACATATAATTGTGATCCGAATCAATCGATTTCTTTTTTAAAATGGCAGCCTTCTCATGGACAGGGAAGAGAAATTCATAAATGGAAATCATTTGCTACCAACCATTCACACTATATTTTCAGATAATTCTATTGGCTTCTTTAGGTTCATACAGTCACTATGAGATCAATTTACCCATCAACTCAATCATACAGTAAATATTTACCAATTTAATGAAATACAGTTTGTAAAGCCATTTTCATTTCCTTTTCTCTGATTTTTAGGAGACAGAACTGAGAAGGCTTGAAAGAGAAATACAATGATCTAGATTCTGTTTTCTCACATGTATTATGACCTTTAACATATATTAATTTATTGAAATCAGAATCAAGGAACTGCCAGGGACTTTATTTATTATTTATTGATTTATTTTGGCACTGGGGACTGAATTCAGGGGTACTCGACCACTGGACCACATCCCCCAGCCCTATTTTGTGTTTTGTTTAGAGACAGGGTCTCACTGAGTTGCTTAGTGCCTTGCCATTGCTGAGGCTGGCTTTGAACTTGCAATTCTCCTGTCTCAGCCTCCCAAAGTGCTGGGATTACAGGCACCTGGCTATGGACTTTATTTTAAATGTGAAGAAATGGATGCTCATAGACATTAGGGAGTTTGCTCAAGGTCACACAGGTGGTTAGTGACAGGGTTAGAATGCCTGACTCAGTGGTCTTCTTGATAAAGCATGTTATACTTTAAGTAAGTAAAATGAAAATTATTTTTAATTTGGAAACAGGTTATGAGCTTTGAAGATTAAAAAGGATTTCCTATGATTATTCTTTGGTGAATTCATAAAAAGAAATAAGACTCAGAGCCTTCAATGACCAGCTCTAGATACCAGCTTGGTTAAGAGATTAATAGCAAAATTCAATAAAGTAGTTCCTGCAAAATGCATGAATAAATCTGAGAAAAGGATAGATCCTTCCCCTCTCTCTCCTTCTTTTACCTAAGGTTGTCTCTGTATTGATTAATCCAAGAGCAGTTATAAGCTTCTTGAATGGTTTGACCTTGACAATTCATTCTCTCATTTTCAAGTTCATATGAAAAAACATGTTTTGTGATGCATTATTTTAAGGGAAAAATGTATTTAAATACATTTTCCTTGTGTAGCAACTATTATTGCTGTGTGGAAGGGGAACATAATTTATGGTAACCTTTTTTGATGTGTTTTTGAATCCCCACATGTCAATCCATATCTCATATTCTCTCTTATCTGTTCCTGTAACTCAAATCTCTTTTTTTCCCTCATCATTCTATTTATAAACCATTCCATTAACACCTCATTGTGTTTTGGGCATATATTTTTTTTCTCTCTGAAGCTCCCACTCAAAAACAATTTTGTTTCTCTCTCAGATATTTGGAACTTTTAAGTATTCTATAATATCAGATAGTTAATGTTTCCCAGAGGAGATTAAAAATTCCTTCAATGTATTCTGAAGGGAACAATATGGTACCAAAAGATGAATATTGTTATTATTCTGGGGCAGCACTGCTTCCGTTAGGAGACTGTCTATGTTTATCCTTTCTTAAAGATGCTCTCTCTTCCAGGTGAAGGGAAAGTTTATTCTTTGATATATATTGTCTTTTTATCCAATTGCCTAAGTTATGCAACAGCCAGAGGTTCTAGGGCTAATAACAAATGAAATTCAATGAAAGATTCATCCTAAGTAATGACTTGAAAATCTGTACTGATCCTTGAGGACCCACCCGGACAAGCCCAAAGGGGGCTTCTGTTTCCTATTGACTTCAGAGCCCCCTTCCCACGGAGACAGCCCCCCCCCCAAAAAAAGACCTGAAGAACACTGAAAGACAATAAAATAGTTCTTACATGTCATTTCTTAATGAGTTTCAAGCGTGCATATTGAGCCTTCAAAAAACCCAAACCCCAAATCCATTGCACTATGCAGAGGCATCTTGTTGTGATTTGAATTTTCTTAGGTTTCCATCTGGAAATTCTACAAAATTAGAACTTGATAGAACAGTGTTATCCTCGTATAGCACTTATTTGTTCTCTCATAGATTTGTTTCTTTAATCATTTATTCAAGTCTGCGTCCTACCGTGTATAGAGAACTATCAGACATGTTGAATTTTTCAAAACTAGGAAATATGGTCCCTGTGTCCTAGACCTGAAGATTATAGAAGAGCCAAGATGTGCATAAGATAAGCAGCTGGTGGATGTGAATGTTAATGTTAGCATTAATTACCTAAGGAAATATTAAGCATTAGAATAATCAGTGTAGAGTAGCATTAGTCTTAACTTTTGTAGGAAGAATTAAGATCAAGATTTGAATGCAGAAAGAAATTTGAACCTGTATAGAAGAACTTAAAAATACATGTGAAATCTGGGAAAACAAGTCATCCACTTGAACAACACAAATGTAATGAATTAAGAATATCTGGAGCGATGCCTATTTGGTTAAGATAATTATGTTTTGTGGTCAAAATGTGCTTTGAAAAAAAAATCAACTTTCCAATTTAAATATCCCTGGAAGACAAATTAGATGATTACTCAAATGGGTAAGTAATTACTCATGAAAATTGATAAATGATTTGTTCAGAACAACTGAATTCACATTCCACAATAGGAACATAGAGATTTTTACTCCTTCTGGAAACAACTGAAGAACTGATCAAGTGATTCCTCAAACTCCAGTTCCTCTCTACTGAACTGCAAAGGATCATGGCTGTGGTGGCTCAGTCAACAGCTTGTGTCCAGGGTAGGTATTCTGTCCTGTGTCCTGAGATACTCTCACTACTGACTTTGGGCCCAAGGCAGTTTGCTTCTTGCTTTGGGGACCCTATTTTAGTCTTCACTTATGTGCATGCTCAAAATACAGTATTCTGCCTCTGAGTTTCTCAGCTGTGATCCTAGACTTCTGCTTGTATGGCTGCACTCTCTTGGCATGATTACTATTTTCCTTCTTATTATGGAAATAGTAGTGAACTTGAAAACCCCTGATAGAACAGTCTTTCCCTGTTTGGTTTCCCAAATGGAAATGGATCCTTCACTCACACATGCATCTGTAGTGTTATATTTCTGGTGCAACACAATGAAACATCCCAATTCACTCTTAATTCACTCACATCCTTAATTCACTCTTGTGTTAATGTACTTATCTGATGTAGCAAATTCAGGATCACATACCATAGGCAGCACAGTGAATGGTAAGTGAATGAACCATGAGAGAAAGAACAGAGCAGATGGAGTTGGGGAGGCAGAGAAAGTATCCTAAAAGAGATGAATTTTGGGACAAGATTTATAATTTGGTGGAGAGATGGTTAATGGAGATTGGAAATGAGAGAAATAGCATGAATAAAGGATAATGATGGGCATGTATAAGGCATCCCAGAAAAATTAAGGTAGTTGTACAAAAGCAGAGTGTTACTGCAGCACTATCAAGCTTCTCTGGGCTCCCAAAGTAACCACATAATAACAGCTAAACCACTGAGCTAAATGCATTATGTGAATTAGTTCATCGCATTTCCAGGACTCTTTGGAGTAGGCACTATTATTATCTCCACTGTACAGAGTACAGTGGTTTAAACAATTTGCTCAATTTACACATTCATAACTTAACGACTCAAGATATAAAACCAGGTAGTTGGACTCCAGAGAGACCACGTGCATGTTTCAGATAGACTGACTTCCTTAAGGAAGTCTACGTACATTAACATGCATTAACATCAGAAATTTTCTAGGGGGTTCTTTTCTTTCATGAGTGCAGAAAATGTCAAAACATGGGCCTGAGAAAGCTAATGCTAATATTCATCATTTTGCATCTTGCTAAAGAAAGAACCGAAAAACTTGATCTGGGATGTCTCTTGTTCCATGTTAACTACTAACTTTATCTAAGGGCAGTGGGTATACGACTTATTGGTTGCTATATCCAGTCTTTTGAGTTTCCCAAGCCTTTTTACATCTCTTAGTCCTGGCTCCTGACTTGGTCTTTACCCAGAGCTCTCTCCAGAGCTTTTGGAGTTCTAGCCATGTGAAAAATAGAACAACTCTGGGGCTAAAGTCCTAGCCACATAAAGAGGCAGCCAGAAGCCTGAAATGTGGTACTCTGTAGTTTTTGAGAAGGATTCCAAATATAAAGCTTTTTATATTAGTCCATGAGACTGATGAAGTGTCAACTTTGATTTGACTTAAAATCTTTTTGGATCTGATTTAATCTTCCAAATCTGGAGATAATGCCAGTTCCTGATTCTTAACCTTGCCAGGGGTCAAAGGATTCTTTGATGCAATCTTAAAAAATGTTTTCTTGAGCTGTTGAATTTGACTTAGAATGGCCAATGTTTTCATACAAACCAAAAATGAATTTTCATTTTTCCTCCTAACTTATATGTAACTCAAGTGGTTATCTTATCTTTTGTAGATTTATACCTTTAATTATATGTTTTGTATTGAACCTGTTTTAATTGGACGTATTGACCTAAAAATTTAAACCCATGGCCTTAGTAGCCAGAGAAAAGCCAGGCTTTCAATTCTTGGAACTTGTCACACCAACTTGATGTGAGATTAGAGAGAAAAACCACTTTGTGAGAGAGTATTATTTTTCACATGGTAGTATAATGGATTCTTCATTGGGAAAAAAAAAAAAACCCAAAATATCCAAACCAGAAATACCCTGATATGTTGCATAAAATACATGCAGTAAAACAAAAATGTGTCTGGATAAGGTATTTTGCAGATAAAAATTTCTTTAAATTTCTGTAAGAATAAATCTTTGATGTACAGCAAGTTTTGTCAGGACTTTATATAAAATACCAATTAACCAAGGCCAAGAACTTTTGTTAATAAAGTAAAATAAGAAGTATAATCTACATGCAAAGTATGAATTTCTAAAAGTCCTTCCATGATTTAGACCCCTTGTTCTCATTGGACTTTTTACATATTCTCATGTACTCAGCACTTAGTGCCTATTAAGAATGAGCTAACATCTTTCATTTAAACATAGTTAAATTAAGAAAAAGAATTGACAAGTAACTTGTACTCTTGTGTTTGCTTTTCATGATTTGGTTGTGACTATTGGGAGCAATGGACTCAGGAACACACTTATGCTTGTGGTGCAGAATAATTGTGCTTTTACGTACTATTTCATTGTTAAGACTTTAAGAAAAGTCATCAGATACACTTAAAACTTCTAATAAAAAACAAATAAAATTTATTTGCTTGAGTTTAAGCATTAACATACATACTGACAACTACTAATTTGTAGATATTTCTTCACAAATATAAAAATGCTTAGGTTGAACTAAACAGCTTCCTTAACTATTTGCCATTCTTTTCATGAGAAATACCAAAATTTTTAAAATTAAATTGAAATCTTCTTGGATACTTTCGAGTCCTTGATTTATTCCTTACCGTCAGCTCACTGCCTAATGGTAAGTAACGAAGTGTGTTGGTGGATCATAGCATCTTTCTTGTTCAGCTCTTCATCTTTCCCTCTTCTCTTTGGCCTCTGGTATTGACTCTTTCTTCAGGCCCAGCATGGTTTGGCACCACTGACTGGGTTTCATGTCTCCAGGGTCTCTCTTGCACAGTTCTTCCTCTGCCTTGTTATTACTTCATCCTACACTGCTGCCTTCCCATGTCATGTCTCTGCTCTAAAGCCTCCTGTTAGTCCAAAGTGCTTATTGAATAAAATCCTTGGTGTTCAAAGCTCGTTACCATCTAATCTCTATTTACCATTATCCTCATATAAAGGGCTTTAAGAGACTTGATTTTATGAAGCATATATTTTGCATCCCAAATGTTTATTTAAGCCATTTTTAACTTTCCAACTTCTCTTTCAAATACAGAATCTGAGATCCTGTCTCCACCTTAGACCACATTGACCCTTTTCTTCTGTAAATATCTTGAGCAACTTTGAAAAATGTTCTGACTAGTACTTCCCTTTGGCATTTAATATGTGTTGGTTTTTATAAAATATTACATGTATTCAATAAATAAAAATACCTAAAATAAAATTCTAGAAAGCAGACTTTGTTTTAAACTTCTGTGTAGTGAATGATACTGAAAACATCACCCAAGGAGCTCAATAAACATTTTTGCTTGATTCAAAATTACATGAAATCTAAAATACTTTGTCAGTCAAAATATTCTATTCCTTTTTAAATCTGAGCTTTATGTAAGATTTAAATTACAAATAGAATTTATCTTTAGACAACAGTATATTTGCTTATTTTATTTAAAATCAATACCTAATCAATACAAGCAATAAAGATGCAAGTACATGTACTCACAATGATCTATTTCCTGTTCTCATTTTATTGGACTGGTGATTCCTTGAGAAAGAGTTCTGCATCTTTTGGGTACAGATCACTGCCTCAAAGGATAATGTATAGTTCTATGTAATACTTGGTCACAATGGAATTGTAAAGAAATACAGACAAGGTGTAAAAACTTCCAAGAATCCTGAAATTGTTATGAGATTTAATACGAAGATATCCAGAATGAAGAAGAAGAGACTTCAATGGGCATTAAATCTCCCTTAATGATTTTAAAAAATGAATTTCTGGATTCTCTTTATATCTAATTTAATTCTTTCAAGCAGGAGCTCTTCAAAGACTCCTCCACAGCAGTTAATCTGTCAAGACTCTCATTTTCAGGAGCTCACACTGTACATGCTACATCATGTAGGTGTGAAACAGAGCCCCACAGTCTGCAGAGCTGCTCTTCATGGTCACATGCATGTTCCTCCAGGACAACCCACCTCACTGAGCCCAACGCCACCAGACTACTCGACTTTCTCCTTCTCTGTTGTCATCACATCTGTTGGATTCCTGTTTGCCTTCTCTTGCATTTCGACTCCCATCTTATTCTGAGGATTGGTACAATTTTATTAGTTGCTATCCATCCCTCACTTCCTAATTTTTATCCTTTGCTTTACCTCAGGGCTGATGCTCATGGTCAACCCAGCAGAACATACCCTTGAAATCTCCACAAGACTCCGCTCTCTGACACAGGTTTATAACCTACCAGTATCCTGACTGCAACATTCTTTTAACCTCTTCAACACTTCCTAATGATGCCTCCTTGCACCCCAATTCCCATGGCCATCTTTGCATTATCTACCCTTGTTTCAATGCCTTCACTTTCTTCATAACTCCTCCTTCAATTCCACCATCCATCATTATTATTACTCCCTGATGCACACTGTCCTTAACCTTGTCCCTGAGCTGCTCTTGAATTCATGGTGTAAAAACCCAACTAGTTGGGCTGGGGTTGTAGCTCAATGGTAGAGCACTTGCCTAGCATGTGTGAGCCACTGGGTTCGATCCTCAGCACCACATAAAAATAGTAAATGAATAAAATAAAGATCCATCAACAACTAAAAAAATATTTAAAAAAACCCCAAATATTTGCTGTCTTCCTTCCAACACTTGAGAAGCTTAATGTACCTAAAAACTGGAGGACAATTACATTATTTGGTGATTGCATTTAATTGATTATTTTATTACCATCAATAGTTCTTACTTACCAACATTTTACTCAGTCTCACTTTAATGATAGTTTTAGTAAATGTCTGTGGGTGAAAAATACCGTCTTTGGGTGTGTGAATAATTTTTCTGTCATTTAAAAAAATCCTAGGGAATAAATTTTAACTTTTCAAAACAAAAATCATAGTGAACCTAAGTATACAATTTTTACTGCCCTTTATTTTTACCCAGTGCTTTCATACTGGGATGACATTTGCTTCTGATTTACATTACTGCTGATGTAAAGTCTGATGGTAGTATATATTTGTCTACTTTAAGTCATCTTTCTTTTCTCTTTAGATGCTCTTAAGACTAATATTATCCTTGATATACTTTTATTTAATTACAACACTTTTCAGTGTGGGTTCATTTTTATTTATTAAACTGGCTTTGTATTCAATCTAAGTAGAACTACTTATGTTTTTTTCCTTTTGCAAAAATCTCAGAAGTGTATCTCCAGATATTGTTCTTCCATTATTTCCTCCATTTTCTTTTGAAATTCTTTTTAGACGTATGTTGACTATGCTCTTTTGCAGTCTTCCACATCTTCTAATTTCTCATTTGTATTTTTCATATCTCTATCAGTATTCCAGGTGAATTTCTCAGTGCTACTTTTCAGTTTACTAATTTTCTCCTTAACTATGAAAATCTTGTATTATAGCATTTATTGATTTTTTTTCTAATTTAAGTAACTGTATTTTTAACTCATACACTTCCGAGCAGATCTTCTATTATGTCCACCTATTTTTTTAGCCAGTTTTATTTTCATAATTTCATTCTTTGAAAATTGATGCTATTCTTTTATTTATCTCTTCAAATGTCCTAAGCACTTATGTAAAGTGAACTTCTGCAGTACATTTCTGTTCTCTTGATGATTTAGTTGCTAACTTTCTCAGAAGAAATTTAGGTTGGTAGGCTCATTTTAAGTTGGGTTTTTCTGTGTTCTGTGTCTCTCACTGCTCTTCCCTGCTATATCTTTCACATTACAAATATGTGTCCTCCTTCTGCCTTGTCACCAGTTGGTCCTATACTGCTGCCTTCAGAAAAGTGTTACTTTTCTGCTCTAAAAGGTTTCTTCTGGCCCTGGTGCTTGTCTCTCCTCTGATTCCTGAATGCACAATTTAGACTCCAGTCTGGCAAAGGTTTTTTAGGGCCCAACAGGTCATTCAATTCTACTACACTTCCTTAGGAAATTAGCTTTTCTTATTTTCCAAATGAAGAACTACAAACTTTTCTATTTTCAAGTACTGCCATCCCCTTCCCTTACACTCTTATCATGGCTGAGAAAAGTCATCAAAATGGAACCCCTGTCTTTACCTATCAACAAATCCACAAACCTACCTGCCTCTGCAATGGATCTTTTTTGCCTTTCTTCCTGTCACCTCCAAGAAGGGTACCTGCTGTCTCTAGCTATGCCCAGGATCCCAGTTCATCTTACCTTCTCTAAACCAGGGGTTACCAAATGTTTTTGATAGAAATCCATACAGTAAGTATTTTAGGTTCTCTAGCACAACTACTTAGGTTTGCTGTTGTGGTGTTAATACAGCCATATATGACAAGAGACCAAGAGGGTTTTGTGTTGTGCCAGGAAAACTTCATTTACAAAATAGATTCTGGGTTCAATATTAGTTTGCTGATCCTTGACCTTGGACCTTTCTTCTTCAGTTATTCTTTTTCTCCTGACTCATCTTTTCTTTTTTTTAAAATATTTTTTTTAGTTGTAGATAGATACAATATATTTATTTATTTTTATGTGGTGCTGAGGATTGAACCCAGTGCCTCACACATGTGAGGCAAGTGCTGTACCACTGAGCTATAATCCCAGCCCCTCATCTTTTCTCTTAATTTCCTTGAAACAATCTTAAGAAAACATCAGTGATCTTTTTTGAACCATGTCCACCCCACATCCCTTCTTTACCAGTTAGAAAATGTTTCAACTGAATGGTTTACTCTCATCGTTTCTACCTCCTTATCTTCTATTCAGTCTTCAGTCCTTTCTATTTGCAAGGACTCCATTTAAAGTGTCCTTTCCTCCTATAAATATGCACTTTCCACTCTTTTTTCTTTATAGTACTGATGCTCTGTAATTATTATTCGTTTGTTTTTCTGTACACTTCTTCCCATTCCCCAGAGTGAGAGTTCCAAGACAGTAGGACCTGGTCTTCTTTGTTCATCACTTTACCACTTTAGTCTGTGCCTAAGCTGCAGACTGTCAGAGTGATATAAATGTCTGTAGAATAAATGAATGAATGCATCCAAGATGCAGTTCCAGACACTGTGGTATGCTACCCAGATCCCGCTTTGTAGAGTTTATTTCCCTCACTGTTGGGAGTGTCACTGGCAGAGGGCATTCACCTGAAAGTGCCTCTGAAGATACACGTCACCTAGGTTTTTGTACCATCTTAGGGAAGCCTCCAACCAATGAATGATCAGCATGGGAGTCATGATGACCTGCCTCCCTCAATGTAGGACAGTCCTGGGGGTCATCCCAGCTTCAGTGCTCCTGGCAGCCTGCTGAAGACTTTTTTGAGATCACACTGAAGCCCTTCCTTCCCAATCCTACATCTGTCCTTTCTTCCCTTTCCCTAGGAGGCCATCCCAAGACCCCCCCCCCCCATAAACCTCTTGTATGCCACTCCCAGGAGTCAGCATTCCTGGGCAACCCAGCCTATGATATTTGCTGAAGTTTATTTAATCCATAAACAGAAATTTAGGATTTAAACCAATTTTTACTGAATTTAAAGTCAATACACTTTTCCCTCTTCTGTTAGAAACAGAATACAATTCTGTTGTTTTCAAATGAAATCTCTCCCTTCTTTTCCTTCCAGTTCTCGTTATCATTAAAACTGACTTAGGAATAGAGGGAATGTTTAGTTTACTCATTGAATCAATTTGCATCTATTAGTTATTTTAGAATAAATCTATCAAGAAATTTTGCCCTTTCACATTTCATTAAAACTATCCTTTCCTGCATAATGATCCTCTTCACTTCTATCTTATAGCAGATGCAACTAATACTTAAATATGAATATTTATGCATATATATATGGAGAGGAATACATTTAGATGTATATATATATCTAAATATGTATATCTCTGAAAGCTAAAATATCATGCATTTTATTTGGCTATAGCTTGTACAGTCTGAGAAAAGTTTAGGCATTTAAATGGGGATAAATGGAAAGGATTCATTCTAGAAGAATTACTTAATTCTAAGAAGCTAAACCAGTGTCCAGGTATATTTTTAAAAAATTACAAAATAAAAGCCTTAGAAAATGTAAAGTTCTTTTTGATTCCGTAGAGAATCTAGCCATAATCCATTCATGTAACGAACAAAAGATAGGCAACCTGAAAGTTTCCAAAATGTGGTTGCTTAATATTCTTTTTCTGAAAGTTAAAATCCTCAATGCCTTTGTTTTGTGTGGTCATGGAAGGTCCTTTCAAGAGTGGAGCATGATCATTAACAATTAGGACAAATGTGATTTCTGCACATTTGCTACATAAATGAATGGGAAGTCGTGAAAGTGCTCAAGTCCTTTAGCCTCAGTTTGATCACATCTATACAGATTAGAGCTCACATTATCCCTGAGGCTTCCTTTTTAAATGATGTCTATTAAAGCCTAATATGATTATCCCTAAAGTCTGAGTTCCTTTAGGGTAAGCATCATGCATGGTTCTCTTTTGTATCCTCAGGTGCTGAATAAATGCTTGTCATATAAATAAATGTATAGGTGAATATGTGTTGGGACAGAGAACTGTGTGACTTCCAGAGTTCTCTTTTACATAGCTTTCCAAGTATGGGAAAGGGAAAATAATGCAAAGTTACAACCACATTTAATTTCTGCTAACTAAACCATGAAGTCAAGTACAGTAACCTCAACTGCCTCATTAATTGCCGACCCTTAATTAAAGGTATCATACATCATTAAGGACTGAGCCTAAGTAAATGCAAAATTAGATAAGCATAGCTATTACCTTAATCTGAAGCTAATATAGCTCCTTATTCAATGATCATACAAATAGGCTCCCAGGCTGATGATAACAGATATTTGCTTGTTAAAAGGAAACCTATAAATCCACAATTCTTCTTTACAGAGAAATTTATGCACACACATAAAGTCTTCCAGGGTCTTGCATATTCTCTGGCCAGAAACAGCCAAGAATGACCCAGATAATCTTTCATGGGGACTTTTTGTACTTCTAGAGTCAGGTCTTGCAGAAGTTGGAAGTGGAAGCTGTTTTCTAATCCAGCACATCTGCTTAGGCTCCACAGAATGAGGGTAATTGGAATATTCTATTCTTTCTGTTTTGGGCAAGCCCCTGCCTTATTCGATTGAAAGCATTTTGGTTCTGGATGTTCCCCTTCTGTCTTCCCTTTGCATTTGTCTCTTCCAGTGCATCTATGAACACCAGCATCACTGGATGGCACCTCAGAGCTCTCACCTAGTGTTTATTTCAGTCTCTTGTTACATAGCTCAGGGAAGCAGGTCAACATCACTATTAATATTTCTTGGAAAAATGAGGAAAAATAAAGCTGCAAGGGACTTGTTTAGGATTGTCCCAGCCAGGGCACAGGGACTTCAAGTGCTCAGATAATAGACTGGGCCACTTGACTGAACACCTCTCCCCACTCTACCTACTCTCAAACCTGAGCCAGAAAATAAGCCCCTTTATCAATTAATTAAAGAGCATGGACTCTGGAGCTAGACCAATTTAGGTTAAAAAAAATCTCAATTCTGACACATTTGGCTGTATGATCATGTGCAAATTTCTCCATCTCTCTGAGCATGCATCTCTTAATTTGCACAAAGGTGAAAAATCCTGATCTCACAGGATCGTTTTGAAATGACGAAAGCAAAGTTCCTATTCAAGGTGTCTGGCACACTGCAAGCTGTTCAGTAAGACAGACTGGCTTGGGTGTTTATTTGCCTCATTTCTGCTTGTGGAGGTGGTGTAAGCAACCTTCAGTTTGCCTTTCTTTGGAGGAAAGTGGGAAGGGTATGCAGATTGTGTTGAGCGTGATGCCAGGGTTCTACTTTGGCTCTCTGCTTATTCCCTCAGAATTGATCTCTCTCTCCATAGAAAATGAAGGGGTGTGTGTGTGTGTGTGTGTGTGTGTGTGTGTGTGCTCTATTAACAAGAATTATTAGTCTTAGAAGGGGAAAGAGTAAGGTGTAATGATTAGAGGGTCAGAAACAGAGGAACACGGTGATGGAGATGATGATAAACCCTTTTGTCTTTGTCTCCAGCCACTTCCACATAATGTAATTCCAGTGATTTATAACAAGACATTATATCTTCATAGGTGTGATGGGTTGAAATAAAGAGGGAGAAAAATCAATATGGTACAAAGAAATCAAAACGATGGATTGTTTTATTTTTCATTATTTTTTTTATTAATTCCCTGTGCTCAGTACCAGGGCAAAGACCCACCTTCCTAGCTTTGCCTCCTTGTCCTGGAGAACGAGTTGATGTGCAGCTCTTTCTGCAGATGTGTTTTTAAGCCGAGCTGCAGGGGATGTCATGTGTTGCAGTAATTGCCATGGAAACCATTGTTGTCGAATGGACAGAGAGGTTTTAAATCCTTGGTAATGAGCCTGAGAAACTAAGTAGGTCTTCAAGTTTAACTTGTTTGGAAGTGGTTCATATTTTACACAGAGGTATTGGAGGCAAAAGATAGGAGGGGCAAAGGATGGGAGAGAGGAATTTAACAAGATGTGAATAAAATAATCTAACATCAGGTTACACTTCTATTTGTACTTTTTAATGAAAAAAAGAAGGAAAACGAAAACCAAAAAAACTGAACTGCCAAAGATGTGCAGCATCAATCCCCCCAGCCCGGAGCAAGCCCCTTGCCTATGAGCAGAGTGTAACTCTGTTACTTCTTTTTAAACCTATACTTTCAATTCACCTGTCACAAACCTCAACAACTGGTATTGCTAAATATTTTCAAGGCAATTAATTACATAATTAGAACATGAGATCCTTGAAGGTCTGGGCTGCCTCTTGCCTTCATTTCATGGAATGTTCATGGAATGCACGTTCTACAGAATGTACTTTCATACAATATGCGGTATCAGGAGGTTGTTATATTTGGAGTGTGATATAGGAATGATCAGTGAGTACAGGAATCCCACTCCACCATCATCAGTTTCTTAGGATCTTCCTTCTCCTTTTCCTGACACATACCTATGATCCTTCCTTTCTGCCTCTCCCCCACTTACAGGCTGGTTGCACTCCAGGTAGGACTAGAGGTAGGATCAGTGTTGGAAGACACAAAGAATGAGGAGTAAAAGTTGAGAAGGGTAAGCTTTTCTCTCTCTCAATGGCCAAGAGCCTCCCATCAAGCTTTTCATTCCTTTAAAGATACTATGGCATGCCTCCCTGAGTTTGGGAATAGAGGCTGCTGCTTCCTGAACATTCCATGACCAACCTTGTCATTCTCCAGAGATTTAGAGAAGGTGGTGAGGAAAGCCATTAGGAAGACATCTTCCTATTTTATCTCTTTATCTTTGTTCCTAGCTGTCTAGAAAAGTAGCTATTTCTCTATGGGGAATCTGAGAAGGAGATCATCCTTGGTTATGAGGAATATGATAGATAGTCACATCAGGTAGAAATGGGAGGTTCATACCTGATCCAGAATCAAAACGAAAAGAAATCAAAGAGAAGAGGATTAAAAGACAAAAAAAAAAAAAAAAAAGAAAGAAAGAAAGAAAGAAAGAAATAAGAAAAAGAACAATAAAATGGGAATCTTGAGAGATTATAGCTTATGTGGGCAATTTAACAAGTGAGAACTTTTCGCTTTAAGATCCCAAACTTGATCTCAGAGAGATATAGCACAGTGGCTAGAATAAACCCTCTGGAACCAGGCGGCCTAGGTGTGGGTCTTGGATCTACCACTACTTGAAACAAGTCACTTAATATCTTTATACTTACGCTTGTTGTATGGGAAAGTAATTATAGCACAAAAGAATTATTGGGGAGATTAACAAGATAATACATATAAATTTTCTATCAAACTCCTAAAACATAATAAATCACCAATACAACAAATTACCCAGAGCTATCCCTTTTGTTCTTTACTGGGCTGGAAACCCAGGCCTGGCCACAGAAGTCATAATTTATAATTTTATATTGAAAATCTGTTTTCCCTTCCCTTTCCATAAGGGGTTTCAGGAACATGGACATTTCCTCATTTTATAACATTGTCTCCATCTCTCTGTCTTGAAACACAATGCCAACAACTGCCTGTCACATTCCCTACTTTATTTTTCTCCTTAGCAATATCAGTGTTCTGAGTATGTATCTCATTTATTGAGGATCACCCAAGACTAGAATGTAAATTCCAAGAAGAAAAGGATTTTGGGTCTCTTTGCTCACTGCTTTATCTCAGCAAATAAAATAGTGACTATATATAGAAGGCACTCAACACACATTTGTTAAATGAATGAAATAAATTATAAAGTATGACTGTGTACTTCTTAACACATAGTAGACAGACCAAGCACCTAGCAAGCCCCTCCCCAGCATATGTCCTCCAGTTCAAACCTGTCAGCTCAGCTAGATGGGGTAGAGGGTAGCTGGGAATGTGTGAGAATAAGTAGTGATAGATCTGGAGGAGGACAGGAGGTTGGAAATTCCTTTATAAATGGAGGGAAGAGACCAAAGGATCAAAGAAAGGAATCTGACACCCAATTCCCTTAGGCCAGAAAGGGGGATATGCTACACTAAAGTGAGATTCTGAACTTATTTTCCCATGAAAACTTCAGGTAGTTTAACAATCTATGAGTAATACTGTAGTTCATAAAATATTGTGGGGATATGGAAACATAAATTCTATGTTTCGAACAACACTAAGCATGTATGTTTTAGTGTGTCTATATTTGATTTATTATCACCTATCTTTGGGGGAAAGATAAAGGAAGAGGAGAACTATACACATTAGAAAAAAAAAAGGACTCAGAATAAACTTTCCTTTTGGAGTTGGCTAAAAGTTACTACTAGGTGACTGCTGTTCTTGGGAAGTTGACCTTAATTTAGGGAAGCCTGTCCAGTGTTCTAATAGCTATAAATCAACTTGAAGTTTCCATGATATTGAACCCCCACCCATGATCTCCTATTTTACCTGGTCTGATTGGTCAGCAAGCCAGCCAATAGCTCTGCAGAATTGGCTTTGTATATATTATAGAAGTACAGGGGGGTGATGAGAGGCTTCTGAAATGGTAAAATTTCATTCAATGACTATTTTAGTGTAAACTTTTCACTCCTAGAGCTACTTATCAAGGTCATGGCTAAGACTGAGGAGGCCATTGTCAAGTGGGGAGAATGTAGTAGGTATGGAGAACAGTCTGCAGGTAAGCAAAAATAACCATGCTCTGCTTATTTTCTTTGGCTATTGGTATAAATGCTACCTTGAAATTCTCAAGCCATTTCAATGATTTGGAGACTCTACTGTTTTTATTTCACAAAAGGTTAAGAGGGATCTTTCTAAATAATAATGTTACTTGTGTTTTGGATGCTTCCTTCCATCTGTCTTAGTGTGTTTTCACTATGCTTTATGACCAATGATACTTCTTTAGTCCAATGATACTACTTGTGGTCTCTGATGGCAAGATCAGTAGTCTCACCCACCTATGCCCACACATAACTGGTCATAACCAAACAAAAAAATATTGTTATTATTTTTGAGCACTAGAAAATATCAAACACTATGATATGTATTTTACCTTCAATATCCTCAATCCTTATAACATTCTATGGAATATTTGATGAGAAAATACAGAATAAGAAAGTTAAATAACTTTCCTATGCCACAAAGTTAGTGAGTCCTAGTTTTAAAAGCAGATTTTTTCTGCCTAAAGATCACATTTTATTAGTTACATATCATGCCTCCCTTAGGAAACATTGAATTCCCCAAACCACCAATGACATGAGTCAGATCTGCTTAATATTGGTGGAGGAAGAGGACTTGAATTTCATCATTCTTCTTAGTGTTTGTGTGAGACAGGATTATTTAAACTCTCACCTATTTGCTCTCAATGAAAATCATCAATGCCAGCAATATATGTATTATACATCTCTATCTCTATCTATACACACATTACAAAAGTAAAGAGACAGTTAAGATGAATCTTGGATATATATTTAACTTAATGTGTTTCAAATATGGCTACAACATGCTATCAATACCAAAATGATTAGTGAAATCTTATATATCTTTTTTTTCCTTAGTCTTGGAAATCCAGGGTGTATTTTATTCCTATAGCATACCTCAGTTTGGGCTAGACACATATCGTGTGCTCAATCACCACATGTGGTACTCACCGAGTGAGTACCATCTTGGACAGTTCAAAACAGACCTTAAGTGCTATAAAGGCAAGGTAACCCCTAGCACAATGATATGGAAGGTTCTCAGTCAAGACTTGGCATATGAATAATTGCTGTATGAATTAATGAGTAAATGAAAGTAAAAACTGACACAGAATTAGAATATAGAAACTTACATGATTAGTGAGGTATCCTGTGAAAATAATTATCCTTTGAAAAGGATTTATCAAGGTTTTTATTTAGCATTTTAGGTGCTAACTAAATTATAGTTCAGGCAACTACTATATATCCACATGGTTAAATGCATATATGCATAATATCCATATCTATCGACCCACTAAAAGGATTACACACTATTCCAAGTCCTAGAGAGTCTGGAAATAGAACTAGGGCCTGGTTAACTCTGGAGAACAGGGTATGGCTTTCACTCTGGTATATATATATTTGTTGTTATGTTTACTGAACCACATTTTAAAATCTTACATTGAAAGTGTTTGCAAAATGGAGATAATATGTATTTTTGTGTGTGATGTGTGTGTGCCTGTGCACATATGGGGAGGTTGGAGGGCTACAAAATTTGACCTGTTTAATAAAGTTATGGTTCAGGGTATCCTATATATCAAACAATGTTGGCTATTTATAACAGCCACAAGCTGGGCCATTTATAACACTAATTGCTAATGTATAGGTTTTATTTACAACACATCAAATCCAATTTTGTTTTACACTAGAATTATTTTCATAAGCATCAAATAGATCTCAGCTTTGAACAATCATAACATAATTTGGGTTCAACATCTTTGCTTCTTGCCTCATGTTAGGCACGTATTTGCCAATGACATGTGGATTATACAGACAATTTTTTAAATGGCATTCAATGTAGAATGCAGACTAAATAGCAATGGTAGCTGGGCATGGATTTCAGGAGGAAATTGTTTAAACTTTGCCATGATAAAGCAAAAAATGGAATAGACTTTCTAGCCTCTTAGGCTTCTCCTTGGAATGCATCTTTGCAAGGACTCCTCTTGAGATTCTTTCAGTTGTCTAGTTGCTGGTTAGTGCATCACCTAACATTTGGGTGGTATTCTTTCACATAGCTATAAGGTCCATCATAGTGTCACCCTATGGCCTACCCTTTGCAAACTTTTGAAGCAAGTCAATCATTAGCATGTTTCATTTTCTTTTTTCTAATTTTCTTTCTTCATTATTTGACCTTCTCCTTATAATTTTTTTTTTCTGGTGCTTCTGTGTATCAACCTCAGACCATTTAGTTATGTCCTTAAACCAAATACATATATTCTGCTCTCTGGGGGAAAAGTATGTCACGTGTATCACTGAATTTGCAAAATTTCCTAGGACTGTTTGTGTCTTAAGCCTTGTATTTCATTGTGGAGGGAAACAAACGGGTTCTAGGCATTGCCAAGAGGTTTGAAGGAATGCATTTCTGGATTTTGTGACTTTGAGAACTGTATGTGACAAGGCATGTAGAAGAAATTTAATTTAGGGAAGCATTTTTGCAAATGATGGAAGATCCAAGAAGCCATATAGGGGAAAATGAGAGAGAGAGATAAGTAGTCTATTTGGAACCAGCAGCCAGGGTCATCAGAAGAAAGCCGGAAGGAAAGGCCAAATTGTCCTGGAGAAAATAGAGTCCCAGAGGGCACAGCCACTGTCGTCAGGATACTGCCTGAGATAAGGAGAGAGACCTGGCCTTTCACTCTGCCTTCCCTCTATTGTCTTGATAGTACCTCTTGATGGCCAGGCACAGCTGGAAGCAGTTGTAAAGGAGGACCTCAGGGTCAACCTCTGCAATGAAAGAACAGGGCAAGGAGCAGATGTGAATGCAAACCAACCAAGGACCAGCCAAGGTCATAGGAAACACGAGCTTTCTCCTGATATGGGAGGCATAGGATAGGTGGTCCACATAAAGATCTAGGAGTATTAGATCTGACATGTACTGTGCACACACATCTGGGCAAGATTCTTCTGTCACATGTCTGGTATAACAAACTCCACGAATTCCTAGTATCTAACCTATTGCCTAATCCTGTTGATTTTACCCCTTAGTAATTTTGAATCCATCCGCACATCTTTATTCCATCATCACCATTGCAGGCCAAGCTATTATCATCCCTGCTTGGATTAATAGTGACTCCCAAGTCCTATCTGCATCCATTCTGTCCAATCTCCTGTGTATTTCTCACCCCAGAGTCAAGACAATATTCTCCAGTTGTAACTATGATCATGAGTTGATTTCAGTTCATTGCTCAGTTATCCCTTCTTCAGGGAAGTTCTCCTTGACTTGCCTAAAGGGGTCATCCTCTCATCCTGATGCTGGAAAGCAGAGCTCAGATTTCCCCTTTCTGTCTTCCTTTATCTGTCTTTCTCTTGGGCATAGAAGGTGCTGTGGCCTGAATTGTGTCCCCTCAAAAATTATGTGTTGAATCCTTAGCCCCTATGTGATATTTGGAGATGGGGCTTTTAGGAGATGATTAGGTTTAATGAGGGTAGAGTCCTCATGATGGGGCTGTTGTCCTTATAAGAAGAGATAACAGTCAGCTTGCTAATCTTCCCTCCCTGCACCATGTAAGGACACAGACCAGAAAGAGAGACTTTACCAGAAACTGACCCAGATTGTGCCCTGGTCTCAGCTCAAGAACTGCGAGAAGTCAAAGTCTATAGTTTTAGCTGCCAGGTCTATGGCCTTTTGCTACAATGTTGCCTCAGCAAAGACAGAAGGTGTCTTGTAAATGAAGAATTAGGAAACGAAACAACATCAGAAGGGACCTGGAAAACCAATAAGCCAAATGTCCCCATTGGGATCTATCTCTGATCTCTGGTTCACTTAATGTGAAATACTTTTTCTCCCTCCTATCCATTATGCAAGGTGTGAATCTGTTTCACATCACACCCCCAAATACTCAGAAGGCTCATTTGAGCTTAGAATGAACTGTGAATGGTTTCATTGCTTGGTCAAAAGTATTTTGCCTCTTTATCCTTCCTGGTTTTGTGGGTGTGAGTTTACACCTGGAATAGGATCCACCTCCAGGTGGTATTGAAGGACAGGCCACATGAGGTTTTGTCCTTGGGAGAATGAATATAACAAATCCCCATCTATTTTCTGCTAGTTTCCATTGGGAAAAGCTGCAGGCAAAAAGGATGCTATGCACTGCTTTCACCACACATTGCCCTGCTTTACTTCAAATTCTTTATTTCTTTCCACTCATTCAGTGCTAGGTTACATTTTCTGGAACAATGGACTGCCATTTAATTTCTCTCCTCTTAGCCTAGCTGTTCCTCAGCCCAAGGACTCACTGCCATGAAGTGTTATTTTCCAGTTTGGAGAGGCACGTGGCTCTCCCAAATGGACTTGCATTTGCACAGATCAACAACAACGATAAAAGCCTCGTGTCAGAGATACAAGGCAACAGCTTTGTCTGAAACCACCCACTCCTCTTTTGTTTCCTTCTATTGCTCACTGTGCATTATGTTCCCCATGCTCCTCACCATGGCTCTGCAGATGTGAAACTTTAAATGTAGGGTATTTAAAAATAATAAAAAAAAAAACCACCCTGAAAATTACAGAGCTCTGTAGTCAAGCAACATGCAACTTTCTAAAGAGCTATTTATCAGGAGTTCAGATGATTTACATGTGGTTGATTAGAGCGGTCTGGATGACAGAGGAGGAAAGTCAGAGTGGAGAGAAGTTAATATCAACAATGGAGAGTACCTGAAAGCCAGTTCCCCTGGACCCTAAACCTGTAAAGAGGAAACACATAAAATCAAGTTGTGGAGGAAGCCAGGATCCTTCATTGCTCCAGTGAAGGACGATGATCCAGTGAAGCCCCTTGTGAACATGTGCAGATTGGGACCTTGTAGGTGAACTAAAATTAATACAGTCAATAGAACTTCTACTGCATTCCGGGTACTACTAAATATTGGTGCATATGTTTGTCTTGGTCAGTCCTAATCAGAATCCCATGAAATGGTACAATTGGCTTTTATCTTTTCAATGGATGTGGAGGTAACACTACTCGGCTCTCTACTTCAGGATCAAGGCCCTCAATCCCCTAGCTGCTGGGCTGGAAGCTCAAAGCAGAGTCAATCTTCAGGAATCTCTTTCAAGTACAGAAAGTCTCTTGATCCAAAGACATGCCTCTATCTCTCCTCCAGAGGGGCCCCCCGACCTCAATCTGCATGTCTGAAAGCTCATCCTTGGTTCTGAGCCCTCTGTGGGATCTCTGCTAAGATGCACTGCATTTCAATTTCTCCCATTGCCCAGTCCTATGAGAAGCCAAAGTTTATAGTTTTAGCTGCCTGGTCTATGGCCTTTTGCTATAATATAGCCTCAGCAGACAAAGACAGAAGGTGTCTTATAAATGAAGAATTAGGAAACAAGCAACATCAGAACAACATCCCCTCTGTCCTTTGCTGGTTTTATTTGAGAGCCCTTTCCTTCTCTGACAATAAATCTCCTGCATGAAAATGACCATTTCAGACTTTGTTTCCAGAGGAACTTACCTATTATGGGTTGGATTGTGTTAATCCCCCCGCCCCCCTAAATCTTATATTCAATCTTAAATCTTGGGATCTCAGAATGTGACTCTATTTGGAGATAATGTCTTTAAGGAGGTAATGAAATTAAAATGAGGCTCTATTCCAACAGGACTGGTTTCATTTCAAGAAGAGATTAGGACAGACACAGAGGGAAGAAAGAGCATGTGAGGACACAGGGAGAAGGTGGTCATCTGTAGGCCAAGGTGACAGACTTCAGATGAAAAGAAACTTGCCAACACCTTGATCTCAGACTTCCAGCCTGCAGAACTGTGAAAAAATAAATCTCCATTGTTGAAGACATAGAATTTTGTTATAGAAGCCCTAGCAAACTAATACACCACCTAAGACACCTTTAGCTGCCTATATTCATTTTACAACGAAAGGCCTGCAAGTCAGAAAGGTGAAATAATTTGCCTGAAGCGGATAGAGGCAGCTAGTAAAAGAATGGTGATCCAAAGCACCTGTCTTTCTACTACATAAGATGAAATTTAATCTTGTTATTGCTACCTGAACAGCCCTTTGCGCCACAGTTCACCCTCACTATGGATATCAAGAACTGAATTATCACTCAATACCATTTAGCTCTGTCTAGTATGAAGGCTCCTTCTAATTGAAGTTGGTCAAGAAAAACTAACCACACACTGCTGTTTTTTGTTCCACTAATCATTAAAAAAATGCAGTCAATCTTTCCACCTCAATCACACTTTTAAAATTCAAGGCAATATGCATAGGGAACATAATTGTACTTATTTATTTATAAAAACTGTAATAATTTAAAACCAAGGTCAAGAGAGAGAGGAACTCCTTGATGCATTTTCTAAGAAATATGAAATCATGATCTAATCTCAGCCAAGGGAAAATTATTGATCCATCTTGGAAGACAAAATTATATTTAATTTTGTAAAATACTGTGATTCCTATAACCATAAAATAATATCTGTTTGAGTCTTCAAAATTCAAAAATGTCAAACATACCAAATGATTTCTACTGTGAGGATATTTATTAGTCATAACTAGAACAAAAATAAGCCCTTTTCAGAATGGGTTAAAGGTCCATCTCTCACATACTCATGCCTCTCTAGACTAAATGGCTCTCATTGTGGTTAGAGAGTGGAAGGTTGAAATCTGAAGCTGAGACTATGACAAATCCCCTCCAGGAAGAAACAAAATAACAACAAAACTCATGCTTGCAGTAGTAATTATAAGTGGGGAGGTTGACAATGAATGATTTAGGATTGTGTGGCAGAGCTGGGAGGGACCTTGGAGAGTCTCAATTCCACTCCCTTTATTTACTAGATGAGGGAGCTGGGGTCCAGAAAGATTAAACGATGTGTCTACCGGCATATACTCATTAGTGCTGGAGACAGGACTGGAACCAATGGCCCCTGGCTGCTCATTCAGTTTCTTTCCCCTGTGAGTTGCTGCTTGTGCCTTCCACAGCAGCTGATCTTAACATATAAAGATAACTAAGTGAATCTGAAAATATATTTTTGGAGAGCCACATCTTTCTGAATGGTATTCATCTCTGCATGGTATGGATGGTATCATGTATTCTGTGGCATACGAATATACCAGCTTTTACAGGGTGGGGTAATATTTTACATAGAACAATAGAAGTTAAAGGATAAGGAGCAACCCAGATTTTACCTATTTGATGAATCAAGTCTTCAGAAAAATGGACATTAAAATAATTTATTGCTGAGGTTAAAAAATATAAAAACCTTGCCCCTTAAGACCACTTATGCTCTTTGCTATTCTCAGAACAGGTGGAGAAGGGGACAGATAGGCAGCGGTGATATTCCCATACAGACCAAGTGGCTCACACACGCAGGTGGCCCTATGTGACAATTGCTCTATATAAGACCAATAAATTCATATTTGTAGACACTGAGATAGAAGGCTTAGGTACTCTTATATTTGTGCTTTGATTCTCTATACAAGTGTTATGTATTTGTGAGGCAATCCAATATTCATCTTTTTTTTCACTCTTTCACTGGGAAATTCAGTGGAAATAAAAATCTCCTACTGCCCCAAACATATTTCTGACAGTTGTAGAACGATTAAGGTAATTACTGCGTGGCGTGGAACCCCACAGACAGCTTGGCAGGTCAGAGAGACCGCAGGTGAGCTGCAGCTTGGGTGAAACAATGAGAAGCTTGTAATGGATATTTTCCATAGCCAAGTATTTGGATAGGGCCAGATTCAAACAGTTGTCTCCCCAAGGCTCCCTCCTCTGACACAATCATTTGCAATCATAGGGTAGTTCTTTGAAAATCAGATTTCAAGGAACCATTAAGGAAAGGATACATCTCTGAAGTGCTTGTCTCTCCCTTTCCCATATTATTTATTTTGGAATGTTGTGTTGTTTTATGATCAAAGTCAGGAAAATAATTTACCTAAACATATAAATCCATTGTAAAATATTGTGTTCTTGACCAGAGAGTAATTATGACCTGTAATTGTCTAAATTAGCTGGCTCATTACCCTTCAGTACAAATCCATGTACTGTGGAGGTGGCATGTGCTGAGAATCACTAAAGCAGCTATGGCCACCTTACTGATGATGTGGTCAGGTGATTTTGCTGACATAGGGCTCATCTACCTAGGTCCAGACTCAAATTCACCAATGTCCATGAATACTCACTTTCCCAACCCTATACCAGGCCACTCCAAATTAACCAAACCAGAGTGAGCTCTTATAAAGACCAACCTGAACTCCAACCAAAGCATCTGTTAAGCTATCCATAGATAACCTGGGAAAAATTCTGTGGGTTAGATTAGCAATATAAGAGATTACTGACAATGACTGCCACATTATCTTGCAATTTGAATTAGCATAACACATACTGCATGGCTACCTGTAGAAATGGCTTCAGTGTTTATTATTACAGATAACTGAGGACATAGAGTCCTAGCACTTCTCATGCTATTTTGAATGGATTAGTAGTGCCAGGTGCCTTAGGTAGGAATAATTTTTTAGAAGTGCTTGTCAAATTCCTTTCCCTGATTGTTATCAGTGTCATTCTATGTCCTGTGGGGTTTCTATACAAGGCTGTTCTCTGAAACTCACTCTGGATTGTTACCTTTCTCCAGGAATGTAGCCAAAATTACATGCGCACTACCTTTCTCTGAGGTATTCCCACATGTCTCAGTGCTTTTAACCATAGATGTGGCCTTAGTTTGATATGCTGTTCATTGAAAGGCTGCTTCTGCCAGAACTTATGCATTGCTGCTGTTACTTTTCAGTGTATGTAAAATGTCTCTTCTAGTGGCTTTGCTACCTTGCTAATCCTAAAAGTGTTGAATTTATTTGTTCTTTAAAAAAGTCACCTTCTATTGGAAGGTTAACTCTTGCCCATATGTGTGTGTGTGTGTGTGTGTGTGTGTACACACATATACACATACATACATATATGATAGAATATATATGATATGTAATTATATTACATCATAGAGAAATATACGTATTTCACCTCTATGATGTTTATATTTAAAATATGTACATATTATACATATATGTAATATCATATATATCATACAAATATACACATTTCAATTTCAAAGTTATTAGCAAACTACTAAGATGTTTTAATAACACAGTGGATGTAAAGAAATATAACAAAATCACTTTACTTGTGGTTTTGTGTGTTTTATAGAATAATGTATTATGTGATCAATTGATTGTGGCCTCTGTCATTAATTAAAACATCCCTTTCTTTGCTTAAGAAATGTACTTGGTGTCATTTCTTTTGAAGTGAGCCTTATTTGGTTTTCTTCTGATTGTAGGCAGAAATCCAGTTAATCCCGTAATGGGATTTTTAGCCATACCAGATTAAGTTGAATGTTTGTATCGAAGAAAAATTGCTGTAACCTGAGTGGAGATAAGTAGTTGTGTGTCTTTTCTTTCTCCACACCTACCCCCTACACACTGAACATGCTTGCCAACATGCATCCTCGTAGAGCACGTGTGGCTTTTAAGATAAATCACGAAAAATACTTTAAGGTAGAAACAGGCATATTTACATTAAAATTAGAAAGCATAATCTTACAGGTTTTATTGTGGTCTCTCCTCTTATTTATCAAGTGTTCAAGAATAGCAGAGGCGTTGTGCAGGCTGATTGCTGAGTTCTGTGCATGTATCAAAGAGAAACAGAAAGCCCACTGAGGTATATGCATTGCAATGATTAGGAATCCAGGTACTCCAGGCTTAAGAATTTTAAAAATGACTTTGGACAAAATATTTTCTTTTAGATATAGAAACTTGGACATTCATTCCAGGGCCCAGGAAAGATTACTGAGTATGTTTTTTTTTTTTTTTTTTTTTGGTCACTCTTTACCAATAGCATACCAAGTTAAGCAATGACTTTATATATGTCATCAAAAGGGATGTTCAGATTGGTTTCAATTCTTGTTGGTGAGCATTTGCTTCCTCTTCCTTTTCTGTTAAGCTTATGGCTTCCTAAAGGAAAATGCTCTTCTCATTCATACCTACTTCATAGTTTATGGTAATAATTTAGTGGTTATACAGGCAAGAATGCCTCTTAAAAAAAGACATCTCACACATTTCAGCCTTATGTTCATCGTTTATGAGTGAGCATATCTAGCTATCATCTTATTATTTAGTACTAGTAATATTATGCTAATAGCTTTATACACAAAATACTCTTTTATACATAGATCTATACAAACAGCACACTCAAAAATTAATGCCACACATACATAGCCTATGGAGCTCTGTCAAGTAGTATTTCCACTGAAGCCCAGAGACAAAAGCTATTTGTTCAAAGTCACTTCTCTAAGTAGTAACTGATCAGATTAGAACCCAGTTTCATCAAACTGCATGCTGTCCTTGTGATAGCCTATTCTTCTTGTCAATCTCTTCTCCTATGATGTGTTCTTAGATCCCAATTGCTGACTGCCAGCAGGATTGAGGGAGATGGTGACTTTGACCCAAAGTTCCTGACTTCTTCAGCCTGGGAAATTTGCTTCTGGGTTTGTGCTCACTTAGCTGAAAGGAACCATTGCTTTGTTTTGTATTAGATTCCAATTTTAACACCAGCCACCAGCATTTGCTGCATCAGAACATTAATAGATAGAATGAAGGCACCCCTTAATCTGGTGTTGTATGTCTTTAATGTCTTTAGATCATCCACCTATAGTTGTTGTGGGTACATAATTGATTCAGGTCCCCAAAAGCGAGCACTTTCATATTAACTGCATGTTAGAAAGAAGCAATAAAATCACAGCTAGAGCCATATCTCATTAGGGGCTCATGTATTTCTCAAGGCAAAACTCACTGGATCCTTAGTGTTGAATTTGTTTATCATTCTCTGAAGTCAATGAAAAATGGTTTCTTACACACATGATTACAGGACCTTCTGGAGGCAGAGGGAGTTACAATCTACTGCTTTCATCATCGTGAGCACAAAAATGGTACTCAAGAAAAATATATCGGCTGTCCTTGTTGTTTATATTTGAGTTTCTCTGTGATGCTCTTGAAAACAGAAACGTGTTAGTGTAATGAAAGGTCATAGGCCTCTGTGCAGGCCACTGGCTACTAAAGAGCACCTCTGTCCAGAGGACCAACACATGGCCTCGCTGTGGACTTCCAGCTTACTTAACAAGGCAATTTTTAATATAGACAGAGGAAACAAATAGAAAACATTCTCCTCTCCTTCTTTCTGGCAGTAACCTTGGTCAACCTTTGAAGTTGACTCAGGTGCAGGATTAGGATGAGACCAACAGTTTCTCTGCCTCTTTGTTCCCACAACCAGACAAATAGAAGGTAGCATGGAAGGAATCAGCACTGGGGAACTCAGTAGACATCAGTCTGCCAGAAACCAAGCCTTCAACCCAAATCGCAGATCTGCTTTGGTGAAAGAATCATTGTCACTGTGAGGTTCCTCTTCAGAGGAGGTCTCTGGACATGCTCAATGATTCCCAAAGACTCTTCTGCTTGAGAGACTGAAAATACAAACCCACAATAGACAAACCTTATAAAAACAGAATTCAGGCTCACGGTTTGCAGCAACCAGCTCAGAAGACCACCCATGGTCTATAGAAATTGGCTATTGATAAGTTAGACTTGTAAGAAAGACTACTCTCTCTCATAATAATCTAGAAAGCCTGACAATAACCCCTATAAAAAGGGGCTTAAAATGATCAGGACTAGGCTAATACCTGACAGCTTTCCTAAGTTTTGTTTCTGCTTCCAGTCTAGGAAGAAACTAGAGAAAGCCAAATATATACCCCAAACTATCTCCCTTCTGGTACACCTGCCTACAGTTTATCCAAGCCAACAGCTTCACTCAGTCACACGTGAAGACTTTTCTTTTTCTACTATGAAGCGTTTTCAATCCTCTGCCTGCCTTGAGTCTCTGCCAAAACACAGGCGATGGTTGCTGACTCCCTTGCTGTAGAGAACTTTGAATAAGTTGTCTGTTTTCATCTGGCTAGTCTCCACTTAGTTCCACTTGCTCCACTGTTTTTTTTGCCCATCGTGTGGCATGGAGGTGATGCATGTGGATTTAAGAAACATGCTAACTTGTGTTTGAACACAGAATCAGCACCTATGTGGCCTCTGGGGAGCTACTTAGCCCTCTGTGCCTCAGTTTCCTCATATGTAAAATGGGCACAACTGATTTACCACATAAAGTAGATGTGAGAGTTAATGACTTGATATTGATATACCCAGTATCCCCATTGAATATTGTATTATCTGGCGTGTTTATCTGGCTTTTACAAGCCCTACTCTAATGAAGTTCATTGACCCATTTCCCCTTCCTGTGACCTGCATCTTCTGCTATACATATTCTTGAAATATAAGTCCTAACTGGGAGAAGCAGCGCTTGGTACTTGACATTTATTCACAAATTAACTTGAATTAGTACATGAGATTTCTTTGCCTATGAAGATTCCCACAGATTTAACATCAAAACGCTTGAGAGAGGCTATCTATCAATGGTTGACAGATATCTTATATGTGTGATGAGGTGTGTGACAATTGAATGGGCAACAGGGAACATGCCAGACATAGGATGGACCCTGAAGGAGCTATTTAGTGTGGCAGGAGGACACTGAATCCCTTCCCATTTGTATGCCGTTGTGAGAGGGTGCATAAGCCTGGGGGACACAGCGCCCTAAAACCCATCTTTCTCATTCTCCAGTGTTTTCATAGTGGATGTAGTCTGGGGAGCCTTGTATGTTTTAATTATTGTGGAGGTAGACATACCCTCTTCCCCAGGAGGATCCAGCTCCCTGCTCAGCTTTTCTATTTCTATTCATCAGGAAATTATCTGATGAATCTATCACTGGTGCCATTGGCCCATTTGGATGGAGAGAATCACCCTCTCCCTTCCTGCTGCTCTGCCACTTTCTGTTCAGCCAGGAGTCAGGCCTTTACACTGCAGGAGCTAAAATAACCCCTCTGCTCCGTCAAAAGGCAAGCCCTGCTTAGATGGTTTGCTGGAAAATAGGCTAGCTGTGACATTGCTCTTGATGACTATTATGAACAGCCCCCATGGCAAATAGTTCCTGAGAGGATCTTCATTTTGGAGCCTTGAGCCCAGGACTGTGCACAAGAGATAAGGATAATGTGAGTGTTGAAAGCCAGGAGCGTGCTGTCCTTTGTCTCTCATTAAATTGAATCTGTTCCTTGGGTTTTTTGGTTTCAGGGTAGATGTACGATGCTGTGTGTGTGACACACACGCTTCCAGCCTGTGATGAAACAACCTGGACTGTGACACAGAATTAGAACTTCACCTTGAAGTCCCTCTTCACTCAGCTAAGGAAGGCTGCCTCTAGCAATCCATGTTGCAAGGTTCTTAATACCAGCTCAAAACCCAGACACTGGGATAAGAGGAATTACTAGCTGCCTCAAGGGTTCTTTTTGTGGAAAGAGTTGGGACATAAATAATTTTTTTTTAAATCAAGGGAACTAGAGAAGTCCATTTCTACCTTCACCTCCACTAAAATAAAATATGCTTCCCCAACTTTGCTATATGTGGCAGACTTTTCTGAGCACCCGAGGGAAAAGAAATAAAAATCTAGAAAGGATTCCCTTATTTAGCCTGGCTTATTTTCTTACTTTCTGCTTCAAGTAGCCAAGTCATTTACTTTGAAAGCTTCTGTAACTGAACATGTGTATTTGCTGAGCTATATCAAATGTGTTCTATTATGCCGCAGCCTTGTTCAATGATGGACTCTGCACATAGTTCTAATGCCTGGTGGTACAATTTCTAACTGGAAGGTGTTTTCAATGCAAGCTGAGTAAAAGCAGTGGCAATAATGCTTAGGAATAAAAAAATAATCTCTTAAGAGTTGGAATTCCACAGTTTTCTGCTTACCTCCAGCAGCCATGTATCAGGGGCCCAGGTACACAGTGTGTCCTGAACCTTGCTTTTGCCATCTGTAACAGAAGGGTTGAAATACCTGTGCTATTTTTCTTGCTGCTACTGTAGTGAGTGAAATAGTAATGGCTGAATAAATTTCCAAAGTAGCATAGAGAGAGAGGGTCTTGGTTCTTTGGGAGCCATTGAGATTCTCCATAGGACAATCAAGGAAAGATTCAACCTCCCCCTGCTCCATTTAAGACCCAGGGAAAAATCTAAATGCTGGTCCATAATGGTGACAAAGACTGTACTAAATCCTCTGACCTGTATTCTTTCTCTTGGTACTTACTGAGAGCCCAGAGGAGAGGCTCTGTTGCTTTTTATTTTCATAGATGAGAAAATAAGTCTTACAGAGGATAAAGAACTTACTTGAAATCTTGTAGCTACTCTGTAATCTGTGATCTGTACCCTTAACCAGTTCATCATTGATTCTCAAGAACTACTTTAGGGCTGACTCCCAGAAATCTAAAGTGAGGGCCAGAAGCCAGCATTTTATAAAGCATCTGAATGATTCTGTTATGAGTGAGCATCAGACCATCGGGAAGCATTGCACTAAATTACTTCTACCTTCTGGATGCTATTTATATATATATTACACACACACACACACACACACACACACACTACTATTCCACTTCTTTCTTCAAAGTGTTTGGAGAAACCTAAACAAAGGCTACCACTCAAACAGAAAGGTTAAGAAAATTTACAAATAAAAATCAAAACTAGGAAGGAGAACCTAGAGCCCAAGAGGAAAACATGCTTCCTTCCAGTTCATAAGACAAAGTGGGGTACACAGGGCAGTGGTTCATGGTCAGCGTGATGACCTCCTTCCCAACAACTTGTCTTACCTTCAGTCATATCTCTGTGTTTTGCCCACACCACTGTTTCCAAGTGATCCAATCTTAATACCAAACTATTGCTCAGATGTTTTCTATTTTATAGAATGTTCTAGACTGGAAATTTGAGACCTAACTACACCATGAATTTTCTAGGCTACTTTCTTTGGAGAGGCAGTGTACACTAGGAGACTCTGGTGATAGATGGTGGATGGAAGCAGGAGGGCAGATAGAGAGATTTAACCATAAACCTTTGGGGTCAGGCATGGAAAGGAATGAAGCTCAGCGAGACAGGTGTACTGTGTAGTCTTCACTTGCTCTTGTTGCTCCATTATCTCCCTTATCTCTCCTTATCTCCCTTTCTGGCCAGGAGGTTGAACTCTGTGGACTGAAGTATCCAGGGTCTCCTGTCCTTTCACTTCCTCTTGAGTTTGGCCCATAGGAGACGGTGGCAGATCAGAGACAAGGAGGAAGAGGGGTATTTATAGTCTGTTTAACTCCCCTACTTGGCAAAATGGTGCTTGGTGCATTTCTCTACTAAAGGTCACAACCTCTGCCAGGTAACCCCTTTTTTCTTTATTCTTGGTATTTTCTGGCGACCATTCCCTTTCTTTGCCTCTCCATGTCTGAGGGTGATCCTGGCTGCTATCCTGCTCTTATTGCTTGTGCTTTGGAGGGCTCTGCTTTTCTCTTTCTGTTCATAATCCTCCTGAATCCTGAAGGGTCCTTGGGAGACAAGGTCCCATGCCACTTGGACTAACATGCATGGCTGCCTTCTAAATCAGGCTGCAAATATTAGGGACCCCAAAATCTTCTGCTCAAATGTCTTTAAGCCTACTTGCAGGTGCATGGGTCAATCATGCACCCATAGTATTTTTAGCCATAGTTTTAAGGGGTGGTGCTATGGTTTGGGGCTGGCACATCCCCCAAATTGAGCTGAAAGGATGGCAATGCAGTGAAGTTCCGAGGTGGCTTTTAGGCAACGGATGGATCATGAGGGCACTGACATCATCAGTGGCTTTATCTTGTCATCTGTCATCAGCCCACCAAATGGATTACTGGAAGATAAGACTTAGTTGGAAGAAGTAGGTCGCTGGGCTGTGTCTTGGAAGGGTTGATCACATCCCCAGACCCTTCCTCTCCCATTCTCTGCTTCCTGGCTGCCATGAGCTGAGCAGCTTCCTCTGTTGCACCTTCATGCCATGATGCTCTGCCTCACCTCAGGCCCAAAACAATGGAGCTGTCTGACCCGGAACTGAGACCTCTGAAACCATGAGCCAAAATAAACTTGTCCTCCTCTAAGATGTTCTTATTAGGCATTTTGGTCATAGTGACAAAAAAACTAAGGTGATAAAAGCTAAGTTGCTTGTGGGGGTGGTGAACTAAGCGCTGACCTGTGGGCTGGGTTGTGCCGACTCAGGTATGTAGGACCACCTCAGGGGCAGTGCAGAGCTGGGGCGGGGGGGAGAAGTGAGCATGTGGCGCATGGCTGAAGGGCATGGAGGGACGAATTTCCTTGTGCTACAAATTAGTAGTAAAACTCCACGCCTGTAATCCCAGCACTTAGGGAAGCTGAGATAGGAGAATCGCGAGTTCAAAGCCAGCCTCAGCAACGGCGAGGCGCTAAGCAACTCAGTGAGACCCTGTCTCTACATAAAACACAAAATAGGGCTGGAGACGTGGCTCAGTGGTGGCGTACCCCTGAGTTCAATCCTTGGTACCAAAAAACAAAACAAAACAAAACAAAACAAAAAACTCCAAGGAGTACCAGAATTACAAAATCAAAGCCAGCTTCCAGGCTACTATCAAATGATATCTATTACGGTCGAAGGATGGAGTATATTTTATTTCACATTTTGTTCAATTTATAGGTTTTAAACATGTTGACATATGGTGGGTGGAACTCCTGGTACTCTTGCCCTGGGCACTATGAATGTTAGGGACAAGGCTGACATCTATCCCTGGGATTCTTCACAATGTTGTATTAGTTTCCCTTAACGGCACCCCACCTTTCTAATATTCCTGTGCTGGTTATAAAGTTGCTGACTCAGCTTCAGAACTCACTCTCCCATCTATTTCTCCATGATACAGGGGCCTGGTTCATATCTCTGCTAGGCCAACCAGCTCTGTGCTGGGTTCTCCATGCTAGAGGGAGACTGCAAGGCTGAAGAAAGGACTTCCCCCATTGTTTGCTTCTGTTTCACTGAGCAACATGGCAGCTTCACTTTTCACTCTGACAGTGGCATTTTGTTCCAGCAGCAGCAGCAGCAGCAGCAGCAGCAGCAGCAGCAGCAGCAGCAACTGAATCCTTTTTGTTCAATTTGCTGTTTGTTTTTAAAACTTACAGAATCAGTCTCCTTATGCCCCCTTCAGAGCCATCAGCACCAGCCAGTGGAGCCTTTTCCTCAGAGGTCTATTCTTATCGTTTGTATATTTTAATCATGCCTACGGTTGCCCATAAGATCTCCAGCCCATGATGCTTTCTGCAGCTCATCCACCCTGTATGATTATTTAGTATTCTCCTTCTGCCCTTCCAATAACACAGCACATGCTTACATTGAATTGTCTCTGTTAAAATAACTGGTGTGTTTTCTAACCCTACTTGCACCCATCATCAAACTCTGTACAATGACCCTGCTTGCTTATAACTTTTGTTATCTGCTGGCACCCTGAATGATACTCTGTGCCAAGAATCAAACCAGGGATCCTGTTTCTGGGGTCACAACTAGGCCAACCTATAAGCTCTAGTATTGCCAGCCATAAGACTGACATAATATTTAATTGGCAGATTAGGCTTCCTTATATTCTGCTCAGTGAGGAACACTTCATAGAGAGAAGGAATATGGGTTTCCAGATCCGATGCCATTTCAAAACAGACTAGAGGCATTAGCAGGTACAGTGTTTATGTGGCCGTGTTTAAAATTTTTTTTTCAAACTGTGTCTGTGGAATTTACATAAGGTACTATTAATATGGATCACTCTGATAAGACTCAAAAAGCTTTCTTGAGGGACCCCTCCATTTTCAATGCTGGCAAAATGCATCAGTGCTACCACAAATGACAGGATATTCCCATTAGAACGTGGCTACTTATTACACAGATTTGCTTATGCTGTGGGTGTGGTGTGAGGTCAAAAATGAAGGCCAGTATCATGTGCTGCCTTAACATTTGATAAAATTGAGGGGGCCTCTATCAGCCTAATCGTTAGGCCATTCTTATCCTTACCCTGCTCCTGTGGGGAAGGCCCCCTAAAAAACTCCTATATTAAAGGGACCTGAGGGTCCTGCTCACCCCTCAATAGGATGGGTGATGCACAAGATTACTCAATTCAGTCATAGCACCCCAGGGAACCCTGGAGCATGTTACCCTTTTGATTCTACAAAACCTACATCCCCTGACCTACAGCTGTTAACTCTCTTCCCAAGGACAATTGCTGCCTGGTTCTAAATATTTAGCTGTGTCCATCTTCCCCAGGCTGTGATTTAAAATTTCCAACTACCATTAACTTCATTTATCTAATATGGGTGTCCTAGGCCATTGCCACAACTCCAGGGCAGGGGAATCTCCCTCTCCAATGGAGTGCAGAGTGGTGATTTTTAAAACGGTAGGTTAAACGGGATCTCTTCAAACATATACTATGGCTGATTTCATGGGATTTAGATTGCAGAAAATATTTTTTCTCTTCTTGAAAAGTGTTCAAGGAGTTCTATGCTATAAACTAATTAATTCATTATTTTTGCATATATAGACAGATTTATTTTAACATTATCCTGTTTATAAAGGATATTCTTAAAGGTCTCTTCAAGTGGTAAGTATTTTATGTCATGACTGATCCTACTAGGGGAATGAATTAAGCTAGCCTCCTCTTTATGTCCATCAATTCTTTCAGACCATAATGGGGTATCAGGATGACCTCTTGATTTCCTTTTTGTAAAAAATATCATCATGGCCTGAAGTTACCATTCTAAAAATGAATATGTTCTTCCCTTCTCCAGGGTAGGATTTTACTTGATATCTGATAAGTGTATGTGTGTGTGTGTGTGTGTGTGGGGGGGTGTACTGGGGAGAGATAGGCAGAGAATCACAGATAAATAAGGAGAAAGAAATTGAGTTGAATCATCATAAAATCTCTTATTCAGAGAAAGAAGATTCTCTGTTTCCCAAAACTAACCTAACTCTGTGTCTTTCGCCTTATCCCCCCCACCCAAACTTACTTGACGAATTTCTCTTTTGCTCCATGCCCTGGGACCCCGGCAACAAAAAAGTCGGTCTCACAACTTTAAAAGAAACTCTCTGAGTTACCTGAGACCATTGTGCTATTTTTTACCTGTCCTTTTACTCTAAACTTCTTAAAAGTGTTTCTATCCTTGGTGCCTGAGATTCCTTCTCACACTTACTTCTAACCTCTACAAATCTGGCTTCTGCCTTCTATTTTACCAAGAGTGCTCCCTAAGAGTCAGATACAATCACCTTTTATTTTTCTAGTCTTGATCTTTTCTGACCACTCTAAAACATTTGATCTTGTGGTCTACCTTCTTCTATTCAAAATACTATGTGACATGGGAGTATCTTGACTTTCTTCCTATTACTAGATTGACCTTTCTTGGTTTCTTTCATTGCTGATTGATCTTTAAAATTTCCAAGATTGTACAGTTATTCTTTTTTCTTTGTACTCTTTTTTCCAGTGATCTCAATCACTTTCATAAGTTCAAATATTATCAATATTATCGGCCAGTGGCTTCTAAATATCTTTCTGTATGCCCCTGCTTGCTCCTGGATCCCAGTTCTCCAATACTTGCTATGCATTTTTTCTTTTCCTTCTCTGGAAAGCCTATTAGCATCTCAAATTCAATATACTTTGACCCTAATTTATTGTGTCCCCCGAACAATCTCCCTCTCTTGGTATAGTCTTAGTCCCATTATCTCTGATTCTCTTTCTCCTTCATTCTGGGAATAAGATAAACCAGATAGAGTTTCAACTGATGAAGAAACTATGATAATGTTTAGGTAGTACCATTATAAAAAATTAATGACCTATGGTAGGAATGTAAAAACTGGCAATGAATTTTTCTGTCACCCTATGATGATTAATGAAAGTTTATACCATAAGATTTTATTCTGTTTTTTTAAAAATGAATAGTCTCCAAATATTTAGCACTATGTTCCTCTCCTTGTTCCTTAAAAATATTCTTTATTAAAAGACAAAATAAAGTCTGTTTTATCAACATTTATAGGTAAAATAATAAGTGACAACCTAAAATCAAAACACGTCTCTATATTTAATCCCATACTGTAAATTATGCTTTCCATATTTAAATGCACTGTCTCTAATTAATTTCAGGTGTTTAAAGCCATATTATGGTAAGTTGTCATGGTTTCAAACAAGTGAGGATAATTTAGCCATCTGCACTATTTCTTCTCAGTTACGAACCCAGCATTTTGAAATAAGATGGATTTAAATGTGCAGAGACAGCATTCAAAGAAAGAACAAAGCCAGAAATGCTAAGTTCATGAAAATTCCCGTCAACCCAAGTCTCCCACTGATATTTGGAGGGTGTCTTCTTAAGGGTGGCTGCTCTCCCTTTCTCTTTTATTTTGACTGATCTGATTCAAAAATGATAGCTCTATCTTTAATTTTTTTGCCTCTGTATCATTGTGGCATCTAATCTCCAAATGATATACCAAGATAGCTTAGAAAGCTCCCGGATCTCTAAGGAGTAAACTAGCTTTCTGTTTGAAATACAAAGACAGGATGCTTAAAGCAGACATGCTGTTCATAAACAGGCAAGGATCAACATTTAACATGTGCTGAGATGGAGCTCAGAGTTGGCTGTATCCTTTTCAGATATTAACACTGCAGTGACTAGAGCAAGGCAGCGATGTTATTTAACTAATGTGGTGTTTTTATGACATTAGCTGGTATAAATCCAGAAAAATTGATCACAGTGGAGAGGGCCATCTTCCTTTACTTGTGACTTCCATTTATACATTTAGGATTCCAACTGTGCAAATAAAAGTGTTGTTTTGGTAATAGCTTGTTGAGAGAACTCCATGTTTCCCCCGAATGTACTTGCAAAAGATTAATGAGTTCTACATATATGCCAAGTCAATCTGTTCCTCCCTGTCAATCACCATCCCATGAACAAGCATCGCTATCTCTGTTGATGTTTTCAAACAGATGTGTGGCTTAAATTTTAATTAAATCATTGGAACAAATGACTAAAGACTTTCCAAATTTGTGGCTAAGGAGTTTTACAGTATCAACTAGATGCTATTGAGAAGACTTTGTTCATTTGACCACTTCTCAACTTCCCTGGTAACAGAGAAATCAAGACATTGCTTGTTTTCGAAGAAATTGAATAACTTTCACTGCATTGGTTATTGGGCAAATTCAGAATACTTAAGACTCACAGTGTTGTGTATTTTCATTTAAGGCTTTTGGAACACCCTGTTAAACCTCTGCTTACCTGCTTTCCTATTAATAAGACCTTAGTACCTCAAGATGGGATGGAGCAAAATATTGTGCTGGGTACCTCCTATGAACACTGTTTCTGACTGGTCTTGGGGCTACTGATAACGATTATCATGGTTGATTCCTCAATTTTTTTGAGGCTATTGTGAATGAGATAGTTTTCTTAATTTCTCTTTCAAATGATTCATCACTGCTGTATGGGAATGCAATTGATTTATGGGTGTTAATTTTACATTCTGCTACTTTGCTGAATTCATTTATGAATTCCAGAAGTTTTCTAGTGGAGTCTTTTGGGTCTTTTAATTGTATAATCATGTCATCAGCAAACAGGGATAGTTTGAGTTCTTTTCCTATTCGTATACCTTTAATTGCTTTCTTCTGTCTAATTGCTCTGGCTAGAGTTTTCAGGACTATGTTGAATAGAAGTGGTAGAATCTTGTTCTAAAACTGATGCATTTCTAATTAAACAATGGCTAAAAGAACTTTAGTAGAGGTGATTAATTCTGACTCAACTTGTAAAAGTGAGAAACTGAACTTGGGGACTTAAGCATCAGCCTCTTACTCCTGTGGGATTCAAATGTAAGGACATCTGGATTCTAAGAGTGTGCCTTGCCTAGGGCCCTAGGACAGGGCAGAGCTGGCTCAGTGTGGGCGATTTGGACATGGCTGATGTTGGTGTTGAGTATGAGTGACTGAGAACAAGTGGAGTCAGGATCTGCAGCATGTGGTCAGATATCAGGGGATGGCAACATTATTTTTCTTTCCCCAGGACTGTTTGTCCTATGAATAATTTAGTAACCACTTATATTACTTTCACAAAGATGCTACAAGAACTTAGTCAAGTTATTCTTATTTGTTTTAGAGAGTGGTTGTTAAACTATGGTTAAAGTCACCTTGGGGACATTGTAAACATGTAGATTCCCAGAATCTAACCCAGTAAGTCCAGAGTAAAATAAAATGTCTGATGCACATGGTCCTTGGAGACTGTGATTTAAAGGAGCCTCAGTTCGGACTGATAAGATGCATGACCCTCAGTGGATGTCATTTCAAACTCATTTACTTAGAAGATGTGCTTAGCTTATTTTTGTAGATCTGATGTTGAAATTGGGCTTAGCTTGCTGATACTGTATAGGGCAAGAGCCCACACAGAGAGATAGCCATGATTTTCTGTGCTAATATCAGCAGAAAACTACCACTTGACCATCATCTTAATTAGCTATTTTGCATTATAAGTACTGTAAGCAGTCACCAGCTGCAGGTGTAGGTCCACCCTCTGGTGTCTCCTATGTAATTTGAAGACATGACATTAAAAAGACCATTCTGTTCTGCACCTGGGATAAAAGAACAGTACCGATTCAACACTGAAAATAGTTTTTAAAAAGAGTTAATGAATAGCATGCTGCATTGGTCGCTACAGAAACCTTTCCTCTATCAATACACCCAGCCCATCTCAGCCCTCGGTGTTTCCAAACAACTTTGTAAGTAACCAGGCATCAGTATGCTATAGTTGTATGTAATAGCCTCCTTCCTCTCTGCCCTCGCCTCTGGGGTTCTCAATCTGCAGAGTAGAGCGGACATTCACACAAAGAAAGTGTCCTCCTGGATCGTATGTGTGTATTTATTTATGTGTCTGGGGAGGGGGAAATTATCAGGGAAAGACAACAAAAATCCCTATAATTTTCCATCTAGACATCAGAACACTTGTAGAAATTATTTGGCTTTTGCAAGTCTTTGGCATTCTCTCGAGAATGGAGTATAGTTCTGAATTACTAGATAAGACACAATTTGGAGTCTGTTCAAAGCCAGTGATGGGAAGTATGGCATTTTAGCAAGCTAAGTACTTTGAAGTAAAGGGCACTGGAAGGCCTCTGAAGCAGCCTTGGAAACAAGGTCTCTTTGACATTCTTCTGCCCTCTTGTCTCTTGTCCTTCATTCTCAACAGAAGTGAGTCAAAGAAACCAGAATTCCTCTTCACCAAGGTGGGTCATAGAAACTAGAACCCATTTTCCTCAAAGCAAGCCAGAAAGCCTAAAAATATTACTCTTTCAGTGTCAAAGCTGGACATAAAGACATGCTCTGACCTACTTTGTCTGACAGTAGATCCTAAGACCTTCATCCCAGAAGGATCCGTGCCCTATACTTGGGAGGAAGGAATGTCAGACAGGGAGGCCTGTGGCAGATACATGGGCCTTGCCGAGTTTCCCCCCTTCAGTCTGGCTCCATTAATTCGTCTCCTTTCGTCCCCTCAGATTTCTGCATGGCTGTCCATTCTTCATCAAATCTAAGCATGAAAAGAGACCATTTCCCCTGGGTCTTTGAGTCTTCATTCCAAAAGCTTCCATGTCCCATCAAACTTTGACTAAATAAATTTGGTATGCTTTCTTGTGTTAATTTGCCATTTGTCAAAGAAGTGCCAGCTAAGACTTTTACGGGAAAAGGTGTCTTGCTTTTCTGCCCCCTCTGCCATCTTTGTCCTGGGATTGTTCAGTGTTCACATTAGGGTAGGGATTTCATTTACCTTAGGCATCCGCCTAGAGTCAGATGTGAAAGTGGCTAGAAGACGTATTTGTAAAAATAAGTGGTCTCCAAAATATGACTAGAAAATAGTTTACTAACCTTCAAGACTTCTGCATGTAAAACAGCATGGCAGTTGGTTAATAGTTTATGAATCAAGCCCTAATGTGGTAAGTCTGACAGAGTCTCTATCCATTAAAAGGATACCCCAGGATCCCTCTACAGACACCTTTAAATGTTATAGAAATACATGAAATATCTGCTAAAAATTGCTCATCAGTAGTATTAGACTCTGCCTAGAAGAGTGACATGGACTAAATTTCCTATAATGCTAATTTACATTACCATTAATGAGCATACAAATTTAAATCATAGAGGAGGAAGTGCTATTGTACATCTAGCTTATTTCTGTCCCACTCAAGCTGATAGGACATTCTCCAGACAATTGTAATTATGGGTAATTTGTAAAAATAATAAGAGCTTCTTTTTGTTAGATGAAATAAAAATCAATTCTTCATTCAATTACCATCCTTGGCTGCGCTATGATAGCTACTCTTGGGTAACTACTAATGTCAAAATAAAACTACTACTACTAATAATGATGACGTTGATGATGATGATAAAGTTTTTGAGGACAAAAATCGTTCTTTTAAGATTAAAAAAAATACTCTTTATGTCCTTCTCATACCAATGAGTCATGAATGAACTATCTGTGTCCTTATTTTACATATTTCGTGATAAAGAATCCTAAATAAATATTGTGGTGTACAAAAGCACAACTCTCTTCAGTAGTGTGAATGCCATCCTGACTATCCTGATCCTGTAAACAGAAAAGGATACAGCCCCAGTGTGCACAGTAGACAGACTCCTGAGTGCAGATCCTGCCTTGGGATTTCTTACCCTCAAAGTCTGCTGCTCATTTGGGGGTGGGGAGCAGTGCAGATTAGCATAGGAATGTCTTAAGCTCAAAAATTAGTTCTCAAAACTTAAGATCTCCTTTTTATGCAGATATTATTTGTTCTACAGGATGCCCTCTGCAACAACATGGTCAATGTCAAGTAGCTACAAGCAGGACAGTGAGGAGGGCCAAGAGTGCCTCCCTAGGATAGCTCTTCTGAGGCTTCACCCTTGCCTTCTTCACTCTCCAGGCAATCTGGGTCTTTTGTTCTTTATATCTTCCAAATTACCATCATCTGCTCCCAGAAAGCTTGGAGAATTCTCTTATTTCTTCCTGGTGCATTTGCTTTGGAAATTAGGAAAACGGGGATATATCTGGATTGTGGAAATGCAGGCTTTTGTGAATCAAAATCAGATCTGATGACCTGGTTTGGTTAAACATGTTTCACAATGAACTTGACATCTGAAAGCCTGGGCTGTTGTGACAGCATCCACTTAGGAAATGTGATCATGGGTGAGTTAGTTCTCTGAGGACTGAATGACATAATAACCTCTCAGAGCTAAATGAAAAAGCTCTGTTTAAATGTCAATAGGTCAATCCGTCTCCTTCTCTGCAATGATAGCTTTCCTTGAGCAAGAGTTGCAGAGACAAGTCAAAGAAGTGATGGTCACTTAGGACTGTTTCTAGGGACTCCTTTATGTAAACTTAGCCCTGTTCATGAAACTTCTCTTGAGGGTGTCAAACCCCCAGAGAAGAAAAGCTAGGTAAGCAACAGGACTCTCCTTCTCTAAAGAATATTGTCATTCATTGGAGGTAATGACTGGTTCTCAATCACTGTTAGAGACTCTTGAATGTTAGCCAGAATATCTTCTGGGGTTCCAGCTGCATAAGAAGTTAAAGACTTCTAACAGAAATATGAGCATGATTTAGAAGGAGTATTGGAGTGATCTGGAAGAGCTAATATATTCTATGCATTCTATGGTGCACACCATCTTAAAAGAAACATTAGGAATTAACACATTATTTTACCCTGTAGCCTGGTTAATTAAGAACAGGTCAGTTTCACAGCTTCAAAATAATGTAACATTATTTGAGCATCACCACTGTGGAATATAGCCAGCCAAGTGTTTTAGCCAAGTGTTTTCCTTTTATGTAAGTGTGTATGCAAAGAAATGCACCCCCCCCCCCACTCTTGCTTCTAATGAAACATAACATTTTGTTTGGCTAATTCAAAATAAAATGCCACAGATGATTTATAAACAACCATGGTACAAATTTAATACAATCTCCTGGGGTCCAAGGTAAGGACTAACTTTGCACAGATGACCAGAAGACCAGCTCCCAAGTGCCTATGTATCCTATAACTTCTAAAAAGTAGAAAGGCCGAATCTGTTTAGAAATTTAAATTTCTAAATTTAGGTCTCTTTAAATTTAAACTTCAAATTTAAAACTCTTTCATTTGCAAAATAGACATTGTTGGTAACTCCTGGGCCACAGCACGGGAGGCTCATGTCACTCCTGCAGGACACCACTGATATTACATGTAGACCATCAGTTCTGTGAAGACCGAGACAGTGCTGTGCCTGTTTTTACTATTGCATCCTTTGTGCTAGTGACAAATGTGTGTGATAACTATATAACTATATAAGTCAATTAGAGCTGACCAGAGATTTAATTAATGAATGAGGGCATGATGGACCCAGTGCACCTTCAAGGATCAACTTCTTCTTTAGACTCTGGCAAATGGCACTCTTAGTGACAGAGAACAAGGGAGTCTCCTATGCTGGTTTTGAAATGAGCTTACAAGGTTTTGCCAGCTTCCCAGCAACATGTAGTTAATTGTATCACACTCAAAATTTTGACTCAAGACTCTGGGTATATGGTAGCTTCTATCAAATTAATAAGAATGGAAATACAAGGGATGTGAGTGGTATGCTCAGAATAACTCATTCTCAGAAGTGATGTCAATGCATGTAGTTGACATATCTGAAATGTTTCTGGATATCCATTGAAAGAGAGGCATATAGGAAAGCCTAGAGTATTACTGAAGGACTTTCTAACCCCATAATTACATTAAGCTCAGGGACTAGAGGAACCTACCTAGCGCATATAGAAAGGAAAATTGGAAGTAAGAATCTGTTAGGATTTATCTCTAGGGTCATATTTGACTGCCAGCTCTTCTCTGATCCATCTCTCTAGAGGTAGACTCAGTTGATGGTTCACTAGTTTATTTTGCATGCGACCCTAGAATCAGCTCTTACTCTCAGAGGGGAGACTCAGAGAGTCCCAATTCTATAGTCTATGTCCTAAACTTAATCCTAGGGCTGACCTTGGTGTCACTGCCACCCAGAGAAGAAACACATTAAGTATGATGAATGCCAATCTCCTGGTTACTCAAGACAAATGTGATATTGATCGTTCAGAAATGTGTACCTTGTGGGATGTCACATGTTCTGTGAAAGGGAAGTTCTAAGATCCTGACTTTGGGGAATGCTGAATGTTATGTTTTTGCCTAGGAATTTTTCATATGTTCATGTAATACTTGCAATTCTGACTGGTATATCAATGACTGAGAAGTGATATGGTAGTGATCTATTTTGTCAGTCTGAGGCCAAAATTTGCTAATGTTAGTTGAAAGAAAGAATTTTTTAAAGAACCAAGCCAGAAAGTTCTACTGGCTTGTTACCAGGAAGATTTACTCTATACTGCATGTGTATTTTTGCAAACAGAATCATGTGTTGGGTGTGGACTCTTGGACCCCATCTTGGCCCCAGGAGAAAGATTGCTGGGATTGTTTATCAATGTTTTACATGGATGCAGGAAATGTGAGTCATACATTTTTATCATCCTTGCTCCAGATAAAAACGACCTCACTGAGATGCTGCCTACCACCTTGAGAGAGACTGATTGGACTGTGGCCATTTGTGTTCATTAACTGCAGTTAAGTGTGGACTTCATCGTCTACTTACCTTTCTCATTATCTAATAGTTAGAGAAGGATGTGATAAGTATGCAGAACTTCATTTTTTTTCAGGACATCTGTTTATTTGCTTAAGTAGCACAGAACCCTCAAGGCTACATGTCAATGAAAAATCATATAATACATTAAATATCCATCATGTAAACAAGTCAAAGAAGTTGTATAGATTTTGCATTTTAGGACCAGCAAATGAACAGATAAATACAAGTGCTTCCTGTTCTTTTACCTTTCTAGTTTTGCCTGTTCAGATAAGTTGCATGAAAGATCTGCAGCTCAAGGAAGTTAAGAGTTTAGAAACTGTAGATATTAATAGTGTTAACAGCTCCCTGAGAAAAATTAAAAATTCATATGAAGCACTTAGAATGGCACATGACACGAAGCAGAAAAGAAAAGTAGTTTAGCTGTTATTAACCTGAAAACTCAAGGCCCAGAATCTCAGCTCAGCTTGCCAGGACTGCCTTGGCAACTCTGCAGAACCCAGCCTAGGCCCTGACTCTTGCCATCTTCCATCAACTGGCTGACAGTTTTATTGAGACTTATAGGCTTTATTTTGAAATATGGCACTTGTAGTATCTCCTCCATAGCTCTTTTTCACCTGTTGTACTGGCTGGCTCTTCTTTTACCTTCCCTACCTCTTCTTTTAGTCTAGAGTAGATGCCTCTACATCTTCATCTCACTTCTGCTGCCCACAGTAGAGGAGACTTGGGTTTCCCCCCTAAGGGTCCAAGCTCTTGTTTCCAGGCACTTATTTCTTCCTGCTCAATGCTGACATGCTGTTGCCTCTAATTTGGTCACCTGAAATCTTCCCATACCTTCTTTAGCATTTTTAACAGGAACTTGCATTTCATGAGCTAGTGTTTGTTACCATAGCACAGTGACTCTTGTCAGGTCCTGATTTGAAACCATCCAGCTTGACTAAGTAGTTACTAATCTGTTTGGTTTCCATTTAAAGTCCCCCCTTTTTTCCCCATATGCTCATTACTGTGGTTTATATTCAGCTTCTGATGATAGCTAACCATTTTTTGTGAAGCCTAGAGCATAATAGGTATTAAAAGCTCAAGCCTTCTGATGCATCTGCTATTTGTTTTCCCTCCCTACTAATTAGCGGGTCTACATTCTCCTTTGTCTTGTTCCTAATGTATTTGTGAAATATTGTCTGGCTGCCCTTTGTTTCTCCCGCTAGTTGCGTCTCCTATTGTGCTTTGGCTTTCCGGGCTGCTGTTCCCATATTACACATGCCCTGTTCTCTTACCCTTGCCTTTAGCAGTGTGCCCTCATTTTCCCTTTGTATGTCATTTCATCCTGGCAGCTTAGAGCTCAGCGTGGGTTTTGCTCTCCATAGAATCACTAGCTGGGTGAAAGCTTGGGGACATGCGAAGCACTGGGAGAATAGGAATTTTTGGCTCGTTGGGGACTTAGTGATTAGCACAAAATTTAAAATATTCCAGTATTTTCTGGAAAAATCTACCTATTCCTGCCCAATAGCCCAGCCATCTTAGAGGTAGTGGGTCATGGTCTGGATATTTTCAGGAATTCAGTGGTATCCTTTGTTGACTTCAGTGAAGGTTGGACCAGGTGTCAAGCATGAAGGGATATTTCATTTAGCTCTTCTCGCCCTTTGGTATAACCATGAAAATTGGGGAAACTCCAGGTTTCTCCATAGATATTTAAGAAAAATGCTTACACGGTATTCTGGGGACAGTTGCATGTTGTCAGGTCATTCTAAAAAATGTAAAGTGAGCTCAATTCTTCCATGAAAGTCCATTGCCTGGCTTGGTGCACTGAAAGACTGAGGAGATCCAATTATGAAGAGGAAAAGAGAACACTGAAGTTGTTAATTGTGATGCTGATTTCTTCCACTGGTAATAAAGATGAGACACATGGTCAGCCATTGTCCTTCCCTGATGAAAACTTGTCACATGCAAAACCAGCCAGAATTTCCGGGGAAAGGACTTACTTTCACTGGACTATGGGCACATGTCTGGCACTTTCTGAAGTGAGATGGCCTAATTTCTCACCTGGGTCCCTCGTGTGTCTGCTGGTTTAACAGTAAACCAAAGTAAAGGCAATTGTAACCGGGTCCAACTTGCTGTTCTCATTAGTCTTTGATCCTGGGGCCAGCCTGTAGCCTGGCCTTTCTCTGAATCTAGGAGGTGGGTTTGATAAATGGAACATCCTGAAATTGTTCATCTATGAGGCAGCTTTCTTGAGGAGAATGGGACCTGACAAGAACATTTCAGGCATTCTTTAATTTTCAGCACTTTGCTTTCATGGGACACATCTGTCAGGACTATTTTTCTTTTCTTTTCTACTAGTAGGAAGTCAAACTAGCTGTTGACTTGTGAAGTTCTGAAGCTTCTATAATGTTATCCTAAGGGTAATAATACAGACATGTCTTACAAACCTTAATAGAACTGTCCAAACTCATGTCATGGGTCCTAAAATTCTGACTCATTTACTCTCTAAATTCTTCTGTCTTAGTCTACTGTAGTCTAATATTAGGCTTTACTATTTTGCATAGAAGATTTATGCAAAGTATTCAAATATTTGCATGTCCCTATTCTAATAGGACTTCCTGAGCCTGACCTGTTAAAACACAATTGTTTCCAGAGATCAGTTTAGGCTGTGCTTCATGAACACATTATAACATCCCCAAGTAGCCCCACAACTTGTTCAATTTTGATTCTGAAATTTACAAGCCTTATTTTGTTAAATTCTGTTCCTAGCTTGCTACTTGGCCAGCCACCTCTTTATCCCCCATATCCATGCCAGGGTGCCTTTGGATTGGTATTCATAACAAGCCTCAGATTATTTTGTCATATTATTTAAATTTTTTGATTGACTTTCTGGTATTCTGTTTCTACCTCTAAAACTTGGCTCTTATTTATTCTTTTCCTGTTTCTTTTTGGACTGAACTCCTGACCAGGTTTTATCCAATTGGAAAGCTCTGTTGGGTTCACCGCTAGTGCCTGGCTCCTGGACATGTGAGTCCATATCTACATGAATAAATTGAGTTTTAGATGGTTGACATCAGTCAATTTGTCTTCCTTCCTTTGGAGCCTAGGTCACTTACAGAATAGTCCTTAAAAGTGGCCCTGTCATTTTGGAGTAGGAAGTCATTTGTCTCTTACTGTTTTGTGGTGTGATGTATCTACTCTGATGTCCACCAGAAGAAAATATTTACAAGCAGATGTAAATATTATCCTCCTTCAGATTCTGCGCATCAGCACTTATTACTTAAGAATTTTACTGAGTGTCAAGTAGCGCTTTGCAGCCCAAGATAATGAGAGAACTTCTACTTCTACTGTGTTTGGGATTCTAAAATTATAATACTAAATAAAACCATCTCACTAGCCATAAGGAGACCAGAGTTTAGACAGGTTAAGCAACTTGACCACATCACGTAGTGGAATACCAAGAACACAAGATAACCTCATGCAGTCTGCTCTGTATTCCCTTTATCACTGCGGCAGATCTAGTTAGCTGCAAAGAAGGTAAACACACAACTGCATGGAGTTTAGGCTGAAGAAAGCGTGGTATTTGTCCTAGTGTCATTTGAAGTATACTGCAGGTCCCAGGAAAAGAACACTATTCTCACAACCTTTCAACAATCCCAATTAGATTAGAGAGAAAGATAAAGATGAAGAAGCTACAATGAAACAAAGCTTCACTTAGGGGTAATGGTAGAAACTGGGTTGGGTGTCCTTGATTAGAAGCCACCTGGTCTTAGTGACATGGAGTTGCCGCTCAGCCTTATGGGGATGTCCAGACAGCTGGGTGAGTTTCAAGTAGATGGTGGGCGGTTATGACATGGTTTGTCACCTTTTCAATGGAAATAAAATCCAACAGTGCCAGTGAGGCCATTGTGTTTATACAAGAAACTGGCAAACCCCAGGTGTGGGAGGCTGGAAAGCCGGAAAAGGAAATGCCATTTTATAAAGGATTTTCTAGCACATTAACCGCATAATTCCTCAGCAGGATTGCTAGCTTTTTGCAAAGTGCAAACCTCTCCCACATAATTGCCATAGTGGGATTGCTTTTGGGAACATTTCAGGGCTCTTGTCAAGAGCTATGGCAGCATCCCTGCATCCAATGAGACCACCTTCTGATCCCTCCTGTCTTTGACTAACTTTTTAATGCTACACATCAAAATCCCTTCCTAAAATGGGGCTAATTTCATGAGATAACCTGACATTAATTCTGGCGGACACCTTCAACACACTTAACTAAGGGATCCAGGCTTCCAGTGTAAAATATGGGTCTGGGTGTCAGCCCAAATTCCGGGAAGAGTCGCATGTCTCTGGGGTCAGGCTGCCTAAGTTTGGATGACGTTTGCCACCTCCTACTGTTAGGCCAGTTACTCCTCAGCCCAGATGCCTTGTATCTAAGCTCAATCTTCCAACCATAGTTGCCAAGTTAAGAATGCTTTTAATGACATTGTTTATCTATGCTGACAGTGATGATGAAGGGTCTAAATGAGCTAAATGGGAGAGTAAACTCTTCATAAATGTTAGATATAATTATGTTATGGACCTTGTTTTATGAGCAAAAAAAATTAATGAATTCACAATGGTTGTTCCCATGCATCTCTCTCAGGAGCTCTGACATTCAGCAATGAATGAGGATGACATGGAAGATCATGGGGTTCTCTCCAAGGGGGGAAATGCCAGCGGAGTGGGAGGCGGGTGAAGAGGTAACACAGCCTGTGAAGGCAGGCTTGCCCCATCACAGTGAGTGAATAAACCAGGCTGAGAGAGGTTTCTGAGATAAGCAGGGCATGGGAGGCTAGAAGGGACTTGTTTTCCTTCCAAACTCCAGTGGAGGCAAGGGCTGGGGGCAGAGGATACAAACCCAGCCAAGGTGACTTTTGCATTTTTAAAAAATGATGCTGAATATTTATTTTCTGCCTTCTTCTTTCTCCAGATATGGACATAATTTACACAGGACCCCCGAGGGTAATTAAGCCAGCAATTCCTTTGCCAGTAAAATGAGAAAAGCCAGCTCTCAGTAAATTCTGAATTCCACTACGGATGTTGCAGAAACAGAACTAAAACAGCTGCAGTTTATCTGGGCTGCCGAATCGACTATAATTTGCTGCTACCCTCACCCTTAGCACACAGCAATCAGTGTACGAAAAGTGTGGAATTTTAAGATGATGAATGTTTTATTTCTTAAAATAAACAGTAGCAATTTAGAAACACAGTTATGTATTTTACATTTATTTTTTATAGAGTAAAAGTATATTGGAAACTTCCTCAGTGTCAAAAATCCTCACATGCACTTGTCAAAAAATATCATGATGACAAGCTAATATAGAATTCAGATTTAAATAATAGACTTTTGAGATCTATTTCATGAAACTTCTGATTGTTTTGTTTGCCCTAACCAAACAATGCCTATTCCCTCCTTCTGGTTGGCTATTTTAAAACTGTCATATTTAACAGTCATGCATTCCAAAAGTGAGGACTAAACTAAAATGTGAGTATTTTTTAGTTACTGTTTATCCCCCAGCAGTCACCAAAGAGTTTCCTTGGTGGGAGTGACGTACCCAGTGTAATATCCACTTGCCCATCCTTTCTACATCTATAGCACACTCATAGATTCTCATCAGAGCTGGTTATTATTGCTGTCCTTTTTTAAAAAAACTAAGACCTGTAGATTTTAAGATGCATCATTTTTACATTGGTGATTTGAGCAAGAATACATGCTGCCAATTAAACTAGATCATCAGTGGTTAAGATGCTTCCTCATTTCAGAGATGTTCAATGAAGAGATAAATGTACATCTTGGCCTAGAAGGAAACTGGATAAATGACTACTCAAAGTTCAACTAGATTCTAAGTGCCTAAAACAAGAGGTATCCTTAGTTTTGTTTTGGACTCTAAATTATTCCAACTTAGCTTGTCTTGCATTGTGACCTTGAGGAGTCACAGATTCTCTCTGTGCAACATTTTTTTTTCTTTCTTTGTCTTGAGTGAAGTTAACAGTGATAATCATAGAGTACTAGGGAGGCACAGTGGGACATGGGACTACAACGGGTTCTTTGAATTCAAATGATCCTTTTGCTTCTTCAAGGTCATTTGATTTCTCTTACTGGCTAGAACCTTGTTCATTTTTTTTTCCAAATTATTAAATAAAAATGTTCAACTACTACATATTAACATTTGAAAATTATACAGTGGAAGAGTTTAGGTTCTCAGATGAATGACCTTTAGTGAAAGCAATTAAGATGGCAAATTATTTGACCTCAACAGAGGATTTTGGGAGATGTTGTCTGAATGTGACTAGATTTAGTACCTATCACAATTTTTCCATATCCTGAGTTCACACAGGTACTATATGCCAGGTTTATTACATACATTGATCCTGATGAACTTGGCACATGTATATAAAAGGGGATCTGGTGCCATAGTAGATAGAGTTCAGTTTGCCTGTAGATTTCTCTGAAAGTATTTCACTTGCTCAGTACCCTCTGTCCTTGGTAGTTCTTACTACACTTGGTGCATTTTTTTTTTTCTTTTGTATTTTCAGACCTCCTTTCAAGTCAAAAATGCCACAGGCAGAGCATTTGGGTTCTTGCTGCTATTATGCATTTACATAACCTGTTATATAATTCCTCATTTGTCATAAATGTTAATTAGCTATGCTTTGCAAGTCATCCAGAGGTTACCCCTGACTTTGCTGATGAGGAAATGGAAGGTGAGATTGATTTGGGAGCAACAATTTGAATCATGCCATATGGTGATCCAATAGCAGTTTTAGGAGTTGGCTTTTATGGTCTTCATTCTTTGGGTCTCCATTGAGCCCACAGATTACAGTCTCTAAATGTTTGTTTCCTTAGAAGGGAACCTAAAAGGCATCTGTTGCCACTGTCCCTCCCTCCGACTCTTGTCAATCATACCTGAGCCTCCCTGTGTGAATTCATGACCTCAGTCTCCTCTCTCGTAAGGTTCACCTTAGGCTCTGCTCTTGGCCAGAGCTCAGAGCAGTCACTCAGGAAGCTGTCCAGAAGGTGAGTTTCCAGGACTTGATCACATGTTCTGGTTCACATTTGTAACTTCATGGGCTAATTTTCTTTTAAATTCCTGATGAGCAGAGACCATGACTGTTATTTTTATTCTCTGCCTCATCTCAATTGTGTGGCACCTATAGATGCTTCTTAAAAATGATTAATTCTTATCAAAAGGAACATTTGATCCAGTGGCACCCTTGAGTAGGCCAGTTGCATACTGAACCTACTGAAAACAAACTCCAGGATTGGATCAGTGAAGACAACTAACTACAGTCTAGGGCCAATTCTTTCTGCAAACTTCTCCATCTTTATTATTCCAAAGTGAGATCCATCTCTCATTCTAGAGTACCTGAAATGGAAAACTTTTTATTTATATCATTCCCTGAGGATTAGAATAACATTTTCTAAAGCCCTCAGGAATTCTGTGTGCTTGGCAAGGAATATGAACGAACCTGTCAGGAATCAGGACCAGATGTCTCTAGGGTGTCAGTAGGGGATGGCCGGTGGAATGCTCTTGGCAGGGGAGGAAGTCTAGGCTTCACTCTTTGGAACTAATGTAGAATGTGTGGTGGGGCCTGTAGCAAAGTGGATTCTCAGAGTACATATATTTAAAATTTTAAAGTCTTAAAGAAAGTCAGCACTGTGTGCTTTAGAGATGTAGGACACCTCTTTTGGATTAATGACAAGATCATCTTGCCTCTTTGACTGTCATTTGAATTTTGGATTATGCGTGGGAAACTCTACTAAAAAAAATCTTAAAGCTTCAGAGTAAAGTGAAGTTTCTATATTATTCTTACTTTTGGTATTCATACTTTTTTTCTTTCTCATACTTCCTAGTGGACAAGGAAGGAAAATTTTATCTATTAGACAAAATTAGTTGTTGTTATGAATTGACCAAATTCATCTTCTTCTTTAAAAAACATTGGAATAGAAAATACAAAGAAAATCTCTTGATGCTAATGAGTTGATTATACCAGGTGAAAGGAAATGCTAGTTTTTCATCAAGTCAGACCTGGCAGGACCAGATGGAAGGATGATCTTCTTGTGACATCTCTTGCCCTTTGATTACTAGATTTGGTATGGTGATATGATTTCTTTAGCATATCAGCAAATTCATGAAGAAAACAAAAAACAAAATCTGCAGTGTTCTTTGCACTGTTCAGGTGAGTAGAATTCGGTCCAGGTTAATATTTAACTTCAGTCTTTACTGTATTGATTATTCTCATTTTGCATAACTCAGAGCAAGAAAGCAAAGAGTGAATAACCTGGATGACCTATGTATCTGCAGAAAATAATCCCCTTAACACCATTTTTGTGATGTTAGCTGAATCACTGAACCACAGAACCTTGACTTTAGGCAACAGGCAGCTTCTTGAAAAGGAGTAGGCTAACATCATCACAGGGGCACTTCTTTTAAGCCTGGGATGGAGGCCAGAGTGTTGATTTGACCACCCACTAAGACTAATAGCTGATCTTTCAATCTTCTAATACCAAAAGAAATTCAGAGGAGGAACTAAAGAGGCAACTGTGGTTTAACAGGAGCGGAGGAACGGCCAAAACAGCAAAACCCAAATGTCTTTAATTGATCCTGTTAAGAGTTCCCAGAGGTATCTAGGTTGGACTTCTTAGAATAATCAAGATCTTTTGTTAATGTGTACATTGATGGTTAGCAGAGAATCACATTTTTTCTATTGTGAAGGTATAAACATTTGACACATGGTACCATGCATTCGATTTTTGTTATTGTAGATGTTGTCAATATTCCAAATACTTATTGAGTTCCTACTATAGGATAGTGGCCAAGGAAGAGGCCTGTTGTTTGAACACAGAAACTTCTTAAATTGCTCGTTTCCTTTGTACTCCAGAGTAAACAGCTAGTCCATTTATGTATATATATATATATGTAAATAATCAGTAAGAAAAATGAAAGTAATTTCCAGATTCCCATGGTTCTTCAGGAATACACTGATTTTGACACCTGAACAATAATTCATTTCAACAGATAGCACCGACGGCCTTACATGTACAATCTCATGCTGGCCCCTTAGAAGAAAAAGGCATGGTTCTTGCATTCCAAAATCTTTTAATCAATTTGAACGAGTGCAAATTGTTACCTCCATAAAGAAACCAATAGCAGGCCTTTGTATGTATCTTGCTGTGTGCTGAGCTGCTTGAAGTGATTTACTTATATTTACTCATCTGGTTCTTACAACAACTAGTGAAGAAGGTAGCATTATTATTTGTATTTTATAGTTGAGGAAACTAAGGCACAGAGAATCTGAAATGGCTGATCCCAGGTCTCATGATGGGTCCCGCATGGACGCTCAGGAAGGCAGTGAAGAATCCTGTGTTGACATGTCCTGACACACTGCCTCCCTGGAAAGAGGCCCCACATGCTTCAAATGCCAGTTCACTATAGTGTCACAGTCTGTCCTTTTGCCTGATTTTTTCTCCTTTACAGTTTATTTTTAACAGTATCTATCTATCTATCTATCTATCTATCTATCTATCTATCTATCTATCTATCTTAAGGTAAAAGAGGCCATATGACTCTCTCCAGGTTACAACCCTTGCATTGCTGCCTATCCTGTGAAGAACCTAATTCAAACCCCCATGCAGGCCTCTAGGAACTCCACCTTCTCTGTCACCCACCTGCCCGAGCTCATCTGTCCTTGATCCCTTTTCTTTGCTGGCCTTTCTATTCTGGGAATATCACTGACTCCTTCTCCCTTCAAGCTTCTGCATTTGTTCTTCCCTCCATCTGGAAGGCTCTTACCCCAGGTCTTTGTATGGCAACCTTCTTTTATTATTCAGATCTCTGCTCAGATATCATCTCTTTGGACATAATCTCCTCACTGTCTGGCAGTCCCTTTCTCTTTATTTTCTTATGACGTAGTGCTATCAGATGGCTCATTATCCTTGTATTTCCTTATTTTTCTGTTACTGCTGTTAGACTACAAATCTCAAGAAAGCATGGGTTTTACCCATTTTGTTCACTCCTTATAGCCCCAGTGACAAGAACACAGCCTGGCACACTGTCAGTGCCAATAAGCATTTGATAAGCAAATGAATAAATGAACAAATTGGTTGCAATATCATCTAGGGAAGATAAATTTTTTGGGTAAAGCAAAAATAAATGCAAAAGATATTACTATTTTGTGCCCCCTCCACTCCCTTTATTTCACGCTTTTCAGGTATTGACATACTAAACAAGACCATATAAATAGCAGTAAGTATTGCTACAGTTTTAACTAGCTAGATAGTTTACAAGGAAATAGGAGTCACCGACATACTGACTCAAGTATGATTTTTCAGCAGTGAAAATGTCTAATCTTCATTTAGGATAAGAGCCCTTAGGGATTTGTGAATAAGAAGTGAGAATGAAAATAAACATCTAGAGGGCTCAACACACACACAAAAAAAACACAAAATAGGGCTGGGGATGTGGCTCAGTGATGGAGTGCTCCTGAGTTCAATCCCCAGTACCAAAAAGAAAAAAAAGAAAAAAGAATACATTCCAGATTCTCCCTTTGATCCAGTATTTCTAGTAGGAATCTATTCTACCTTTATTCCTAATAACATAAAACAATATATACTTAGGCATCCATGATCACATTTCTTATAATCCCAAATACTGGTAACAACCTGAATGTCTATCAATAAAAGATGAATTGTGATACAAAGAAAAATGAGTTTCAACTAAGAAGATCCAATAAATTAATATTAAAGGCAGCCATGGTTTAGACAGGGGTAATAGCCTTCCTAGGATAGTGGCAGGGTTAGTAATGTAAAGCCCAGTTAAGAATGGATAAGGGCAGAAGCCACACTCCCTCCTGGTCACTGTGTTAATGTTTTATCACTTGGCCAAAATATCTGACCAGAATATACAGGAAGAAAAGTTTATTTGTGGCTCAAAAGTTTAGTTCATGGTTAACCCACTCCATTCTGAGCCCTGGGACAGACAGAGCAGCAGGGCAGAAAGGTGTGGTGGAGGAGTAAGCCATGGATTAGGTCAGAGCTCCCATGATCTCATTATCTCACTGCTCTGAGCATGCCTGCATTGTCTATCACAGGGACAAGCTCATAACCAAACCCCAGCAGTCACATAGAAACGCCTTTGCACGTGCTAGACCTGGGTTGTACAAATCAAGTTCACTGGCATATTTGATGCAGTCACTGGTGTTCCCTTTAACCCAGCTCACTGCTATGCTGGCGGATAGGGAGACCGGAAACATGACCTACCTCTCTGATTCATTTAGGAGTTCATTCTCAGGACCTCAGGGATGTTTTCTGCAATGAGACTACAATGGTCACTGTTCCAGTTTTCCAAGAGGCACCAAAGCTGCAGTCATGGTTTTGGAGGATGTGTGGCTAATCTCAAAAGACTTCTTTGGCAAAGACTGCCAGTGGAATCTGAGATTATCCTTTAGAGTGAAGATTTTCATTCTGGGGCAACCTGGGAATTATTCTATAGTATTCTGTTGTGGTTCATTTGGGTTGCTATACAAATATGTCATAGTCTGGGTGACTTACCCCCAACATAACTCTATATCTCACATTTCTGGAGTTTCAAAGTGCAATATTCAGATACAAGCAGATTTGGTGTTTGCAGTAGGGGATGGGGGTGAGGGAGGTCATATTTCTGGTTCATAGATGGCCACCTTCTCACTATAATTATTCTTAGAGGAAGGAGCAGATAACTTATGTAGGTTCTCAAAGGGCACTAATCACATTCATGGAGACTCCACCTCATGGTTGAATCACTTTGTACAGACCCCACCTCCTAATGCCAACACAGTGGGGGTTATAATTTCAACATAAATATATTTGGGGGACACACAAACACTTTGTCTGCAGCAAATATCGTAAGCAAACATGAGAGAAACAGTCTTGCCTCACTCAAAGAAGACAGAGTGGTCCTTTCCACCTCTTGATTCTCTCAGATTCTTCCATATTATTTGTGAAAGTGAAATTAAGCATGCAAGCAAAACAGTAGGAAATAAAAGAGCCTCAAATCCATGAGTGTGTCTAATATTGAGGAACTAAATATATCACAGTAAAAGATAGCTCTAGATTCACCCAACCATATAGCCACCTCATGATTGAAGACATTTGATCTTTATATTTCATTAATTGAAAGTATGGCTCTGTTTCTATTAAGAAACTGGGGTGAGGGACGAATTGAGAAAATATAAGCAAGAAGACACAAACACAACCAATATCTCTAAATGACATTCCTCCCTGCATAATATTGGAAGCTTCTCTGAGTAATTCCTAATTGGAGCCCTGGTTCCGACAAATCTGACAGTACATTTAAGATGGTTTGGGCAGTTCAAGAGCATGCTGAGACTCTCTGATCTAGGTTGTTTGGCTTAAGGATTTGAGGAAGCAAATAGAAGCAGCTGCAGTAAGGATTTTCTGCAATTAGGTTCATGCAGATTCTGGAAGTTGCTTATTAGGTCTGTCGCTTTCAATCCATCTGGTATTTTCACGTTCAAGTTGTATTGCGGGTTGCTCAGTGGGGTCAGTGGCTTTTCTTTTACCTGCTAGACAGCGTTGTACAACTGTGAAGCTTATCTGCTGGAGGCAGGATGCACAATTTGGCTGCCTGTTACAAGGCACATGAATTTTGATTTGTCTGTGCGAGACACCACAGACACCTCCTAGGAGTTCCAGTTTGGACCAGTTTAAGACTTTGATATTATCCCCAAGTGGCTCTGGGCTTATTTGCTTTCCATTTTTACAAGGGTTCATTCTTCCCAAGCTTTAGGTAACACACAAAACCAAAGGTAAATGTTATGGAAAGCCAGTTTATCCATTTTATTTCATCACCTGACTGGTTTTGATACAGAAAGCTATAGACTGAATTAGATGCTGTCCCTAGAAAAGGCCTTAATGCCTTCAAACTTCTTCTAAATTTGAGGGCTCTCAATATTGAAGATCATTTCTGATCTCTTAGAATGTACTAAATTTTAGCACAAATTTCCCTTCCATCTTTCTCCCCTAAGTCCTATTTTATCATTTCAGCCTTAATTTAATGGAGGAAGGTTGAATTCAAAGACATTCAGAAGAATTCTATGTCTGTACTACCCATCCTCTTTCCCAAGATTTCTTCTCTTCTTTTCCCATTCTAGTTACTCAGTCAGCCATAAATTTCCATTGCAGGATTGAGGCTGCACTTACTGGCAATTCTGTATCTCTCCTTCCTCCCTATGACATGAGATCATGCTAAGGCATACAATGTCCTCTGGAAAATGCAATTATAAGAGCTTCCAAAAGCCAAGTGCCCTAGTAATTTGTGTATTTTTGCATTTATACATGACCACTGGGATTCTGAGAGTCATCTTATCCAAAGAGGCAGAGATGAGCCAGAGCTAGAGTTTATTGGTTTTCTTTTATGTCATCTCACTTACACCCAAGAGTTTAAATTTTCTAAAAGATCATGGCCAGGAGGCCCTGTTTTTTTTTCTTTAATAATATATTCTAGAATAGTGTCATGGCAAGGACAGGGATTGATTTAGGAAGACAAAACGGTTGCTGCTTCTTCTTCCTCTTCTCAACTGTGGAGGGGGGCTTATAAACACACCTTGTCTGGCCCATGCATTTCTCCAAATGGTTCTCATGCATGCCTTTTCATGGAGTGGGAGGAAAGAGGGGCAGAAGGGCAGAGAAAGTGATTCCTGTGAAGATGGTGACTCCCATGAAAAGTTGGTGCATATTTTACTTCTCATGATTGAGTTGATCCCTGTAGTATATCTGGATATTAGTGTTAGGTATGCTTAGATACTGCCTTTCACATTTTGACTAAGAGTGCTATAGAAGCACTCTTACTTTAATCAGGTTATTAAAATAAGCAAAAATATAGCTCACTTGAATGTTATATTAAGGTATTTGAAACTTGAGAGGAACAGTTGAAGTGAAGAAATGAAGTGTCCCTGGCCAATGCTCTCAAGTGAAAACCAAATGCTTCCAATCTTTATTGCCTGGTTTACAAAGCATATCCCTTGCCTGGAACTACACTTTGGACCCTGGCATTAATCTGTACAAGGCACAGACTGGTGTGGTGAGTGATCACTGTGCCCTGATGCACTCTCATAGTGGTAAAGATTCCAAAGGTTAAATTCCTTCAAGTTCTGGAGTCTCCTCTTTACCTTTGAGAGGAGATGATGGTTGTCTCTGGAATTTGAATTCCACTGAAGATTCCTAGTAGTCATTTTCATCATATTTGAGGAACATCAAAAATTGGACACTTTAGGGTCTTCACTCATTCCAAAGACAATTGATGGTAAATATCCAGGATGAGCTGGAATTATTTATCACCAGATACACACATGCACACATATGTGCACACCCAATAGGGGTATTCTGATTGTTTATTGAGAGTTGGGTAAAAGCAAAAATTCTAAGACTCAAAAATAAAGAAGTCATGATTTCTTACCAAAATGGACAATCTGAGGAAATCTTTCTGGCTTCACTCTTCTAGGAGGTACAATAATTGACTGAAAAGTAAAATATTTTTTAAAAAGTCAAAAACTGACTTCTATTTTTGGGTAGATAGAGTAGATGTACATTTTCCTATTCCCCTACTAGGTACAACTAAAATTCCTGAAAGTTATATAGAAAACAAACATGAAGAATCTGAAATGTGGAGGAAAGAAAACAAAGTAGTCAACCTGAGATCAGAGGATAACATGGTGATGAGTTCTCTGGTTTTCTCTTTGACTCATGTATTTCAGATCTGGAACTACAAAACTTCAGCAATCCATAAATGGTAATAACACATTAGAAAAAAAAAAGCACCCAATAAAGCCTGCCTACCAGGATGAAATACTATTGAATAATATCTGTACTATTCCATACAAGACCACTGAAAAAACCTATGAATTTAATCTAACCCATAGAGTCAAAGGCTGAGTGGGAACCTAGGATTGTATCCTCACAAAGCTGTCACAAGGTATACCAAAGCCCCAGAAAGATAATGTCAAACAGAGAACTGGAACCTTAATCCCCACTGACAGATAATGAGGTCCACTTGTCCCTATCCCACTTCCTCATGGTGTTAGTGGTCTCTGTGTTTATCAAGCCCCCCTTGTAGCAATGAGGTAGCCCTTCTTCTGTCTGCTGTGGTGATATAATAGGAAGTCTAGTGGAGAGTCAGAGTTTTCACCCAGGGGAGAAGAGGCCACCTGGGAATTTATAACTCCCACCCCTATCTGGAAGTCAAAGAGGGTACCCTCCGATGTACTAAAGAAGACTGAGTGGGAAACACAGGCCTGTCCTTCCACATGTGTTAATGATGTAGCACACCCCTCCTTCTCCCTTGCCATAGTGATGTTAGACAAAGCTGGCTAAAACAGAAAGATCAGTTAAGGTTCAGAATCTCACAATGAGGAAAAATATATGGCTTTTAATAAAAAATCAATAATAACTGAAAGAATTAGGAAGATCTCATATTGCATGGAAAAAAATCATTAGTTGCCAACAACAGATGCCCTTATCTGACAAAGTCTTTCAATGTGGCCATGATATAAATGTTTCAATACCCAATTACAAACACTCTTGAAACAAATGGAGAAATAAAAAAACAGATATTGGCTCAGCAAAGAAATGGAAGATACAGAAAAGAACCAAATAGAAATTCAGAAATCAATAATTAATGGATGATCTCAACAGGAGAATGGAGAAGACAGAGGAAAAGAATTAGTGAACTGCAATATAGAATAAAAAGTATCCACTCTGAACAACCAAGAGGAATAGACTAAAACAAAACAAATAAACAAACAAAACAGGCTCAGGGACAAGGGAACTATAATAAAAGATCTAATTTTCATATCATTTGAGTACCAGGTGGAGAGAAGAAAGAAAAGGGTGACCCAAATTCGATTGAGATATAAAACTTCAGGACAAATTAAAAGAAATCTATGCCATAATACATGAATTTAGCAACTGAAAACTAAAGATAAAGGGAAAAAAACCTTGAAATAAGCTAGAGAATAATGACACCTTACCAATGTGGAAAGCAATTAGAATGACTGTGGATTTCTCGTTAGAAGCCATGGAGGAAAGAGGAATTGGCAAAATATTTTTCAAAGACTGAAAGAAAACAATTGCCATCAAGGATCCTATAGCCAGTGAAAATATTATTCAAAAATTAAAGAGAAAATAAGACTACTCATTTGAGGGAAAACTAAGACAAATTTTCAGAAGTAGGCCTACCCTAAAAAAATGACCAGAAGAAGTTATCTAAAGAGAAAAATTGGAACATCAAGAAGGAAAAAGGACACAATAAGCAAAAATCTGGTTAATTCAGTAGGCTCTCCTCATCTTTTCTAAATTATGTTTGATATTTGAAGTACAAATTATAATTGTTACACAATTATAAGTGTACATGGAGAAAATTATTTAAAACATATCATAAACAGAGGTTGTGGTAAATGTTAGAGGGAAATAAAAATTTCTATATGTACATCTATAAAATGATACCATTAAATTTGATAAAGTATGAATATATATGGTAGTTCTTAGAGGAACCTCTATAAATTTTGTGCAAAGAGGTTCACTTGAAAACATTATAGAAAAACTAAAAGGAGATCCTAAAAATTGAGAAATTCACAGGAAGGAAAGAAAAATAAAGCCAAAAATGCAAAATGGAGTTTAAAAGAAAATGAAAAATAAAATGCCAGGCTTGAAACACTATCATACCAATAATTACATTAAATGTAAATGTTTCAAATTCATTGATTAAAATAAAGATTAGCAGAGTGAATTAAAAAGCATATCCAAATTGTACAGTATTTATAATAAATTTACATAAGATATATCAATATAGATAACATGAAAGTAAAACAATAGAGATATATCATGAAATCATTAGTCAAGAGAAAGAAAGAGAAGCTATAAAGTAGATATAAAGAAAGGCTATAAAGAGAGGCTATAAAGTTGATAAAGTAGATTCCAAAGCAAAGACATGTGCCAGAAACAGAGGGATTACATAATGATGAAAGGATCAATCCACCAAGATGACATCATAATCCTAACTGAGCTAATTATATCTGTACAAGCACAGAGTTGAAAAATATATAAAGCAAAAACTGATAGAGCTATAAGGAGAAGTTGACAAATCCACAATTGGAGTCAGATACGTCAACATTCCTCTTTCAACAATTGATAGAACAACTAGACAAAAAATCAGCAAGGATAAAAGAGAACTCAACACTTTCAACTAACAGTACTAACACATAATTATGGAATATTTCACTCAACAGCAGCAGAATGCAATTCTTTTCAAATGCCCATGTAAAATACACCAATATAGTTCATATCTTATGAATAAAACAAATCTCAATAAACGTAAAATAACTGATATCATACATATCATGTTCTTTACTATAGCATAATCAGATTAAAATTAATTTTAGAACATCAGGAAAATACGCAAGATTGTTGAAAAACATAGCCTATTGATAATGCATATATTAGAAAGAAAGACCTTAAAATCTTTGTAAATTTTTTTATTTTTTTGGTACCTGGGATTGAACTCAGGGGTACTCGACCACTGAGCCACATCCCCTGCCCTATTTTTGTGTTTTTTGTAGAGACAGGGTCTCATTGAGTTGCTTAGCGCCTTGCAGTTGCTGAGGCTGGCTTTGAACTTGTGATTCTCCTGTTTCAGCCTCCCAAAGTGCTGGGATTATAGGCGTGCACCACTGCGCTCTGCTAAGACCTTAAAATCTAACATCTCCTTTTATAATCTAAAAGTGGCAGAGAAAAAGAAACCCAAAGAGAATAACAATATGGATTTAAACATCATCAATAAAACTGCCCGGCACAGTGAAACACGACTGTAATCCCAGTGGCTAGGGAGGCTGAGACAGGAGAATTGCAAGTTCAAAGCCAGGCTCAGTATTTTAGCAAGGTGCTAAGCAACTTAGTGAGATCCTGTTTCTAAATAAAATACAAAATAGGGCCGGGGATGTTGTTCAGTGACTGAGTGCCCCTGAGTTCAATCCTTGGGACCCCTCAAAAAAAAAAAATCAATAAAACTGACAAGCATCTATCAGGAGCGACAAAGAAAAAAGAGAAATAATATATAAATTGCCAATATCAAGAATGAAAAAGGGAATATCACTAAAGACTACAAACATCAAAAAGACAATACAGAAATATTATGAATAAATTTACACACACATATTTATATCTTAGGGTAATGAACAATATCCTCAAAAACCACAAACAACCACAATTTGCCCAATATGAAATAATAGTTTGAATAGCCCTATAGTTATTAAGAAAATGAATTTATAGTTTAAAACTCTCAAAAGAGATACAATGAAGCCCAGATGGTTTTCCTAGTGAATTTGGGACTCTGACAACTAATCAAATATACAAGAGTGAATTAACATTAATTCTATACAATCTTTCCCAAGAATACAGAATAGGAGTGAGTACTTCTCAGTTCCATATATATGCTAGTAATATTATGATATTAAAACCACATAAAAATATTAACAGTTTTTTTAACTTTTGGTGGATATTGGCAATATTTTTCTAGATATATGTGGAAAAGATAAAGAAACTAGACATCTAAAGTAATTTTAAAAATAATACAGTGGGAAGAATCAGTCAATGGATTATAAGACTTATTATAACATGATAGGAACAAAGACTGTGATATTGGTGGAGGAATGGACACATAGATCAATGAAACAGAAAAGAGAACTCTGATTAGACCCACTGATATGCCCAGTTGATTTTTGACAAAGATGCACAAACATTCAATGGAGGAAAGATATTGTTTTCAACAAGTTGTGAGGGAGCAATTGGGCATGCAGAGGAAAAATAAACTTTGACTCAAGTATTGTGTCTGAGTTTGTCAGATATTCCTTGCTGTGACTTGAAGACCTGGTAAGAACAAAAGAGAGGAGGAAACATTTATCTTGGGCTCATGGTTTTAGAGTTTTCAGTCCTTAGTCTACTCTGTAGCTCTGGGCCTGAGGTGAGGGAGAAGATCATGGCAGAAGGGCATGGAAGAAAAAAGTTGCTTAGCTCACGAAAGAAATGAGAGAGAGAGAGAGACAGAGAGAGAGTGAGAAAAGAAGAAGAAGAAGAAGAAGAAGGAGGAGGAGGAGGAGGAGGAGGAGGAGGAGGAAGAGGAGTGAAAGTGTTCGAGGAGCCAGGAACAAGATATAGTTTCCAAGCCATGGTCCCAGTGACCTACGTTTTCCAACAATGTCCCACCTGCCTAGACACCTGCCTAGAGTTATCACTCAGCAGTGTATATGAATTCTTAATCCATCAGAGGGATTAATCTGCTGATGAGGACACACCTCTTATAATCTTATCACTTCACCTCTGAATATCCCTCATGTTAATACACATGAGCTTTTGGGGGAACATTAAAGAACTAAACCATACCAACATCTCACATAAAAAATGACTTAATCATCTGATCTTCGATAAAGATGCCAAAAATATACATTGGAGAAAAGAGAGCCTTTTTAACAAATAGTGGATGGAAACTAATTATCTCTATGCAAAAGAATGAAGCTAGACCCTTCTCTCTCATCCTGTACAAAAATCAACTCCAAATGCATCAAAGGCCTCAGAATTAGACCAGAAACTATGCAATGCCTAGAATAAAATGTAGAGTCAACACTACAGCATATAGACACAAGTAATAACTTTCTCAATAGGAACCCTAAAACTCAGGAAATAATAATGCCAAGAGTTAATAAATGGGATGGCATCAAATTAAAAAGCTTCTGCACTGTGAAGAAAACAATAGGAATGTGAGGAGAAAACCTACATAATGGGAGAATCTTTACTAGCTACTCTTCTAATGTAGGATTAATATCTAGAATATATGAAGAACTCAAAAAACTTAACACCAAAAAATCAAATAACCCAATTAGTAAATGGACAAATGAATTAATCAAACACTTCTCAAAAGAAGAACTACAAAAGGACAACAAATATATGAAAAAATGTTCAGTATCATTAATAATTAGGGAAATGCAAATCAAAACTACACTGAGATTTTATCTCACACCAATCAGAATGGCAGTCACCGAGAATACAAACAATAATAAATGCTGGAGAGGATGTGGAGAGAAAGGAAAACTTCCACACTGTTGTGGGATTGTAAGTTCGTACAATTACTATGGACGTTAGTGTGGAGGTTCCTCAAAAGACTAGGAATTGAAACATCATATGATCCAGATGTACTCTTCCTTAGAATTTATCCTAAAGAATTAAAGTCATTATAATATAGTGATACATGTATACTCATGTTTATAACAGTACAATTTCCAATAGCCAAACTATGGATCCAGCCTAGGTGTTTATCAACAGATAACTGGGTAAAGAAAATGTGGTACATATATACACAATGAGGTTTTATTCAACCATAAAGAAAAATAAAATTATGCCATTTGCAGGACAATGGATGGAACTTGAGACCATTATGTTAAGGGAAATAAATCAAATTCAGAAGGTCAAAGTTTGTATGTTTTCTTTCAAATGTGGAAGTTAAAGAGGAAGAAGGAAAAGAAAGGGACAGGGGTGGGGATCTAATGAAAATCAAAGGGACATCAGTAAAGGAAAGAGATCAAGGGGCAGGCAGTGGGAAGGACTGGGGAAGTGTTGGCAATTGATATTGGCCAAGTTATATTGCCATATCGTGTGCATGTATGAATATGTAACAATAAATCCCACCACTACGTACAATAATAATGCATCAATAAAAATATGGAGAGAAAATAAATTAAAATAGAACACAGGATCAAGGGCAGTACACAAAACTGAGAATACTTTTAGAAGTTAGGACTAATCAAAGAATTTTCTGACGTGGCACCAAAAGCAAGATCCACAGAGTGAACAATTAATAAATTGTACTTCATAAAAAGTAAAATCCTTCATTCTAAAAAAAAAAAAAAAAGCTTATTAAGAGGATGAGAAGAAATGCTATGTATTGGCAGAAAGTTTTTTTCAAATCAGATATCCAACAAAGAACCAGTATCTAAAATATATAAAGAACTCTCAAAATTCAACAGTAAAAACAAAATAACACTTCATCCTCAAAAAAAAAAAAAAATCCAACTATAGAGTAAGTAAAAGACATGAAAGGATATTTCATGGAAGTGGATGTTAGGATGTCAAATAAGTAAGTATATGAAAAGATGTTTTATATCATTAGCCAGTTAAAAAATGCAAATAAACTCCCAACAGGTTTTCACTACACACCCATAAGAATGATTCAAGTTAAAAACAAACAAACAGATGCTCAGTTGTAGAGGCGACCAGAGGAGTTTTTTTTTTTTTCTTTTCTTTTTCTTTCTTTCTTTCTTTTTTTCCTTTTTCTTTTTTTTTTGGTCTGAAGCCTAGGAGGCCTCCCTCTACCCTTACCTCCACCCCCACCGCCCCAGGCCTAAGCAGCTACCATGGTCGAGGTCCCCAGCGCGGCGTTGTCCCAGGCTGGTTGGTATCTTTCAGATGAAGGCATTGAAGCTTGCACAAGTTCTCCTGACAAAGTCAATGTAAATGACATCATCCTGATTGCTCTCAATACAGATCTAAGAACAATTGGCAAGAAATTCCTTCCCAGTGACATCAATGGTGGAAAGGTAGAAAAGCTTGAAGGTCCATGTGTTTTGCAAATTCAAAAAGTTCGCAACGTTGCTGCACCAAAGGATAATGAGGAATCTCAGGCTGCACCAAGGATGCTGCGTTTGCAGATGACTGATGGTCATACAAGTTGCACAGCAGTAGAATTTAGTTATATGCCAAAAATAAGCTTGAACACACCACCTGGAACTAAGGTTAAGCTCTCAGGCATTGTTGATGTGAAAAATGGATTCCTGCTCTTGAATGACTCTAATACCACAATTCTTGGTGGTGAAGTGGAACACCTTATCGAGAAATGGGAGTTACAGAGAAGCTTATCAAAACACAGTAGAAGCAATATTGGAACTGAAGGTGGACTACCACCTTTTTGCCTTTTGGACAGAAGTGTGTATCTCATGTCCAAGTGGATAGTAGAGAACTTGATCGAAGAAAGACATTGCAAGTTACAATGCCTGTTAAACCTACAAATGATAATGAAGAATTTGAAAAGCAAAGGACTGCTGCTATTGCAGAAGTTGCAAAGAGTAAAGAAACCAAGACATTTGGAGGAGGTGGTGGTAGTGCCAGAAGTAATCTCAATATGAGTGCTGTTGGTAACCGAAACAGGGAAGTTTTACAAAAAGAAAAGTCAGCCAAATCAGAAGGGAAACATGAAGGTGTCTACAGAGAACTGGTTGATGAGAAGGCACTGAAGCACATAACAGAAATGGGCTTCAGTAAGGAAGCATCGAGGCAAGCTCTTATGGATAATGGCAACAACTTAGAGGCAGCATTGAATGTACTTCTTAATGGCAATAAACAAAAACCTGTTGTGGGTCCACCTCCAAGAGGTAGAGGAAAAGGAAGGGGTCGAGTAAGATCTGAAGATGAAGAAGACCTAGGAAATGCAAGGCCATCAGCACCAAGCACATTATTTGATTTCCTGGAATCTAAAATGAGGACTCTGAATATGGAAGAACCTAAGTCACAACTGCAGCAATTTCATCAGGGACAACACAGAATGTCAAATACTGAGCAAAATGGAGTAAAAGATAATAATCAACCAAGACATCTTCCTCGAAGTGATACCAGGCAGCCACGAAATGAAAAGCCTCCTCGTTTTCAAAGAGACGCCCAAAATTCAAAGTCACTTTTAGAAGGCAGTGGATTACCTAGAAACAGATCTTCTGAAAGACCAAGTACTTCTTCAGGAAGAGAATCAAGTGTGATCGACTATATTCTAGATATGACAGAACTAAAGATGCTTCATATCCTCTAAGCTCTCAGCACAATGATGGTGCTTTTAAAAAAAGAGAAAACTCTATGCAAAGCAAATCAGGAAAAGGTCCATCTTATGCAGAGGCAAAAGAAAATCCACTTCCTCAAGAATCCATAGATTATAATAACCAAAAACGTGGGAAAAGAGAAAACCAAACAGGTAATCCTGATCATTTTTATGACAGGAAATCACGAACAATAAACAACGAAACTTTCAG